>LPNX010132442.1:413513-541695 GCA_001517045.1 Pseudotsuga menziesii | reverse complement strand
AGCTGGAGGAAGATGATTCTCCACCGATGGTAAACAATACACTGTATAGGAAATTGATTGGATGTTTATTGTATTTGACACATACTCGACCTGATATTTCTTATGCAGTAAGTGTGGCTTCTAGATTCATGGATCAGCCTCATGAGATCCATTGGAAAGCAGCCAAAATGATCCTTAACTTTGTTCAGGGAACAAGGACACATGGGATCTTCTATAAGGCAAAATCTGATCTTGATTTGATTGGATTTACTGACAGTGATTGGGTAGGTGATAGCAAAGATAGAAATTCCACTTCAGGTTATGTGTTCATGCTTGCAGAAGGGCCAATCAGCTATTCAAGCAAGAAACAGAGTGCCATTGCACTCTCATCTACAGAAGCTGAGTACAGAGGAGTTGTCAATGCAGCAACTCAGTGTTTATGGTTGCAGGGTTTACTTGGAGAATGTGGTTTCGAACCTGAGTACTCAACTACCATCTATTGTGATAACCAGAGTACCATTTGAATATGTAAGGATCCATTTCAGAAGCAGAGAACCAGACACATTGAGATTCACATGCACTACATCAGAGAGCTTGTGCATGATGGCACCATTCACCTACTCTTTTGTTCATCTTCAGAACAAGTAGCTGATATCTTCACCAAAGCATTTTGTGAGAAGACCTTCAGCAATCTCAAATCACTACTGGGGATTTCTGATCATGCTGTAAAGGAATGAGTGGAGACAAGATTCTACAATTTTGTTTTACAGTCCATGTTTAAGGGAGGATTTTTCCAACTTGGTTTTGCCTCTTTCCTTGTTTATTTGGACATGCAGTATGTAAAGGGTGACTAAGCCTTGTTGCTAGGCCCTATATTTTTGTATTTATTACTCATAAATTCAGGCTTAAGGGGGGTTGTTAGAATAATCAACCCATAGTTTACCCACTTAGACATTAATTCATTTATTTTTGTCTTATTTGCCTAGTTTATGTGTCCCACCTTGTGCAAGTTGCTAATTGCCTATCCATAGAGGTCAAACTTGCCATATCTAACTCATGTAGTGCTTTGGAAAGCCTTAGGAATCAAATCTGCTTTATTCCTGGCCTCCTAGGTGCCTATCTGCTTTTTCTGCTTTATTGCCTGCTTTTTTAGTGTTTTAAGGCACATAGGAAAGCAAGACTAGGTGAGGTGAACTAGTTTTTTGTCCTCTTCATCCTCCACTCTTTTCTCCATGCAAAAGCATGTATGAGCTGCCATTCCACTACTCTTTATCTTTCCCATGCGCCCTTTCCAATTCGTGAGCTCCATGACATATTTGGGATCAGCTTTTTACACCTATGGGGGATTTGCCTATTTTGAGTAAGCCTGCTTTATGCTAGTTTTGGATGCCTCCTTATGCATTCAACCTCTTGATGTATTTTATATATTCAGCAACCTATTTTATTACAGGGTTGGCTATTGTACACTCAGTTAATATAATTTTGTGTTACAGCTCCATATTCAATCTCCATTGTTAGCAATTTTGCATGATCAATTGATAATTGTTGTGGGTAAAATTAATCTACTGCTGGCCTGAATTTCTACATTTCATACATCCTATATTTGAGAAAAAAGGATCCTCAAAAGATGGTTTGGCCAAAACACTTTAGGGGATTGATCATAGAGAAAAATTTCAAGTGTAATTGAATTCCCCCCAAAGTATGAAGCTATAAAGATATGATAGGTGAAATTATTTTCTAGATATGAAACAGAATAGAAGGAAAAAGAGTGGTGAGTGAAAAATTGACATAATACCAATTACAAACTATTTGACTCAAATAATAGTTATGGACCAATACACTACAGATCCATGTATAATGACCATGTCATGGATACCAACAATACATTGTAGATCCATGATAGACAACCAAATATGGACATGGATATAGAACATACACTGTATATCTATGTCATCTTGACCCAAACCTAAGCATAGCCACCAGACATACAATGTGGTTCCATGCAATGACTCAAGAAATACTCCATTGTAAATTTAAGATAGGCACATATTCAAGCGAATACCTAACCATTCAAGGTTTTCATTCCAATCCCTAATAGTACAATTCTATCCATGTGAATAGATGTTCTGATGTCGAACATGGTAGAAACCACTTGATTACCAATCATTAATGTATACCATTAACAAGTTCAAAGGAAACCACATTAATTTCAATGATTCCCAAGGTACCCTAGTGCGTTCCTCCAAATGTGAATAGATAAGATGAAGTCAAAAAATCCGCATAATATTTCAATCAGAGGCCAATGATGAAATCCTACTATTGAAATAGAGGAAACCTAGCATTGAAGCATGCATGCTTCAAGGTACTTGACTGGTTTCTAAGACTAATTTTCGGATGATTTGTTGGTGTCAATGGGAATAAACTCATCGAAGGAGGGTCGTAATGTTTCCCCCATCATCGACACAAAACTTGGAACAAAAGTTATTTTGAAGTGATCATGATAATGGAATAACCATAGGACTGACTTAGATATGGCCGACTCAAAGGAAGGTAAAGTAACTACAGAAGTATACTACAGTAAAGACTCTCTTTGAAAAATGAACAACATGACAAGTGACTTGGAAGCATTGACTTGATCGAGGAAAATATCAAACATAATGAAAATATAGGATGATGCATTCTTTGAACTGACTCAAAGGAGTTACATGACTCATGAAAGTGGATCAACTCAATGACAAACTGGATACCCAATATTTTGTATGAAAATGCAGATAGGTGCCATGTTCAAAGGTGGACTAAGATTCCATTAATACAAATGAAATATATTCCTCGTTCCCTTAATTTCCCCATCACAATGGATGAGTACCTATTTGATTTTAATGAGCTTGAAAATGGTAACAAACACTCGATATAACTCATTGAATGATGAGTCCAACCTCAACTTGAGAAAGGAGGGGTTCATTCCCCAAAAAGGGTCCTTCAATATTTACTTTTATGAGTATGAAGAAGGTAAACTCAGTCGTCGTGTCACAATGAACTAAAATATCCTTTTTTTGTAAATGACTCTAACATGTATGAAAAAGGGGTAAACTATCATCGAATAAATCACCTTTCAAGTACTTTCAAAAGTGTGGAAGAATCAAGTTCATCTGACAACCTTTTCATGTTTAGGGAGCCTTAAAAGAGCTTAAAGATGACTCCACGTAGTTTTCCTTTCTTCTCATCCATTCTAACGAGTATGGAAAATCAGTAAAATCACACTTGATACCTTTTCACTGAATTTTTAATGAGAACAACGAGGGTATAAAAGGAGCTCAGAAATATTTTCAACTTAAACTAGAACGTGAAAGAGTCAAAAAGAAGCTTGATCACAGGCAAAAATGCCTAGTAAGGCCCTGAAATCTTCAAAAACAATATTAGAACAATTTTACCGTGAGGATTAGAGAAAAATCATAACAAAAACCCATATTATTTAAATATTTCACAAATTATTTTTAAATAGGTAACCAAAAACTAATATAAAATAGTGAAATAGTTAAAATTTCTTACCATTGTGGTTTTTACCATAGCAATAGGGTGAAAATTGTGTTTGAGAGAGGAATTCGAAACGAAGTTTCTGGGAGCTACATGAAACCAATCGACGAACCGTTAGAAGCAGGTAAAACCCATAATCCCTCCCTTTCTTTTCATGGTTGAAATTCCACCGTTTATGATGCTTTTTGGTATTTTGGGAGATTTTCTCCAAGGAGAAGAGCACTCCCTGGGTGAAGATCTTCTCCCTTTCGAGAGGTGCACCAGTGCACTCCCTTAAAGAGGAAAGAGCGTCAAGGGCACTCTGTCCTCTAGGAGATACTTCATCGTCACTCTGTTCCCATAGGGAAATAGCGTTAGTGGTTGTGACTCTCCAAAAACCTAAAACAAGCATGAAATTCAGGTTTTATCTCAATAAATGGAGTCTAATGGTTACCCTATGGATGTCCCACATGTGTTTGAATCAAACAATGGTGATATGGAAGGAATGTGAGCATGAACTAGATGATTCCCAAGTGTCTAATAACCCAATGAATTTGAGGGAACTAAGGGAGTTTGGACTCCTTAAGTACTTCAGGGTGTCGGGCATGAGAGACCATGTTCTCCTTCTAGATCATTTGCTATGGATGTGGGATCCAGATTAGCAGTATTTTCAGTTTGGGACCCATATTCTGATGATTGATTTCAAGTGCATATACTTTATGACTGGTTTATCTAGAAGAGGAATAACAGTATTGCTCACAGGTCCTAGAGAAGGGGACATATCCGTCGACAACCTTATTGATGAGTATTGTGCAGTCGAAACAAGGTCTCGGGGGTCGAATATTTTGATAAAACACATTGTAGATCGGCCATTGAATACTATAGACTTCACCATAGAGAAGGTAGCAAGAATTAGAGTTTCCCATCATACTACCTGGTCACACATGTTGTATGCATTGGGGTTCATTGATCCAACCATATTCAACTGGAGTGAGGGGCTATTGGTAAACCTCAAGGAACGGCTCACAAAATGTCGATGAGGTAAAATAAAATAGTTTGGCTACGGGTTGGTACTAGTATCATTATTCTTGAAGAGGGTTCCTTTGCTACATCCACAGGTTCGTCTCAATAGCTTGGATCCCAAGGATCCATAGATGTTGTAGTGGGTCGATGCTATGGCTTGTCATGGAGGTGGTGGAGTTCCTATTGTGACCTATGGTTTCGAATTTTTTCATTGGATATGAGGCCAACTATTGATGGTAAAGGACTACACGTATGTGGGGACTGAATTCAAGGGTGACCCTGATCTTCCATTTCCTGAGGATGACTAGTGGGACAACCAAGGTAATAAGAATACTACCTCATTGTGTTTTTTTGTTTTATATCATATCTCTTCTTTTTTTTAGGTGATACTAATACATAACATACCATTTTGCATATGTTGGTCCATTCATGACTTCAAGGGCCTCTCCTATCGAAAAGAGAGTGGTGGCTAGAGATATAGCCATCGAGAATGTAGAGGTAGACGAGGATCTTTAAGAAATTGAAGACAAACTCCAGAGGCTGACTGTGGGGTCCTTGAAATTTATATCAATGACCTTCCCATGTGTTATCATTGTCATATCGCAGGAGTGTTAGGGCGTTTTGGGAGGCTACTCCACATAGTGGCCCATATTTTTATGTGTCATCATGAGCATGAGGATTAGTCCAGAGTGAATCCTATTTGTGTATTGTATATGTACTGAAATCTTCGAAGCTTCATATTTTGACCTGTTGATGTACTAGAAACTTGATGGTTCCATATTTTGGGTACACCAAAATATTATGGCTCCATTGTTTCTCAGTATTAGTTATATATAAAACATTCTTTTTACAAATGTGTGTGTATGTGATGTGTTATGTGCATGAATGGATACCTATATGTGTTTACTTTTAAGATATTTGTATATGTGATAAAAATTTGAAAATGAGCATTAGGCTTGAGCTAAGTACCAATCCTAAACATGAGTTTCTAATGAATCAACCACTGTGTTCAAATGTCTTGGGATGTGATGGTAGGAGACACACTCAAAAGACCTTTCTAAAACTTGAACTCTCTAGAACATACGAAGAAGTAAGGAGTTACAGATGGTGTAGACCCCGCTTAATTGACGTAAAACTAACTTTGAATCTAAATAATCCCTAATTTGACTCACGTCACTATCTAAAGCTTCAGTTAACAAACCAATAATTGATGGTACTCTGAAAGATTGTTCGTAATAGGACCCAAACAAGTTCCTCCTGATCTTACCAAACCACTGATAGGGTAATACAACACCAAATCCATTGATGCAAAATTCACAGTATTACGTCTATCACCATCCACAAAGCCATAGTAAGCAAACATATTTCCATTTAAACACAACACTGTATAAGCATACTTACCTAAGACACATCTTACATTCACAACAAATTCACAATACGAAATACACACAACACTCTATAAACAATATGTACAAGGTATCTATGCTAGATGACCTAGGCATGGTACTTCTTGAGCTAAAGCCCATTTCATGGATTAGCCAATGGTATTCCATCATAGTCTATCATGTTTATATTCATATTTCAGGACCTGATCACCTTTGTTTAAGAGGTGAGTTTTAATGGATCGCTCATACTGAGATTTAATTTTTTCGTTTATGTACCTCAGTATCTAAGGTTGCATCTCGACGAGTCTCATCAAGATTTTTAAAGTACAAGAACCGTTCTTCCTCTGAAGTGGTATTCGGTATCATTTGAAACTAAAGTTTCAAAGAAGGAATATCACATTCAATTGGGAGAGTATCTTCTATCCCATACACCAATTGAAATGGTGTAAAGCTCATAGATGTCTTAACAATAGTGCTATAATATCATAATGTGGAAAACAATTATAAATTCCAACTGGACATGGCTTGTCCTACCATCTGTTGAAGCATAGTTTTCAACACCTTGTTGATGGCTTCAACCTAGACATTGGCCTATGGGTAGTAGGGTGTAGAGTTATCATGATGAAAACCTAGTTTGGAACTTAGTTTTGACATCATTTTGTTTTGGAAATGTGAACCATGATCGGTCACAATATCTTGCGGGACCCCGAACTTAGAGATTATGTGATTCAAAATAAATAGGGAAAAAAATTTTCCATCTTAAACATATGTGGGCATCGCGTCAGCCCATTTTGTAAAGTATTCCACTCATCTGAAGTAGGCTTAAAATGCATAAAATCGATTCCCCATTTCGCTAGAGGGATGAAAACAATGGCAGGATGTAAAGGAGCAGGGTGGGTGCACTTTTTGGATTGAAAAAGCTGGTAGGGTGGGAATTTTCTCACGGACTCCATACAATATTTGAAGATTGAGGGCCAAAATTACCAAGCACATAAAATTTTATGAGTGGTAGACATCCCAGAAAGATGGCCACCACATGCTGCAAAGTGACATTCATTCAAGACTATTTCAGCCTCTTCTGAGTTAAATAACACCACAAAATTGCATAAATGCCACAATGGTACAATGTATCATTGACTATAAGATAGTACTTGGCATGGTGACGGATACGAGGACATCCGTCTCGAGTTGAATTAGGAGGAAAGTGTTGATTTTGGAGATATAAAATCAAATATCCATATCAGGGATCATCAGGTAATGAATCCAAGGGATGTTTATCCTCAGTAATACAATGAAGGTCGCACCTAAGCTGTGCGAAGACAAGGGACTTGTTTGAACTGGATTTTGCAATTCTAACTTAAATTCCTTGAGAATAACAATCCAGCAAGAGTATTTTCCCCCAAGCACTTAACAATTCAAGATGTAATACATGGGGTTATAATCTATGTAAACAATAGTTGTGTGGAGCAAGATATAGTGACAAAATTTCTAGACCACGATGATCGTGTTCAGAGCCAGCTTCTCAACATGTGAATAATTAGTTTCATAGTTAAGGAAACTCTTACTTAGGTAATAAATCACATGTTTGTGGTAGTGTCTATATATTTGAAATAGTACCATGCCGATGGTAGTTAATGACAAACCCACATACAAGGAGTAATCCCTGGTGTAATCAGGTGGTTGCAACACAAGTGCCTATGTAATCATGTGTTTGAGAGTGTCAAATGCACATCGTGCAAAGTCATCCCAAACAAAGGGTGTGTCCTTTTTTTAAAAACGCATGAAACTATGTGTCTTCTCGGCATAGTTATAGACAAAACGACATAGAAATTTTTCCTTCCCTTGCAAACTTTGAAGTACAATAACATTGGTTTGTGGTGGTAGGGCTAAGATGGATTTAATTTTCAATAGGTATATATGGATGCCATCCTTGGAAATGATGAATCCAAGCAGTCTTCTAGTCTCAACACAAAAAACACATTTGTGTGGATTCAACCGAATGTTGTAATGGCAGCACCTGAGAAAAATGTCTCTTGAATGGTCAACATGATGCTCTTGGTGTTGCTAATGGGAAATTAATTCACCAAGGTATGATTCCATGATATGTTTGATGTCTTGGAAAGCATAAGACATGACACGTTTAAAGGTAGCACCAACATTTTTCAGGACAAAAGGAAACTTTCTATAGGAAAAGGTCCCCTATGGGAAAATGAATTTCATCTTATGTTGATCAGAAGGGAGTATCTCTATCTGATTATATCCAGAAAATCCATCCATAAAAGAAATATGATGCTCTCAGCGCATTTATCATTGATTTAATCGATATAAGGAGTAGGAAAATTATCCTTGGCATAAGCCTTATTAAGATCTCAAAAATTGATACAAACCCTAATCATTCGCTATTTTTTGTTCACGGGAACAATATTAGAAACCCATTTTATCAACGAAACAGGGTAAATGAACCCATCCCTAAGACGTTTTTCAACTTCCTCCTAAATATCCATTTCTTTCCATGGATGTAATTGGCATAAATTTTTACGGATCAACTTGGCATCAAGGTAAGTCCAGATCGCATGCACAATGATCGAAGGATATACCACTGGAATTTATTCATATGTCCAAGAAAAAATGTCTCTAAATTCCCTAAAAGGGTTGTATAAGACCTAAGTTCTGAAGAAGAACAATTTTGGCCCAAGTGAATATTCTCTATAACTCCATGTTTTACTTATATATCGACTGGAACAGTCTTAGTAATATTACTCAGATTACCTTTAGACTCACCATTGTGAATGACAACTGGTGATTGAGGTGTAGTCTTGGGCCAGAAAGAGCACAAGGAATAAACTGAAGCGCAGGCACAAACAGGAAAGACAGGTACGTGACGGAGTAAATCCAGGTAAAGGACGGAAAGCAAGCACATAAGAGAGGAAGCTACGACGAGGAATGGTGAGGAAAAAGAAAAGCAGACCTAGAGTCGATGGAATATTGACAGGTAGAAGAGTAAAGGCTAGAAAGTTGCAGGTCAGGAAGACTGTAGGTTCTCAAGCCGATGGAAGAATAAAAGACGCTTTTTTCGGCTAGTTACAGCCTATGATTAATGTAATGAAGGACTTATTTGCGGCCATTATGAACTATAATAAATATGAAATACATTTTTGTGGCTATTTATGACTGTAATAACTGAGTTGTACTAAGTCGACCCTACGTGGTCTTGTAACATCTATAGATAGGAAAAAACTGCTATGTATAAGGGTTCAGTTGCTAATAGTTAGAAAAGAAAAGAAGGAATCAAAGAGAAGTTTGATACTATAGTAGGTTGTTGAGCTGCGGATCTACAGCTGTGTGCATAGACCATTTTTTAAGAGTCATTTTGAACTTGAATGCACAGATAGTAGAGTAGAAGATTTGATCCAGGTTGTGTGCGGATCAGTAGGAGTAGAAGAAAAGCATAAAAATAGATAGCATGAGAGAAAGAAGACTTTGAGCTAAAAAGACATATCTCAAAACAATCTGTAAGCCATAGACTACAACGTGCCATATATTTCTCATGCCAAATGAAGATCACCTTGGTGATTTTTACCCAAATGGGTTTCCACATTATTTATTGTGTCTCATGAATGTTGAATGTTGAATGTTTTACAGTTAATGTTGAATGTTTGACATATTGCATTGTTTATGGTTATTGCTTGCCATGAATGTCACAATACTGATAAAAGCAGTGAATGAGTGAATGAATAAAACATCGTTGAAGCATCTTGTATTATTTCATGTTTAAAGTTGTTAAGTTGTAATAATGTCACACCATTGTCATTTAATATTAAGGAAAATCTACATCACACAGTTGCACCAATTGTTAAGTTGTCAAGGACAAGGTTGTGTCACACGCTGGTTGTGTCACACCACTGTGCCACTATCATCTAGTAAAAGACTCCATCCTTTCGACTCTGTCGAGCACCTTGGCTACGTGCCAAGGGACTGTAATCCCTCGGCAACTATAGAAACATGGTTTTGCAAGTTACACATTAAGATATCTCGAGTGAGACTGTGTGTACCTTGCAGGTGTTTCCAACTGGGCTTTCTCTATCGGGTCGATGTCTTTGGTTGTTTTGTTGGTTTCGTGGTTCTATTGAACCTGGGTCACGAGAGTGGGGAAAATTAGGCCAACAAATGGTTCCGTTGCTGAGACCCTTAATCATTTGAGTCGATGTAAATTTTGTGGCATCCAACAAAGAAGGAAATCAAGGATTGGATGGAGTCTAAGACAATGTTATTTGCACAAGGAGAGAGAGCAGGATCGTGGCTGAGTACAGAAAACTTGTTAGAACAATACCTACACACTGATATTCACAACATATTCTTTGCATAGTTTCCTATTGTGCTACATGAGCGGTTGTCAAGATTGGCGACTCGAAAAACACACTTTCAAAGAAGGGAAGCACTCAACTGGAATGCTCAGTTGATCCACGAGTTAACTAGTGTAAGTAACCCCATCTCTAGAGATGTTGATTTTTGGGTCAATGGTATTTTGCAAGGGTATATTACTGATTTTGTAGTTGAGACGATAATCTCTTATAGTGAGGCTGAAAGAAAAAATTTCCAAGGACCCCGAAGAAGGTACTTGTTGTGTATAAGTACATGGATAAAGATGCTCGTCTATGAGAAGGGAATTTTGCAGTTGAGCAGTTGAGTCGCATATCTAGAGGATGGGATATGTCACTAATGACCTATTGGGAAAATTGGAAATGGTGAGCTGATATGTTCCCATGAAGTATAGAACATGAACTAGAAGCTATATTCCTAAGGTGTGGAAGAAGATTTCGATCAGGAAAAAGAAGAAATACAGTAGGAGGTAGACGGAATCCTAGTCTATTTGAAGAAAGTGAGTACGAAGTTGAGTCGTGGCTAGATGAAGGTTCTTGCAATAAGGAGGAAGAATATAGCCCGATTTCTGAAGGAGCGTAAGAATCCGAAGAGTCTATGGAGACACCAAGACCCGGACGCAACTACACCATGCCAGGATTATCGCCAGAGGTAAGGTCTAGATCCTTATCTCCTGAAAGAACTGTTAATACTGATAGTGATAGCACTGCAACTAGCATGCAAGGAAGTCCACCTTCATTAAATTGTTCATTGAACGTTCCTAATGCTAACTCAATGGTTGGGGAAGACATTAGATTACCCACATTTTCCCCGAATGGAGCAGAAGATTCAAAGTAGCATTGGTTCCTTTGTGAAGCTATTTGGATGGTTCGTCAAGTTCACAATTCAGACATAAGGAGAGCGCATATGATTACGACTCTGCGGAGCCGTGCACTGGACTGGTTTATGAATTTTTTTTGTAGTACCAGCAGGAAACCCATAGAAGACCCTTGATGAGATTCAACTCGCGATGATTTGTTAGTTCATAAAACCTAAATATGAGTCCCAGTGCATCACTGGGATTAAGGAGGTAAAGTAGTTACAGATGGAGTCCATATGAGACTTCGATCGACGGTTTAAAAATTTGATGGGAAAATTTAGTTTCCAAATGTCGAATGTATAGCATAAATAGTGGTTTATTGTTGTCATATTACCACACATTCGAGATCCTTTGATGCAATAGAATATTGTGTCATAGACAAAAGCACTAGAACTATCAATGAAGCTGGAATCCTCATTGATCGGATCTGGTGATCCAGGAATGATGCAAATTGAGACACAGTTGGCTAATCTGACTGTACAGCATTAGGACATCAAGAAGGGAAAAAATTCCCAAGAGGAATTTTGGTGCACAAGATGTCGAATGGATGGACACACCAAGGATAATTGTCTGTTGCACATGAACTTTATCTCGTCGGGTGCGCCAAATCCATTGACTACCCACGGACTGCCTTGGTGTCAAATATTCCAGACTAGAGAGCATCGCGATGAGGATTGTCTATACTTGCAGAATATTGTAAGTACACCTACCATCTTTTTTTGTATATTTTGTAAATCAGTAGGGCTTGATGAGAAGGATTGTAGAGCATATCAGCTCCTGAAGGAGAAGACAGTAGACACATACTTGATGAAGAACGGCGGGAAGGCTTAGGCTGAACAGGCGCAAGCGCACTACCATCCTATTCCTTTCCCACAAAATTAGTATCAGAATCATTATGCACCATGCAATCAGTATGCACTGTAGAATCAGTATGCACCACAGAATCAGTACCCACCGCATCCACCACACCCTCATGGAAGGGGGGTGGAAACTTAAGAGCTAGAGGAGGAGGAGGAGTATTTAGCAAAGGAAGAGGTCAATTCATATGCTATAACTGTGTATAGTCTGGCCATTATGCCATATATTTCCATGAACCTGCAAAGATATGCTCATATTGCAAAGTGTAGGACCATAATGTGGAGCAGTGTCCCCAGTTGAATGCAAAGTAGAAAGCTAGGACCGTCAGAGATCCTAACCCCGCGCAGAATCCAAATCCAAATCCTAACCCAAATTTTCAAATGATCGTTGTTGAGCCGAGATAGCCAAGCGTTGATCTCGTAACACGAAGTGGTGCTGTGACCAGAGCCAATTAGAAAATATGAACAAGAACAACCGCAGGTGTGACCCATGGCACAAAAGAAGGTACCATTCGACGTTCAAAAATAGAAGCAAGTATTTTTGGACATGTGACCAGAGTTTGTGAATCCATAACAACCATCGACCTGAGCCGAAGTCAGGGAGATTCCTAAATGCTTACAACAAATATTCCAAAAACAAGTTCCAAAAAATCTTAGTAAGCTCAAGTCATTTCTTTAAGGTTTCTTAGAACTAATTCAAGATAAAGATGTTGTTGCAGAACTACAAGCACTTATAGAAGAAACCCTAGTAGAGTCGCTACCTGAAAAAAGAGTTAACCATGTTAACAAGAAATTCAAAATTGGCGAGAAGTTAAGGATGACTGCACAGATAGGGGATTACGGCATGGATTACATTATCCTAGATATGGGGTCGAACATCAATATTCTGATGCGACAAACTTGGAAAAGCATGGGAAATTCGCACTTGGACTGGTCCCCTTTCCATTTGAGGCTTGCAAATCAGGCGAAGGTCCTACGAATTGGTAGTCCTATTCAAGTACCTTTCAACATTGAAGGGTTGTGCAAATTCATAGACTTTGAGGTTATCAGCATTGTCGATGACATGAACCCATGTCTCGTGCTTCTAGGGATAGACTGGGCGATAGATAATCAGACCATTTTAAAATTTAAGAAAATAATCCTCTCGTTCAAGGATGACGAGATGAGGGTAGTGTCTCCCATTGATCCACTGGAGGGACAGATATTTGTCGAACCAGTCCATAATGTAGGACAGGGTGATTATCTAGACCAGATCTATAATGTCACTACCTTGAAAGATGATTACATACATCCTATAGTGGATGGAAACCTGAGCTGGAGGAGTACTAGTTCCTGCACATCAGATTTAGGAGAGGCCTTGGAGAATTAGAAAAATGGATTGCATGAAGTCTCTATGCAGAGATCCATCAGGATTACCAGGTCTATGCGACGAGTGGAGAATCAGTTGAGGGAGTTACCCAGATATGACGAATTTCCTAATATTGTGACCTTCCTAAGAAATTTTGAAGGATTGGTAACAGAACCACAGTGCTTGTCTACATTAGACTATGTACTGAAGGCTACGCCCGCTAGATGGTGGGGTACGCATAAGAAATCAAATATCAGAATGGCCACAGTGCAAAAGGTTGTTAGAATTTATATTTGGTGAAGAAGTCGCCATCGTGAGTTAGACGTACACAGGGCTGTTGAATCCTGTCTAACACCTCAATCAATGTCACATGGAATTTGCAGAATACCCGCGATAGGAATGGGTCCATCATTTCATACACGCATTGGAAATGATACCTAGAAGATGGTATACATCCCAAGGAACTCAGGATTGGGATGATGTGGTTAAACAATTTGCGCACACCTTTTCATTTGCTGATGAGTAGCCGACAGTCGATGTTGCACTTCAAGAGATCAAGGATAATATATTTGTTGAAATCCGTGTTGAAGTGGTGAGTTTACACTAGTGTAGCATGCCCATCTAGCAATGGATGGCTAGTTATAATATGGTTGAAGAACCAGATGATGATCCAACTAACATAAACATACCAGAGTCTGAGGGTACACACAAAGTCAAAGGAAGTGGTATTTCAAGCGACCTATTCCTCAAGCCGCTAAAAATCAAGAAAGTGAACATTGGTTCACCAGAAAACCCAAATTTCACCAATATAGGAGAATATTTGGATGATGAAACTATATCAAATATCACAGACTTGCTACATGAGTTTCAGGACCTATTCCCTACCAACTTCTTAGAGATGAAGGGAATAGTAGGAGATCTGGGAGAGATGGAAATACCCCTGAAACCAAATGCTAAACCAGTTAAACAACGACCTTATAGGTTGAATCCAAGGTATAAAGAGAAGGTGAAAGCTGAGTTGGAACCCATGCTCGACCTAGGAATCACTGAACCTATTGAATATTCAGACTGGATTATCCCTATAGTGATCCAGGATAAAAAGAAAATAGGCGAAGTCAAAATCTGTGTGGACCTAATAAATTTGAACGATGCATGCCTGCATGATACATTCCCAACACCATTCATAGATGAAGTACTGGAAAGCTTCGGAAGGAAAGAGATGTATTCATTCACTGACAGCTTCTATAGCTATCATCAAGTCAGAATCGCAAAGGAGAATCGACACAAAACGACCTTCGTCATAAAATGGGGATGCTAGCAGTATACGGTAATGCCCTTTGGACTCAAAAATGCTCATGCTATTTTTTCTAGAATAGTAGTTTTTGCTTTTAAATATTTCATAAGTAAATTTCTTAAGGTCCACTTTAATGATTGGACTATGTTTGGTCTAGTAAGAGACCATATTGAGAGTATGCGCATGATGTTGGGACGTTTTTGCCAGTATTAGATCATGCTTAATTCAAAGAAATGTATTTTTTGCACACCATTTGGTGTACTGTTGGGGCATGTCATGTGTCACGACGAAATTTTGGTTGACCCAGTGTAAGTTGTGATTATCCTTGACTTGCCACCACCTGCATTAGTCACGCAACTCAGATTAGTGTTAGGACACATAGGGTATTACACAAAATTTATCAAGGGATATGCAGAGATAACTGCACCTATGGAGAAACTATTGAAGAAATATGCAAAGCTTCAATGGACAAAAGCTTGTCAGGAAATCTTAGAAAATTTAAAGAAAAAGATGGCCACTGCGCCAATATTGATATTTCATGACTGGAAGAAGCAGTTCCAAGTCCATGTCAAGGCGTCATCTGTCGCGCTCGGCATAATCTTGACACAACTGGGTGAGGGTGTGCTTGACCACCCTATTTATTTTTCTATCATAAAACTATCAACGGTGGAGAAAAACTACACTACATTAGAGAGAGAAGGCCTTGCCATGGTCTATGTGTTGCTGAAGTTCTGACACTATTTGTTGGGAGGGAATTTTAAAATTTACACTGATCATTCAGCCTTAAAATACATGGCCAACAAGGCAGTTTTGGGGGGGGAGATCTGTCTATGGCTCCTCCTGTTTCAAGAATTTGATTTTGAGATCATTGTTAAATGTAGTCGAATGAATGTGGGACCTAATCATTTGTCGAGGATAGAAAGTGGTGAAGAACCAACTATCCTGGAGGATAACTTTCCTGATGCACAACTATTTGTGGTCACCGTGGTTGATAAAATGTTTGAGGCTATCATTCACCTCCTAAGTAGAGTCTATGCACTTGAAGGGTTCACCACTATGTAGAAGAAACAGTTGGTCATCAAGGCCGATGATTATATGTTGATCACGAGAAACCTATACAAAATGGGACCTGATGAAATATTACGTTGATGTGTTTTTTACAACAAATGACATTGGGTAATGAGTGAAGCACACGCTGGTGTCGCAGGAGGACACTACGCTGGAAAGGAAACTGTGTGCAAGATATTGCAAGTTGGATTATGGTGTTTGACCATACATATGGATGCTAAGAGATTTTTTCAAAGGTGCGATATTTTTTAGAGAATAGGAAAGTTCTCCAGACACGACAAGATGCTGCTAGCACCACACATAACCCTTCAAACATTTGACAAGTGGGTCGTTGATTTTTCAGACCGATCAATCCACCGGGGAAGAGGACTAGTATGTGTTATATTATCACTATGACAAACTACTTAACTAGATGGGCTGAATCCATGCCTATTAAAGATTGCACTGTTGCAACTGCGGCAAAGTTTTTATTTGAAAATGTGGTGACCAGATTTGGCTTCTCGAAAATTATCCTAAGCGACCAAGGTACGCATTTTATTAACAAAATGATTGATGAGATTACTGTAGAGTTCCATATTCAGCATAGAAAAATGACACCATATCATCCTCAAGTTAAAGGAATGGTTGAAGCATTCAACAAGATTGTGGAAAATGAATTAACCAAAGTATGCAATGCACGCAGAGATGATTGGGATCAGAATGTTTCAGCTGTGCTATGGGCCTACCACACAACTTGCAAGTGACTGATAGGACACACTCCATTTAGAATGGTGTATGGGAAAGAAGTTGTTGTGCCAATAGAATATATTGTACTGATCCTAAGAATTGTTGCGCTGATGGAAATGAAAGATGTAGATGTTGTGAGCAAAGACTATCGCAGCTTATTCAAATGGAGATAGAACACTTTGTCGTAGGATTCCATCAAAACACAGAGAAGAAAAGACAGAAAGAATGGCATGATCGTCATATCAGAACTAAACATTTTGAATTCGGAGGACTTATTTTGTTGTACAACACAAAAACAAAAAAAAACAAAAACAAAAACAAAAACAAAAATAATAATAATAATAATTAGGCATCCAGTAAAATTGAAGACGCATTGGCTAGGTCCATATGTGATTACGCACATCAATGAGGCCGGTGCAGTGAAATTACATAAGTTAGATAAAACTCTAGTCGCAGTAATGATCAATGGTATCCACCTAAAACCTTACCATGCTAGTTGCAACATGCCTACGTAAGAAAGTAGAGTAAAAAAAAGGGAACTGCCTTGTCACACATCTGCAATAGGGGTATGCAAATCACAATAAGAGAGGGAATCATAATTGGACGTCATTAAAGCACAGATACCCAAAAATATTTAGGTGGTTATGACAGTGAGGCATCATTAATTCGAAAAGTCTAAGGAGAATGGCGGCGTTCTTTTTGGTCCCATCCGTCGTCCTTGCCATAACTACCCTAACAGGTACAGATCAGAACTCAAGTAAGTGAGTTAATGTTGGAATGCATCGAATAGGAATCCCATGTGATTGATAATACATCTCTCTACCATCGAATGATCACATGTAGGATGAGCGCATCCCTATAAACATGAGCCTTCATCATCAAGAATCCTTTTAGTTTCATAGAGAGAAGAAGAGCGAACCAGAGTCTGTAATTGTGAGAGTCGAAGCTGATGGTAATTTTGATTTCAAACACTAGTTAACAGTCTAACGTTACCACTGTCTCACCTTTCCTGATAGTAGAAGAGATTATGTTGTCAGAGGTACAGAAACAAGAGGAAGAAAAAGAAACAATGGTGCATCCAATTCCTCGAATTGTTCCTACGGTTGGTTCAGCCCTTGCTTCAGCCTCTCGTTTGGCCTCTACATTAGCCCTGGGTCAAAATCCACCTACTAATCCACCAGTTGTAGGTCCGTGACCATTTGTGACAACCACATACATCCCAAGCATGTCACAACCTTGGGTAAGGGTTCCAAAGGAGAAGCCTAGCCTGAAGTTCAAGGCCACCAAGGACACACCAGTTCCGCCACCGTGAAGAGAAGCGAACGCCACCATAGAAGAGTGGAACATGTTACCACCTTATCTTCAACCAAGGTTGTTGGTTATGGATCCTGATCTTCCAGATCCAGAGATATTATTCCATTGTGTTTATACCCTAGGTGTACTGTACACTCGTTCCACCTGTCAGGTCCACAACACGTGCCACCTTTCTTTAGGGTATGTTATGACATGCAGCATTTCCTAGTGCAACTCAGTGGCGTGACCAACCTGAGTGCATTCCAGTAGAATATGCCTTAATCAATTATGCGGAAGCAATTTTCTTTAACAATTTAACACTTAGAATTATTCCAGTTTATTTTTAACACTTTGCTTAAGCCAACACAGAAGAAAAATGCACAACAGATAAAATGGTGGGGTTCCCTTCGGACAGGGCCCCAAAAAAACTGTATTAAAATAATGGAGCGCTGCAAACGCAACTAATACTCCCAGTATGCACCACCAAGGCTACAATGCACCAATGTACATAATATATAACAAAACGCAATGTTTCCGTCAACTGAAATTCAATACACACAACAATAAAGTGCACACAAAATAGAAAATACCGAAAATGCATCAACAATGACTTTCTCCTCCTTTCTTCATACTAAAACTTCTTTTACTGCTGCGGTTATGCTCCTTGTTTGCCTTCAAAACTTGGATATTCCAACTTGAATGAATGAATGAATGAATGATAAATTCCTTTTCCAATATATAGGAACCTTTTGGTTAGGAGTCTCCTCAAAAGGTGGGCACGCCCCCTCGCTAAGCGAACCACTTTCTCGGGGTCCACACGTCGCACTCTTTCTCTTGGTCGACTTCCCCTCTTCCATGCACTTACTTGCTGGCTTCTTTGGTTGGGAATTGGGATCTCCCAACTAAACGTCCTACTCAACATGCCTTGAATCCCATTCCAACATGGTTTCATGCCCACCTTCTGTTGAAATATTGTAACTTCGAATAATATTCTATATGTATCTTGTGTGGTCCCCAATGGTCCTACCGGGAGAACCACTTGTATTATCTTGTACCCCAATGCTTCTAATCGGAAGAACTAATAAGATTCATGAGGTTTTCCCCTCTATTTTTAAAGGTGGGTCATTAGCACTCTAGTGTGGTTACTTGAACCTACATGTGTAACTCGAGCATGCATGATTAACTCGAGCCTACATGTCAGATGAGTTAATTCAAGTGAATGGATGAATATAAATAGAGGTGTGGTGCTCCTCATTTGAGACACACACACTCTCACTTGTGTAGTGCATTAGTGGAGAAGAGAAGTAGCTGGAGAAGGAGGAGGATCAGGCTTTGATCTCCTTGTTGGTTTTATCTTTTATCTTTTGGGGCATCTACATTGAGGAAGCTTTTGCTGGGTTTTTCCCTTTAGGGTTTTCCTAGGATAAATCTTTGTGTTGTCCTTTTGTATGGTTGTGCTTGTCTATCTTTCAGTGATCCTGTTTATATGTTTTTGTTATGAAATCGAAATGAAATACTAATGATCTAGCTTAGCATATGAAAATTTAACACCTTCTATGGATGCTTGGATCTCCTTCACGTATGTCTGCACATCATGCCACATCACCAAGTGTCATTTACCCACGCTCCTAACGTGCCTTCTTCCAACATCTGCTTTGGATCCAAGTGTGATGCCAACCACTGAATGTGCCAAGGTGTCGCGCTTACCAAACGCGGGATTCATTTTGTGGTAACTCTACCCCTTCAAGGTACGCATGCCCCCTTTCCCTTTTGTTCACTTAGCCAAGTTCCCACTTGCCAAGCCACCTGACCGGATCATCTTTCCCACTTGAACGCTCAAGGTATATTTTGGGTGAGGCGAAGGTGTCACCAAAAAAGGGGTCGTGACAACCTCCCCACTCAAAATCGTTGTCATCTCAACAACGTTCCCAAGTAACTAGGAACCTGTTGTAACCGTTGCCTCATGACCAAACCAATCTGCAACTGTAACACCCTGGTTTTGACCCCGTTGCATTAAATGTACATTATGTATATATTGTAAATGATCACGGTGTGGAGCTAAAGGCCAAGGCCCCACCATTGATTGGTTATGCTATGTTTTGGATTCAAATTGGTCACCGATGGTATATCGGGGCATGCGGCATATATTATGCTTGTCACCATGTAAATATGCATCTATAATTAATTAAATGAACCCGACCAGCTACGATCGCAGCAACTAAAATGACAAAGGGGCATGATTTTCACAAGGATAAGGGTGGGGAAATTGTTAAACCTTGGCCAATGAGAGAAAAACCCATGTGCCATCTTCCCTTGTTTTATTCCAACCACTTTCATTAAAAATGGCTGCTGGTGGTTGAGGTAGTTAATGGTCTTTGGGAGTGGGGTGGCAGGACTGTCAGTCCTCACCCACACACACACTCCACCACTGTTGACTTCACAATGGAAAAAGAAACCAAAACCATCTCTCCCAAAAGGATTTTACTCTCTCCACGACTGTGCAAGAGCACTCACGCACTCTCCACTACGCAGGCCTCCCGAATTGTTGTTCATCCTCTCGCAGGAGTGGAAGTGGCTCACGTTCACGCACTTCTGGCTACAGGTGTTCTCGCCATTGTCTATTCGCAGCTCTCCCACCCAGGATTTTCCTGGATTTTACCCACGCAGTTTTCCTCTGCGGATTTAAGTGACAGTGGTTGTATCTTTTCCTCACGGGCGAATTTATGGGTCCAGTGTTGTTGTTTCTCTCACGTACAAGCTGGGAGAACTGTAATTCCTTCCCCGGCGTGGTCTGTGTAAGTCTTCTGGTGTATTCATTGCATGGGACGTGCTGTTGTTCCCCACGTTGTTGGTGTGCAATGGTTGGTCTTTGGACTGTGTTGGGAGCAAGGATGGGGGCTTGTTTTGCTTGATAAACCTGGTGTGTTGGAAACCACACAGATAGAGCTAGAGGGCTGGCTTTCTTCTTCACAGCCCCTAAATAGCACTGGAAAGGAATGTAGGGCCTGAGGGACTGTGTAGCAGAGAAGGGACTGATTCCTTGTGTTGGGTGTGTGTGGGTGTTTTAGAAGCCAGGCTAGTTATGGTGTAGGTGTTCCTAGCTCTGTAATGAGCTCACCAGCTTAGCATTGATCCTTTCCCCAACTCCTTGATGGCTTGATAAACCCAATTGTGTTAGCTTGGTTGTGTTTTGTATATTCTTGGCTATGTGTAAGCCTGCTAGTTCCCTTATTCCTTGGAGAATCATGCCTAGCTCGGGGGTGGCAATGCTGCTGAGAGATTAAGGAGCACGCTGGCCTATGGTTGGGTGGAACGTTGCAACGACGTAGCTGGTTGCGGATCAAGTTATTCATAAGATAAGTTCTCTCGTCCATTTCTACTTCCGCAACTATACTTATTGTTAATGACTATAATGGACATGTTGAATGAATGCTTGTATGAATGTATGATGTTTCCGCTGTGTCTGATAGATAATTGCATCTATGCATGATAAATGTTTATGTGTGCATGTTTCTACTTCAATACATTTGCTTCAACATTCTGTTTTAGCATTTTTATGCTTGTACATGTTCATGGGGCTCTTAGCCCGTGTGTTTGAAGCTTGTAGTCGCGTCCTCTTCGCCGGTCGAAGGCATGGGGACGTGACAGTATGGTATCAGAGCCAAGTTGCAACAATGGACCTCTATGGGCCAAGAAGGAGCAATTGATAGAGGTTGTATCTCATTCTGCCCAGCAGAAATCAATGGACGACTGGTAAAATTCAAAAGAAAATGGTCTAATTGTTGAGAGGTCGGGCCACCAGTGAAAATACCTCCATTGTAGCGGAAGAGATAGCAAGAAAGACTTTCACCATTGCGGAAGCACTAAGGAAAAACAGGCCCGACGGAACACTTTGGAGAAATCCGCAAAAACGGCTAAGTGTTCCACATTGGAACAATTAACAGAAGGGACTTTCGCTGTTGCGGAAGCCAAAAGCCCTAAGGATTCTGATGATAAAGGCTGCCGACGCCCGAAGTTAAAATTTCTTTAAGTAAAGAGTGGCCAATCGGAAGGGAAATTGTTTCATGAGCCACCATTGCGGAAGTGAAATCATTAAAGCTTCCGACTAGAAAGGTTGCCGACGCCGAAGTTAAAATTTCTTTAAGTAAAGAGCGACCAATCGGAAGGGAAAGCGTTTCGCGAGCCGACGTTGCAGAAGCGAAAGCATTAAAGCTTCTAACTAGAAAGGATATCGATGCCGAAGTTAAAATTTCTTTAAGTAAAGAGCGGCCAATCGAAAGGGAAAGCATTTCACGAGCCGCCGTTGCGGAAGCGAAAGCATTAAAGCTTTCGACTAGAAAGGCTGCCAACGACGAAGTTAAAATTTCTTTAAGTAAAGAACGGCCAATCGAAAGGGAAAGTGTTTCGTGAGCTGCCGTTGCAGAAGCAAAAGCATTACGACTTCCGACTATAAAGGTTGCCGACGTCGATCGACAGGAGAAAGCGTTTCGTAAGCCGTCATTGTAGAAGCGAAAGCATTACAGTTCCGACTAGAAAGGCTGTCGATGCCGATCGGAAGGAGGAAGCATTTCGTGAACCACCATTGTGGAAGAAATAGTGGAAGAGGAGCCAATTCTACAGAAGAAATAGTGGTTCCGAGAGCCGATTCTATGGAAGAATAATTGGGGAAGAGACCCGATTGAACAAAGGAAAATTCAGCTGTTTTCAGAGGAATTTTTAGTGGTTTTTTCAGTGGATTTTCATGGGCTGAGAAGGAGAAAAGTGGAAGTGATCTTATGCGCCAGATTGCGCGAAAACCAATGATTTACAACAACAACAACAAAAAAAATCTTGAAGCCACAAGGGGGAAATCCCCCTTGACCCCCGTCGTCCCCCTCAGATAGACATTCTTTGATGAAGAGATCTTGTGTTGGGAAAACTTGTTATTTTGTGATTATTCCAGGAGAAGGTAAGTAATGCCGGTTTATATCAATGCTATGCATCTAACATTTGTGTTATTAACACGTTTGCAGAATCATAGTCACTTTCAAGGGAAGTATTCCAGGTAGTGCAGTTTGACAAGTAAGTGGTGGTTCAGTATGAGAAACCATGATGGGTATGATGCTCGGGATTCTTATGAGCGAGCAGAATATGCCATGGGAGAAAATGTACGTAATAGAAATGATGACATAGAGTCTAATGGAAGGAGATTCCAAGAGACACCGTCAGATGTTGCAGCCACCATGAGAAGCTTGATTAAAGCCCGGGAAGAGCAGCATCAGTTGAATTCTGCAATGTTGCAGAGTTTGATAGACTTGCAAAGAAAGATAGACTCTGGACGGGGTACAGCAAGACCAGAAGGCAGTAAGAGCAGTACTAGGAGAAGGAGAAGGACTTCTAGTGGATCATCTGATTCTGAAAAATCCAGCGGGGATTCAAGTTCTTCTTCTCATAGAAGAAAAAGAAAGAGACACCATAGGGATCGCTCTTGAGATGAATTTAAGAAAGTTAAACCTCCTACATTTGATGGTGAGGTAAAAACTGGACAAGAAGCTGAATCTTGGCTTCTTGGGATAAAGAAGTACTTTCAAGTGCATGACTATTCAGGAAACATGAAGGCAAGAGTTGCCATATTCAATCTGAATGGAAGAGCATCCATTTGGTGGGAACACTTCAAGCAAGTAAATAGGATCAGTGAAAGGAAACTGAAGTGGAAACAGTTCAAGAAGTATTTCAAGCAGAAATACCTATCTGATAGGTATTATGATGACAAGATTAAGGAGTTCCATGAGTTGAGGTTGGGACAGCAGACCATGGAAGAGTATGCAAATAAGTTTTTGGAGCTGCTGAGGTATGTATGATACATCAGAGATGAAAAGGTGAAGGTCCATCATTTTCTGAGTGGATTACCTTAGTCTTACAAAGATAGAATTGAGTTTTATGAACCTAGAACTCTTGAAGAAGCAATAAGAAAAGCTAAGTATTGCTATGAGCAAAGCAAAGGTAAGCCAAATTACCATAATGCATGGAGAGACAAGAAGAATGAGAAGTTCGACCAGGAAGAAAGGTTTCAAACCTTCTAATTTCAGGAATCAGCAGAAGCAGCCATCTCAAGCTACGAGTAAGCCAGTTGGAGTGGCAGGAGAAAAGCCTAAGGATCCACAACAGAATAGAGGACCACTCCAATGTTGAAAATGTGGAGGACCCCACATGCGCAGGAATTTCCCACTTGAGAATGAGAGTGCCAGGCCAGCTTATAACGTTCAAGAAGCAAAAACAGTGGGTCAAGTAACAAGGGCAGTACCCAAGATTTATGCAGCACTGGAGGACCGCCAAGCAGATCAATAGTCAGCGATGGTTGAAGTAGCAGGTAAGATTGTTGAGCAATCTATTTCTATTTTGATTGACCCCGGTTCTACACATACTTACATTACTCCTAGAGTAGTGGAGAATTGTGCTTTTAAGAAATTAAAGCATAGAAAGTCTTGGTTAGTTCAGCTAGCTACTGGAACTAAGAGAAAGGTTAGTGAAGTGGTAGAGAAATCTCCATTGGTCATGAATGGATTGGTCACATGTGTAGATATGAATGTTCTATCACTTGGTTCCTATGATGTTCTCATTGGAATGGATTGGTTAGAAGCTCACAGGGTGAAGCTTGATTGCTACAATAAGACTTTTGAATGCATGAATGAAGAAGGGAACCTAGTAGTTGTGAAAGGTATTCCAAAGGTAATTTCAGCGAGGCAGGTTTCAGCAATGTAGTTAAAGAAGTTCTGTAGGAAGGGTTTCCAATTGTATGCAGCTCAGATTTTGGAGGAAACAAGAGATGAAACTCGACGGTTGGAGGACTATCAGGTGTTACAGGAATTCAGGGATGTGTTTCTTGATGAGATCCTAGGGCTTCCTCCAAAGAGGGACATTGACTTCACAATTGAACTTGTGCCAGGAGAAGCTCCAGTGTCCAAGGCACCCCTACAGGATGAGTACACCGAAAATGCTAGAATTGAAGATGCAATTGCAAGAGATGTTGGAAAAGAAGTATATCCGGCCAAGTGTATCTCCTTGGGGAGCACCAGTTCTATTTGTAAAGAAGAAATATGGTACAATCAGGTTATGTATTGATTATAGACAATTGAACAAGGTTACGGTGAAGAATAAATATCCTTTGCCTAGGATTGATGACCTCTTTGATCAAATGAGAGGAGCAAAGGTGTTTTCTAAGATTGAATTGAGGTCTGGTTACCATCAGGTGAGGATCAAGGATGAAGACATTCATAAGACAACCTTCAGGACAAGGTATGGATATTATGAGTTTGTAGTGGTACCATTTGATCTCACGAATGCACTAGCTACATTTATGTGCCTTATGAATAGTGTCTTCAGCAGGTATTTGGACAAGTTTGTTCTTGTTTTCCTTGATGACATTCTTGTTTGCTCTAAGAATGAGAAAGAGCGTGAAGAGCATTTGAGATTGACATTGAATTTGCTCAGGGAGCATCAGTTGTATGCGAAACTAAGCAAGTGTGACTTCTATAGAGACAGAATTTAGTACTTGGGTCACATTATCTTAGAGGAGGGTATATCTGTGGACCATGAAAAGATTGAAGCCATTATGAATTGGCCTACTCCAAGAAATGTGACAAATGTAAGATCTTTCATGGGACTTGCAGGATACTACAGGAGATTCATTGAGGGATTCTCCAAAGTTGCACATGCTATCACTTCTTTGCAAAAGAAGGGGATGAAGTTCGAATGGACATCGAGGTGTGAAGAAAGTTTCCAGAGCTTGAAGAATCTTCTCACCAGTGCACTAGTATTGAAGGTTGCAGATCCAGAGAAAGATTTTGTGGTATGTACCGATGCATGCGGACAAAGGCTTGGAGGATTCCTTATGCAAGACAACCACGTGATATGTTATGAGTCAAGAAATTTGAAGGAACATGAGATGAACTATGCCACTCATGATCTAGAGCTTGCATCCATAGTACATGCTCTCAAGATGTGGAGGCATTACTTGATGGGTAGGAGATTTGAGCTCAGAACAGATCACTATGGACTGAAGTATTTGTTTGATCAGCCTACTTTGAATGCTAGGCAAGCAAGATGGCTGGAGTTTTTATGTGAATTTGATTTTGAAATCAAGCACATAAATGGAAAACAGAATAAGGTAGCTGATGCACTCAGTAGGAAGGTGCAGGAAATGCATGTGGCATCTCTCAGTATTTGCCAATCAAATTTGAGGTAGCAAATTGTTGATCATGTTGCTGGAAATGAATTGTATGAGCAGGTAAAAGACAAATTGCAGCAACAAAGTCTTGAGAAGAGGTATGAGGGATATAAATTGGAAGAAGATGGGATTCTCACTTATAAAGGCAGAATTTATATTCCAGATGTAGCAGATTTGAGGAGAGTTGTTATGGATGAGATCCATCAAGCTCCGTATTCTGGTCACCCAAGATATCAGAAGACAATTGCTACAGCTAGAAAGCAGTACTTTTGGCCAGGAATGAAAAAGGATATGGCCGAGTACGTTTCAAGTTGTATGAAATGTCAACAGGTAAAGGTTGAGCATCAACATCCAGCAGGTTTGTTGCAGCCTTTGCTAGTTTCGGAATGGAAATGGGAAGTTATTTCCATGGATTTTATTACAGCATTGCCAACGACCTGGAGACAGCATGATTCTATCATGGTTGTGGTAGACAAGTTGACTAAGGCAGTACATTTTATACCGGTTAAGTCTATGTATGAGACTGGCGACATTGCAAGGATATTCATGAAGGAGATATTCAAATTGCATGGATTGCCTAAGGCAATAGTCTCTGACAGGGATGTCAAGTTCACTTCCAACTTTTGGAAGGGGTTGTTTGTAGATTTGGGTACAAAGCTAAACTTTAGCACTGCATACCATCCTCAGACAGAAAGAGTTAATCAGGTGCTTGAAGACATGCTTCACATGTACGTAATGGACAAACCAACCAAGTGGGAAGATTACTTACACTTGGTAGAGTTTGCTTATAACAATGGACAGCAAGCATCCTTGGGGATGAGTCCGTATGAAGCTTTGTATGGAAGAAGGTGTAGGACACCAGTGACTTGGGATAACCCCATGAACAGGATTGTGCTTGGTCTAGAATTGCTGAGGGAAATGGAGCAAGAGGTTGTCAATATCAGGAAGAAGCTGAAAGCAGCGCAGGACAGGCAGAAAAGCTATGCAGATAAGCATAGGGTGAACAGGGATTTCAGTGTTGGGGATCATGTTTACCTCAGAGTGAGGGCAAGGAAGAGTTCCTTGAAGCTTGGAAGTTGTGCCAAGTTCTCACCGAGATACTGTGGTCCGTTTGAAGTGCTTGAAAGAATAGGGCTAGTTGCATATAGACTTGCATTTCCTGCTAGCACTAGAGCTCATAATGTTTTTCATGTTTCTTTGCATAAGAGATATGTACATGATCCTAACCATGTGATAAATTGGGATGTGATTCAGGCGGAACCCGAGGGAGATTTCTGAATCGAGCCAATGCGCATCCTCGACAGGAAGGTCACCATGCTCCGGAACCGAGCCATAGGTCAGGTAAAGGTGCAATGGGAGCACTATGGACCTGAAGAGGCCACTTGGGAACTGAAGGATGCCATGCGATTGGCACATCCATTTTTGTTCAATTTTGCGGAACACTGAGGCGATACAGTGCTATTGAAGCGGGAGGGGAATGTAACACCCCAGTTTTGACCCCATTGCATTAAATGTACATGATGTATATATTGTAAATGATCACAATGTGGAGCTAAAGGCCAAGGCCCCACCATTGATCAGTTATGCTATGTTTTGGATTCAAATTGGTCACCGATGGTATATCAGGGCATGTGGAATATATTATGCTTGTCACCATGTAAATATGCATCTATAATTAATTAAATGAACTCGACCAGCTACGATCGTGGCAACTAAAATGAGAAAGGGGCATGATTTTCACAAGGATAAGGGTGGGGAAATCGTTAAACCTTGGCCAATGAGAGAAAAACCCATGTGCCATCTTCCCTTGTTTTATTCCAACCACTTTCATTAAAAATGGTTGCTGGTGGTTGAGGCAGTTAATGGTCTTTGGGAGTGGGGTGGCAATATTGTCAGTCCTCACCCACACGCACACTCCACCACTGTTGACTTCACAATGGAAAAAGAAACCACTGCCATCTCTCCCAAAAGGATTTTACTCTCTCCACGACTGTGCAAGAGCACTCTCCACTATGCAGGCCTCCCGAATTGTTGTTCATCCTCTCGCAGGAGCGGAAGTGGCTCACGTTCACGCACTTCTGGCTATGGGTGTCCTCGCCATTGTCTGTTCGCTGCTCTCCCGCCCAGGATTTTCCTAGCTTTTACCCACGCAGTTTTCCTCTGTAGATTTATGTGACAGTGGCTGTATCTTTTCCTCACGGGTGGATTTGTGGGTCCGGTGTTGTTGTTTCTCTCACGTACAAGCTGGGAGAACTGTAATTTCTTCCCCAGCATGGTCTGTGTAAGTCTTCTGGTATATTCGTTTCCTGGGACGTGTTGTTGTTCCCCACATTGTTGGTGTGCAATGGTTGGTCTTCAGACTATGTTGGGAGAAAGAATGGGGGCTTGTTTTGCTTGATAAACCTGGTGTGTTGGAAACCACACAGAGAGAGCTAGAGGGTTGGATTTCTTCTTCACAACCCCTGAATAGCACTGGAAAGGAATGCAGGGCCTGAGGGACTGTGTAGCAGAGAAGGGACTGATTCCTTGTGTTGGGTGTGTGTGGGTGTTTTAGAAGCCAGGCTAGTTCTGGTGTAGGTGTTCCTAGCACCAGCTTAGCATTGAGCCTTTCCCCAACACCTTGATGGCATGATAAACCCAATTGTGTTAGCTTGGTTGTGTTTTGTATACCCTTGGCTATGTGTAAGCCTGCTAGTTCCCTTATTCCTTGGAGAATCATGCCTAGCTCGGGGGTGGCAGCGCTGCTGAGAGATTAAGGAGCACGCTGGCCTATGGTTGGGTGGAACGTTGCAGCGACGTAGCTGGTCGTGGATAAAGTTATTCATAAGATAAGTGCTCTCGTCCATTTCTACTTCCGCAACTATACTTACTGTTAATGACTATAATGGACATGTTGAATGAATGCTTGTATGAATGTATGATGTTTCCGCTGTTTCTGATAGATAATTGCATCTGTGCATGATAAATGTTTATGTGTGCATATTTCTACTTCAATACGTTTGCTTCAGCATTCTGTTTTAGCATTTTTATGCTTGTACATGTTCATGGGGCTCTTAGCCCATGTGTTTGAAGCTTGTAGTCGCGTCCTCTTCTCCGGTCGGAGGCATGGGGATGTGACAGCAACCGTCTGCCACAACCGCTGTCTCTTGACTGAACTGATCCATAGCCGTCTACTGCAACTGAGAGTCTATAAAATCCTCTCAACCATCAGTTGTTGTACCTGCCACCTAGTACCATCGGTACTCAGAATCCATCAATGCCTCCATCTGTTGCATGCCCCTAAAGCCGGACAAGTTGGGGCACTAATCCAACTTTTCGTCCAACTCAAAGGAATGAACTTCATCATCTCTAAACTGTGTTTCCATCTGAATTTTGATGTACTCCACAACCTACTGATCCATGGTTAAAACTATGGTTGAACTGTCCGAATACTTAAACAATTCACTAAAGTACCCCTGGTTGAATCCATCTGCGCCGTTTGACTATAAACTGTCTAAAGCCACCTTCCACAAGGTGCCTTTGGCCTCACTACATTTGTTAAGGGAAGCGAGCGAAAACAACCATCTCATGCACCTGGGACAAAATCGAAGTGATTCCACCATGCATCACATGTCAACATGCCAAGAGAAATATTCAATGACTTCTCAAAATCTGCTAAGGTTTCCCATGAAACCTATTCATGCAACTCCTCATCAAATAGTCTCCAAGTCTTGTCGTCATCCATTTCTTGGATCCACAAACTTGTTGTTCCATCATCCATTCTTTTCTGCATCTCATTTCCTTGAGGACTTACCGCAGTCATGCATAGAGCCATCACCAACTCCATGAATTCAATCAATGCTTGTTTTCGTCTTTCTGTTGAAGTCATCTCGTCACGCAATCCTGCAACTCCCTTGGATGCATGTTCACCGCAATGCATCGTTGCTTGTACCATCTTGACGAGACTCCACATCAACCGAAACCACCATCGAGCATCACCTCTACTGTTCTTCTCGTTTCCAAGACTAAGCCATCCTTGATCACCTTGTCATCAAGCTACTGAGTTTTTTGTTGAAGAATGCCTTCTTTGAAAGCCTCATCCTAGGTTTTCTTCTCAACCCAGCTCACCAAACTCTCCATCATAGCCAACTTCTTAACTGTCCACACCAATTATCCATCCTATACCTTTACTGCATTCAAGCTTGGACACCTTCCAGTCTCATCGCAAGGTGCCACTGCAACTACTTGGATTTCCAAACTGTGCGTGAAGTGTGCGTTTTCCACTGCAGCACACTTCACTTCGCCTTCATCTGGCTCCTAGAACATCATCTGCAGTAAAGCATCTATCTACCACAAACACTTGGACGTTTCATCCAATGCTTTCGATAAGCTCATTCCAGCCATCTCCGTTTTTCCAACCTTGCTGCCACAAAGTATATGCGATGCTACAACCTGCACCACACTTGAGCTTTTCTAGCTCACTTGGACACCAACTTCCTAGCAACCTTTGTTTCACCTGGGAACACTTAGCACTATCTAAGAGAACCAGCACTTAACCAAATTGTCATTCTGCAAAAACACACCTGAGCACACCTATGCTTGATGCCTCTTTAATTCACTAACTATTCATTGAATGAACCTTCTGACACATGAAAACGCACTTCAAATAGTGCACTTCAATACTACCGCACTTAGACAAAAACATGTCCAAGCACACTTCTTTGTGGTCACACTTCTCCTCAAGTGTGCGCAATTGTTTGCTTGTCAAAGCGCTTTGCGAAAACGCTCTTTTCAGCCAACCGCACCAAGCCAAACTGCCTAACGCACCTTCATTCCATGCTACTGAGAGTGCATCTCTGTGAATGCCCTTCTATGGACATGCACCTTCTTGAGGCTACTACTCCTGAGCGCACTGTTCTACAGAAACGCTTGTTTCTAAGTGCTCCTATGGAGCACACGCCATCAATGCCTCCAAAAGCTTCTCTGCCAAAACACGTCCAACCTGAACACTTCCGAGGGACACTCGCTCCTTGAGTGCACCCTGGATTCCTTCTTTCTAGCACACATGTTCTCTCCTGAATGCACATTTCCTCCAACTGTTCATTTTCCATAGCGCTTTCCAACAGTGCTCTCACAAGTAGCCAAGCCGTCCACTTGTGAGTGTGAAGTGCTCAACAACGTCTTCACAAAGGTGGAACACTTAATCGAAGAACTGACTAAGTATCCTATCAACTTCACCGAAGCACGTGTTTTCCACCCATGCCTTCTTCTGCACTCTCCCACCGTGCATCTTCTTTCTGCAGAACGCACCCTTGCTCTATGCGCACCTTTTTCAATCGAATTGCACCTTCACTTGGTGCACTTATCCTTCTTGTCGAAACATGCATTTTCCAGATGCACCTTCTTCTGGCATACTCGCTGCCACCAAGCACACTTCAAATTTTTTGACTTGTACACTTTGACCTTAGTGCACTGTCACGGCTTCACCTATGGAACACACCTTGCCACACGGTTTCGTTTGCCTTCAAAAACCATCACACTTTACTTTTCTGTTGGAGCGTCCTAAGCATGCGCACCTCTGCTTTTGCGCAACTTTTTGATGCCGAAGCACGCTTTTTTGAGCACGCATGTCAATTGTCATAGTGTACATTTCTGAGTGTGTGACGCCTTCCTATGGAGCATGTGACACCTTCCTGCAGAATGTGCAACACCTTTCTGCTGAGCATGCGACACCTTCCTGCAGAAACTCATGTGCACACGTGTTTGCTTCTCTACGGGAGTGCTCTTACTGTGGAGCGCCCATGCCTGTGGTGCGCCCATATGTGGAGTTCCCACACTGCAACATGCATCCGTCTATGGAGCACCCAAGCTATGGACCACTTCTGTGGAAAACCTGCTCCTGCGATGCGTTCTCTATGGAACACCTGTGTTGGCCAACAGTTATGCGTACCCATGGTATTAGGTTAACCGTAGTATTTTCCCATGGTATTTTTCCCCTATAAAATAAAGGATTGTAAAACAACTGTGTATGGTATTATAGCATTGTAAACAATCTTTGTGATTGTGTGAGAGAGACTGTGAGAGCATGAAGAGGAAGTGCAATGGTTTTGCTGTAGGTTGTATCCCTTCATCTTTCTGGATTGTAATACAAGGACTAGAAAATTCTTTGTGGGCGTAGCCCATCGTTTGGGTGAACCACATTATATTTGTGTCTCTCTGTAATGTGTTTAATGTGTTTTGCATATTTTTTAATAATTTAACTGTATATTTGTTATTGCTCTGTGGTCCTATTTTCTAACAAAGGAGAGCATAGGCACCTGAAGTGAAGCTTCCAACGAAAGCACACTCCTCCTTAGCTACACCCTAAATCCCTCCTGGAGTGTCTTCATTAATGAACATCCTATCGAAGCTGACGTGGTTGAGCTTTGAAGATACTGATACTTAGAAGCAAGTGGATCTAGAAAGAAACGGGTACATGGTCACTCTCCCAGTTGAACTGCTTGCAGCTCAGCTTGTAGTGCCAATGGAGTGGGCTTAAGGTGTAGAACATGCAGGCCTACTTAATTTACTACTTATGCCACACTTCAGTTGAAGGAAGTGAGCACATATGTGTGACGGATCCTGTTCTACTTCCATGGAGGCTATTTATGGCTCGACAGACCATATTTTGTCGATGTTGAGCTCATTTCATCGATAACGAATCTCCTGCACTCAGTACTTGACCCTGAACCATACCTGCGCAAGGACATGGATACGACAAAGATAAGGGAAAAGTATGACCTCCAGCACATGAACAGAGGATTCCTCATTTCCTCCATAGCCGAGAATATAGTGAGGTTCACCAAAAATATATTATCTTGCAAGTTGTTGCGCAAGATGCGTCCCAAGGAGTGCACTACGGGCATAGAAGAACTAGCAGAAACATGCACAGAAGGCATGATGATCAAGTGGTTGCAATTTCTGCTGAATGAGCTGCTAGAGGACGCAGCACAAGTGTAGGAAAAAAGTAAGACAAAATTTTACTACTCCTCATTGCTGATTTTGATTTCTTTTATAGTTTGGTCTAACCCACTAGAATACCAGCCACTAGACGTCACAGTGCTCTGCCAAGGTGCAAAATATCAGAATCTGTGGGAGGATAAGGAATACAAGATCCGGCAGAAGGACAATAGCATAGAGTTCTTTCTGCATGTGGAGGCATTAAGAGAAGTAGTAAAACACCAACACATATTGCGGGCTGCGACAGTCCAAAAGTATGCATATTTCATAAGCTTCCAGGATGGTGTCCACAATTTTATCCTAGAGCCATGGCAGGATCCAACAAAGCAATTGCAACTGATGCATTTTATGATTATTGAACGGGATGTGGAAGCAGCCATCTAGGATTGGCCTAAGGAATGGCGCGCCCCGATCGACATGGAAATGGACCAAGGAGATAACCAAGTAAATGGCCAAGGAAATGGCCAAGGAAATGACCAAGATGATGACCAAGGTAATGATGGGGGTGACTCACAAGGAAACCAGTCAGAGTTAGGCAACGACAACCATGATGATAGTGATCAGGGGTTTGATCAAGATGATTCAAAAGGCACACCCACTGACAAGGATGTGCGAACTCATAAGAAGGCCCACAAAGAGGCACAGGACAAAGCACATCCTCATCTGCAGCACAAGAAGTGCAAAGCTAATAAAATGGCTAACACAGTCAGCTTAGTTAAGGAATACATGAGCCTGCTTTTCGAAGCAATCACAGAGGTTGTGCAGTCAAGTCTTAAAGGTATAGGTAAAAAGTAGATGCAATTGACTAACAAACTGGAAGAGGATATTAATACACTCACTAAGTTCATCAATCAGGTGCAAAACACAATCAAAGCCGAGACTTACAATGTGGATCCTAGTGACACATTAGTAACACCATTGTTGTTGCTACTATTGAAGATGGTATTAATCTGTCACGGTAATCTAGGGACTAAACACAAGTCTCATCAAAGATTAATAACAATAAGTCATGAAAATGGTGTAATTATGCTACAAAACGAGTAGCTGCTCTGTATATTCACACAAAGAATGAGTAATACAATACAATGTCATGCTTCAAGCATGAATGAGAAGCAATTCGAATTCCTAAAGAGGTCATTTGAATTGAATGAGTGAGTCTAGCTTAACTGAATGTAAGCCACAGTCAACACTCAAGTTAACCACTGATCAAAACCCTAATTGACTCAACTGAGCCCTAACTAAAGTTGAAGTGCAATAAATGACTGAGTCTTAACTGAAATATATCAGACACATATCACAGCAAGCCAACCATCAAATGGTAGTGCTTTAATTACTCCAATGAACCCCGATGAGGTTAACTGAAGTGTAACTGAACATCAGAAGTGGTTGGAGGCGCCCCTGTTGACTCCATTTCATTAAATAATCAATTTAATGAGGAGAGGTTCCTTCACTACTCTGTTTAACTGATTGTAACCATCAGTTAGCAATAAAGTGCATTAATGACACTCATATCACCCCCCAAGTGCTCCAGTTAGCCTCCCAAAATGTAGGAGAAGGATAAGTTAGCCTCCTTGACTAAAGTTAGGCATGGGTGTGATCTAGATGATGTCATTTAATGCTCCACTGATGTCAATTAGGTCAATAATACTTAGGATAGTCATTTAACTAGGCCAAATTGACCAAAATGAGTGTGTATGGTGGTAAATGTCTCCAACACCCCCCCTTAAGCAATACTCAGGAGGAGTTAGAAAACATAAATGCATAAAAATTCTAGGTCCCCAGCAACTAAGGCCATAGGTCACCCTATACAATGCTGAAACTGAAACAATGCTCAAAAAACAAACTAACTGAGGAAAAGAGGGAAAAGCCAGTGGGAAAACCCCCCCTCAAGCTGAACACTAAAAGTAGTTTGAATCACCCTGATGAACTGACCCCCAATAGTGAACAGAGGTAAGTGAACATCTTTTATGAAAAGATCTTGGTGAAGATGTCTGCAATCTGCTCATCCATCGGGAAATATTGTAGAATGATGGCCATGTCATGCACTAGCCTCCCTAATATAGTGCATGTGGATCTCTACATGCTTAGTCCTCTACCTGGTAACTAGATATGTGGAAATATTAATAGCACTTTGATTGTCACAAAAGAGGACAGTGGAGAAAGTAATACTAAGATCAAACTCTGAAAGAATGTCTTGCAACCAAACTGCTTGGATGCAAGCATTCATCGCTCCTCGATACTCGGCCTCTGCTGAAGATAGTGCTATGGCATCCTGCTTTTTGCTAGACCAGAAAATGGGGCCACCACCAAACATGAATACATATCCGGAAGTAGACTTCTGATCAATAGAATCACCCGCCCAATCGGAATCTGTGTATCCAACCAGCTCTAGCTCAGAGTCTGCAGCATAGTGAATGTCATAAGTCCTGAATCCCTGAATATACTAGAGGATCCTCTTGGCTGCCTTCCAATGAAGATCATGAGGCTGCTGCATGTATCTTGATACAGCATTCATAGCATAACATATATCAAGCCGAGAATGTGTCAAGTACAACAAGCTACCAATTAGCTGTTGATAGATAGTGCAGTCCATGGGAGGCGTGTTTTTTCCTTCTTCAAGGATGATCCCTAAAAGGAAAGGGAATGGTGCAGGCCTACAATAAGCCATGTTAAACTTGACTAACAGGTCTGAAATGTATTTTTATTGAGGGACCATAATCCCATCAGAATTTTGCTCAATTTCGAGCCCCAAAAATTGTTTTAGGAGCCCCAAATCACTCATTTCAAAGGCATTGTGGAGAGCTGTTTTGATGGCTGAAATGCAGGCAAATTTGCTACCTGTGATCAGTAATTCATCAAAATATAAAAAAATAATAATAATATGACCATAAAACTGCTGTAAATACACATTTGGATCTGATCTACACCTTTGCAAGTTTTGCGAGAGAAGGAAGGCATCCATCTTGGAATACCACTCTCTTGGGGCCTGTTTTAACCCGTATAATGACTTCTTTAGCTTGCAAACCAAAGATGGATCAGTGATGTAGCCCTCAAGCTGCTTCATGTTGTTGCAGCTACAATCTTTTCCCAATTTTTTTAAAATTTTGGACCCTCCTTTTAAATTCTATCTGACCTAGATTTGCTTCTGATTGCTGAACTTTGTTATCCTCTGCTGCAATTTTTTATCTTTGAGGTTAAGTTGAGTTAATGACTATCTTTATCTGCTGATGTTGTGGATTTGAAATTGATGCTTTGAAGTTTTGATAATTTCCTTTTTCACTATCGAAAGTATTTTGAACTGTGAGTCAGGGCTATAGTCGTCTACACAGCCGCCGTTGCAGAAACTTACTTACAAGTGACCCAATCCAAAGCCTTGTTTTTCGCCAACGAGCTTTTTGTTTTATTTTATTTCAGTTTTTTGTTTCATCACCGTCGGAGAGTTATTCCTTTTTGTTTTCACCATTTCAACTGGCATATTGCAAGCACTCTAACGAAGGCCTTCAGTTTGTCGATCCCGCGGGGTTTTTGATTTTGCTTTTCTCGCTATCGAGACTATGTTGACTTTTGAGCGAGGATTAGTTTTTGGTTGTCCCGATCGACGATGATTCTTGGATTGCCGCAGAGTCCATAGTCCATTTGATACCCGCCATTGTAGCTTCAGAGTAGACTAACCATCCGCCATTCAGTTGTTCCTTTCATTGGTGGTTTGTTTTGATTTTCTCCGATTTCACTGGTCTACAGAACTTTTGGTCCTGATAATGCCCATCGTTGTGGCTTCCATTTGAACTAGTCATCTGATGCTATAGTGGATCCAAGGTCCAAAGCTGAAGTTTAGTGATATCTTGTCAATGTTTTTATTTGTGCTACAGAACCCATAATATTTCCATCACCCGCCATTGCGGCTCTCTGGTGAATTAACCGCCCAATGCCTTAGTTGTTTCGTCGTCCGACAGAAGCTTTTCCTGCCAACCTTTTTCACCAAGAGCTATATATATGGGACGGTTATTATTTTATTGTTTATCATTATGAATTCACGTCTGCCTCCGTCCTCACTATCGAACTATGCATCAATGCTTAGCTGTCGGAATTTTGTGCATTTGGGGTGCTACCGTGGATTTTTTCAGACCATCACATTGACTGCAATTTGTCTGCCAGGTAGGCCAACCGTGGTTTGTTCTTCTTTTGTTTTTATTGATCAGTTTTGGAACTAGGGTTTTTTCCTCTGGTTAGGCATTCCCGTCATTTGTAGTTGGTCGTCTAAGTGGATTTTGCATCCTTACGACGTAGTGTATTGGTCAGTTTCACTGCATTTATAGTGGGGGGTTTTTGTTTCTTGAGCTTGTATGAGTCATTATGGATTTTTCACCCCGGTCTGATGGATTAGGAGGTTGGTGCAGACAAGTGTTATGCTTTCTGCACCATTTTTTGTGGGATTACTTATGGCCATCTGGGGTGAAGTTTTCCAGTTGTCTTCCCGTCGTATACAGTTGCCCTATTTTCTTGGACACCAGAGGGTTTGTTTCGCGTGTTTCGATTACTGTATGGGGATATTTCGATTTGGGTGAGAAATTGGATTTCATTTTGGTTTACATGATGCATATTTTCAATCATGATTATTGTTAGTTGCAGACGGACTTAGGATTTTTTAGACATAACTTTCAGAAGTTTTCTTGCTAGTTATTCTCGATTTTGCATTTGCATTGTGATAGATTTAGCTATTGCTAATATGGAAGAGGTAAATGTTTATACAGTTTTTCTTCATTCTTTGAATACTAATTAAAATCTCAAATAGCCTAAAACGCATTTTGGTTTATGACAAGGTAACTTCTTCAAAGGTGACATGTCTAAGTGACAGAAAAAGAAGACCCATATTGCTGAAGGAGAGCCTAAGGTGGAAATCCCAAGGTAGAATATATCTATGAGGACACTAGAGCTACCACCGGGGTAGAGCCTGATTATAAATGGGGTGAAATTTTTTGGATGATTTCAAATCAAAATGTGCCCGATGTCGGATTTGAAGAGTTGACCATATATGCCAACATAGAGAAGTCAGCTCTTATGAAGATAGCCACTAGACCTAAGTTGTTCCCATGCTCAGAGGTGATCAGTTGGATTCTACCTAAGGCTGATGTGACCACTATGATTTTAGCCAATAATTCCAAATAGGGATATGGTTCCTACAGTCCTGGTTATGTATCATTGGCATATCACCTACCCCCAGCCCAGGTTTACCTAACTGAAGATTGGTTGAAAAAAATAAACTTGGACCTGGTTGAAACAGTAAAGAGGATGATGATACCTGGGAAGAACTTTCAAACTGGGCCATTAGGAGAGTATGATACAGCTACTCTCAGGACACCTTATAGGTTTATAGCATTGATGTTGAACAAAATGTTTGGGAGAAGTCATGGTAAGAGCTTCAAGTTGGGATGGATCCCTATTTTTTTCTATGTGGCCACCCAAGGGACTATATTCAATTGGGCAAACATTGTATCCAACAGCCTCTCAGCTTGCATTTATTCGGCTCTAGGAGGGGTGTCCCAGAATAAATCTAAGTTTTATATGAGTTTCATCTTAGTGGACTATATACTATGCACCCAGCCATTTTCAGCCTTAAGATGCATTTGGGACAGGGATAGAACCCCTGTGTACACTGCATACAAAATAATTTGGGCACATAAGTATTACAGCCACTATAGAGAAATATGTGAACATTTTATTATGCCTTTACACAATTTTATGTTCCTAATAGAATGCAATTGTATGTCTGAGGAGGCATGTAAAGTCATCGAGGAACATGCAAATTATTATTTGACTGATGAAGGGTTGTACATCAGGATGTATGGTTGCTCCATGGCACCTTCTTTGCTCCCCAAGTATGCCACTGATTATGTGGTGCATAAAGAAGCAGTCAGGAAAGTGTACCTGGATGGTGTAGGAAGCTTCATGTTTGAACACAAGAAGGCAGCCTATCCTGCTATACCTTTCAGGCTAGGAAGCTAAAAATTTACAAATATTAAAAGAGCTGCTGAATTTGTACAGGAATTGGAGAAGTTTCAATTTGGAGAGATGAGCTTCCATAGAAATGACTCCCAGAAGAAGGTTGCAGAACATTGCAAAGAGGCAAATGTTCACTTTGAATATACAAACTTCTGGGATAAAGATGAATAAATCTTTAGGAATGTAAGGAATATGACTGCATTAAAGAGAAGATTTAAACAGAAGATCACCATTAAAGGCGGTAAGGGCCAAACCGCGCAGAAGAAAGATGAAGAGGAGGAGGCCAACAAAAAAGAAGAGGATGATAGGAGACTAGCACAGGAGGCTAAGAGTTGGCTTAAGAATGAAGAAGAAGAAAGAAAGAAAGATGCAGATGAAGCAGCAAAGAATGCAGAGGAAGCTTCAAATAAGATAGAAGAAGAAAGAAAGAAGAATGAAGATGAAGAGATGAAGAAGAAACAAAAGAAGCTGAAGGTCTGAGGTTGACAGGATCTACAACATACGAGCAAACTACTGACCCAACAGACATTCAATAAGTACAGGATCAGACCAATCAGGGGCAGGGATAAGATAACCCTGATTCCCAGGAGCCTACTGCAATTTCTGGAAGCACTCAGGAACAAGTCATTTTTTCTAAATTGAATCTGATACCTTTTGTGCAGGAAAAAGGAGAAGAAGTCCCAAATTTTAGCACCATTTTTTATGACAGAGAGAAGAAGAGGATTGTCAAAAGGACTGAGAATAAAATCGAAACAGGGGGATAGTCAGGCATGATGGTTAGTGATAAAACTTTGGTGCATGGGAGAGATGCAGATCCGAGGTTAACATCAAGAGCTGGAGTGGTGTTGACACAAGCCATTGAAGATAATATAAATAGACTGATAACGAATCTGGAGCAGTCAAAAAGGAATGCAACTCAGTTGAAGGAAACTTTGAAGAAGGAAAGAAATGAAGGTTATAAACTGAAGAGGAAATTTGAAGACATGCAAAATGAAGTGAAGACTTCAAAAGTAGAACTTCATACTCTTCAAGCAAACAAAATGAATTTGGAAGTTTCCATGGAAAGGACGGGTAAGGATGCTCAGAATAACCTGGAAGAATTACAGAGGTTACAGCAAGAATATCAGGTATTGAAGACAGAAAAGGATGAACTCAAAGACTCATATGAAACTCTTAGTATGGAAAAGGACCAGCTGCAGAAGAAAGTGGTGGAATTGGAGGCATAGAGGGTTACCATGGAAGAGAAAGAGAAGCAATTCCAAGTGCAGGTAGCATATTTTGAAGGACAAATTACTTCATTAGCAGCATCACTGAAGGATGCCAATGAATAGCAAACTAATATCCAGCCTCTAAAGGAGCATGTCCTAGCCCAACGAAGAAGAATGCACCAACTGCAGGTGTCTATTGAAGAGGAAAGATGTAAAGTCTTGCAGATAGATAACAGATTGGAGGAAATTTTGGAGAATACCTCATATTTCGTAGATAGGTCTCAGGACATTTTGGAAGTCATGACTGGAAGGATAGTAAGGATAGAGACCAATGAATAAGTTCCTGCAGATTTACCAGCTAAAGATCAACGCAGCCTAAATCAGGACTATGACTTGTTGGAATTTGCACTAAATACAGCAGAGGAGTTCAAGAAAGCTATGAGGAAGACAAGAGGGGATTGTACTGAATACTACAGAAGGGTGCTGGTCACGTACAACAGATGTCAAGTTGTTGTAGAACAAATACTAGAGGCATTACCAAAGCATGAGATACTCACAAAAATGTTACAGAGCAGGTATCAGGAGGATGAGCAAAAGATACAACAAGTCAAGGACTTGGATAAAAAGATCCTAAAAGATGTCGTAGCTCATGCAGCAGTCAAAATCCATTTGCTTGAGGATCAGCTGCATTTAATACTAGCCAAAATCGAAATAGTTAAAAATCAGGCGTCTAAATTTGAAATCAACATTCATTTTCTTGAGCCTTCAAAATTTGAGAGCATAGCAACAGAAGCCGAAGCATGGAAAAAGTTCCTAAATGACCAAGCAGGTCCCTCTACTTAGAATCACTTTATTAATTTTTGTTTTAAATATAATATATTGTAAAATGTATGAGCACTCATTATAGGACAAATTTTGGGAGTTGAAACGTTGGGGAATCCCAAGAGTCATTTGGGGCAGCCCAAAAGTATTGCTTTTTGTATAAGTATAGGATAGTTTGATAAGAGAGAGGACTTTTTCCGAGTTAGACTTGTGAGAACATGTTGTAAGAAGAACTATTTCCTTTTGCAATAGATAATTACAATTTTGCCTCTTGGGGAAAGCTTTGGTGGAATGTTCAAATGATGTGCAATGGATGTTGTTGAAGGGGAACTATTTCGTTTTTAGCTTTTATTCATTAACTGTGAGATCGTTCTAACTTTTTGAACCTATGTTCTTATATGAATGCTCTCTAGTTTATTTTATGAATTTTCCACTATGAGTAATGAATTCTTTTTGTAAACAATGAGATATCTTGTTGTTCATCTATCTATTCATGTTTATGTGTTTTGAAATAAAGAACAGCTACCCGTGATTTTTCTTAATGCATGAATAGTAATACATTACTGATTAAATGATGACCTCGCTCCCTAGGGACAGTGTAGTTAAGTTATTTTTAGTTTTCTTGCTATGTGTGATTCAGATGCGAGAGAGTTTAAGACGAGAGGTAAGAACTTGCACATCACATTGTGACTGCTCCTCATATTCTCTATCAATATACATCCTTAGATAGGCACTTACATCTCATACTTAAAACTAAAAAACTCAAAAGATACATGGTGGAATGGGCCGTAACCAGTAAAACCATTTATTTTGGTTACTTGACCTACGGTAGACAGACCGCAAATCGGACGAATTCCCCATACCAAACAGTAACGGGCTAGTTGGGAACGTTTACTAGGGAGAATCCCTTGTTGTTGTTGCTTGCAATTTTCCAGGCCTCAACACATGTATATCTCCTCATGAATATCTCCATGTAGAAAGGCTAGCTTAACATCCATGTGATGCACTTCCCAGTGCTTAGATGCTGAAATTGCCAAAACTAAGCGGATGGAGTCCATTTTCGCAACCAGTGCAAAGGTCTCATGGTAGTCCACACCTTAGACCTGAGATAAACCTTTTTCCACCAGCCTTGCCTTATATTTGCAGGTGCTTCCATCAGCAGCAACCTTTTTCTGAAACACCCACTTGCATTGAACCAATTTCCTTCCCGGAGGAAGAGAAACTAGCTCCCAAGTAGTGTTTTTCTGAAGAGAATTCATCTCTTCATCCATGGCGACTTGCCATCTCGGATCCTTCCGAGCATGGTAGTAGGATTTTGGATCTAAACTAATCATCAAATAGCAATTTTTGGACAGCAAATTATCATGACAAGAGAGCGCAATACCTGCTCTTTGGAAATTAGACCGGGTTCTCCTTGCATCATCCAAATTTCCAATGTTATCTCCTGCGAAGGAGAGTGTCTGTCGGGCCCATGTAGGAAGATGATTTTGCACTTCAGCTTCTGATTCATCATTTGATGATTGCTGCACACTGATATCAGAAATCAGAGGATCAAAATCAGGGTCATCACCCCCAATATCATCATCCAAATATTTAGTAGAATAGGAAGGAAATTCAGGAGTTTTCTCCTTCACTAGTTCCACCTCCTGAAGTGGCTCATCGAACTTGACACTTCTCTCGATGATGATCTATTTGGTTTTGATATCTAGAATCTTGAAACCTTTAGATTCATCATGATACCCAATAAATAGACATTCTATGCTTTTTGGTTGCAAAGCCCTTATTTTATCAAGCGGAATCCGGGCCCATGCAGTGGACCCAAACACCCGCAGGTTCGACACATCCAGCTTGTGTCCGAAGTATGCTTCAAATTGGGTCTTCCCTTTCATGGATGATTGCGGCACCCTGTTCTAAATTTATTCTGTAGCATGCATGGCTTAATCCCACAAATTTGCAGCAAGCTTCTTTGATTCCAAAATACAGGTGGTCATCTCCTTGAGATACCGATTCTTCCTTTCCGCTACTCCGTTCTGTTGGGGGAGTGTAGGGAATTGAATGTTGGACCTGAATACCACTTTGGGAGAATATGTGCATAAAATCATTACTGACATACTCCCCTCCATTATCATATCTCAAGATCTTGATCTTAATCCCAGAGGCATTTTCGATCAAGGCCTTCAATTCAGAAAAATTTTCACATACTTCAGACTTCTTTTTGCGAAAGAAGACCCATGCGTACCTTACAAAATCATCAATAAAAGTAAGAATATACATTGATCCATTGATGTATTTGATAGGCATTGGACCACTGATATCAGAATGTATCAGCCCCAATATGCATGTAGCTCATTTTTCCTTCCCCCGATCGAACTTGTGCTCGGGGTGTTTTCCAATCACACAGCCCTTGCAAATTCCCGTGGTTGTCTTGATGACCAGGAGGCCTTCAACCATGGAGTTTTTATGTAATTGCTGCAAATATTTGAAATTGAAATGGCCAAACCTCTCATTCCATGGCCTACTAACCTCATTTCCATGAGTTAGCAGAGCGGTGGGCTTTGCATCCGCAACAAAGTGAGAGAACTCATAGGCTTTTGCATGATGGTTTGCAAGGCCTTTAGCAATGAGTTTCCCGGATACAAGCTCCATTATCTCAACATCATTTGGGATGAAAGAAACTCTCTTAGAAACTCCAGTATGTGTCATCTGATAGACACTAAGGATATTTGATGATAGAGATGGTACATACAAAACATTTGAAAAAAATCCATTTTCAAGATCAACAATAACTTGTCCTTCTGAAATGATGGTGGAGTCATCTCCCATGTGGATGGGGATGGATTTCCTGGTCTCCAAGGAAGAAAAGGAGTCTCTTTCATCCATCATGTGGTTTGAAGCTCCAGATTCAATCAAGAGTTCTTTGGACTTCGAAGTGCTTGCCATGAGGGCGTGACCTCTTTCATGCTATGGTTCCCGATCTTGCTGATCTCTCCTCCGAAATATTTTTGGAAGATTCATGTGATTTCTCTCAAGGAGAGAGGTAGATTCATCAAGCTTCTTCTTCATGCAGGCATGTTCAGGGTGGAAGCCCTTCCTGCAGTATGAACACTTGACTTTTTCCTTGCCATGGTGCCCTTTTCCTTTGTTCTTCCTTGATCCAGAAGACTCATCATGCTGCTGGTTTTCAAATTTTGGAGATAGAGCTTCATCCCACTGTGAGATCTGATACCATATTAATCTGTCACAGTAATCTAGGGACTAAACACAAGTCTCATCAAATATTAATAACAATAAGTCATGAAAATGGTGTAATTGTGCTACAAAATGAGTAGTTGCTCTGTATATTCACACAAAGAATGAGTAATACAATACAATGTCATGCTTCAAGCATGAATGAGAAACAATTCGAATTCCTAAGGATGTCATTCGAATTGAATGAGTGAGTCTAGCTTAACTGAATGTAAGCCACAGTCAACACTCAATTTAACCACTGATCAAAACCCTAATTGACTCAACTGAGCCCTAACTGAAGTCGAAGTGCAATAAATGACTGAGTCTTAACTGAAAGAGATCAAACACATGTCACAGCAAGCCAACCATCAAGTGGTAGCACTTCAATGACTCCAATGAACCCCAATAAGGTTAACTGAAGTGTAACTGAACATCAAAAGTGGTTGGAGGCACCCCTGTTAACTCCAGTTCATTAAATAATCATTAAATAATCAATTTAATGAGGAGAGGTGCCTTCACTGCTCTATTTAACTGATTGTAACCATTAGTTAGCAATAAACTGCATTAATGACACTCAGATCACCCCCAAAGTGCTCCAGTTAGCCTCCCCGAATGTAGTAGAAGGCTAAGTTAGCCTCCTTGACTGAAGGTAGGCGTGGGTTTGATAAAGCTGATGTCATTTAATGCTCCACTGATGTCAATTAGGTCAATAATACTTCGGATAGTGGCTTAACTAGGCCAAATTGACCAAAATGAATGTGTATGTTGGTAAATGTCTCCAATAGATGGAAGTCCAATCGTGAACAATGGAGACAGGGACACAAGAGTATGATGATGTTGTCCATGATTTTGGGACATTATCTATAGATTTCTCTAAAATCACATTAGGCAAAGTATATGTTATTCAGAATGTGGTCGTGACCGAAATCATGATATGAGAGAATGCTCTTGAATACCAGGATACAAAGAAAACAAGGAAGGCAAAAAGTTGCAAGGCCCTCCTTCACGAAAATGAGCAAGAGATTAAAGCGCATGAACAAAGATGGCTTGCACTAGCCAAAGCCATAAGATATGCAGGTTTAGAGTTCCCTGTGGAAGAAGGCTAAGAAGATGTAGATACAATTGCAAAGGTAGCCCGGCTGTCCAGGATTTTCACAGACCTAAGGAAACAGGTCAAAGAGATTAAAGTGTAGCAACAACCAAGTACACCTCCTGAGGTGATTGAAGAGCGTCGGAAAATAGAATCTTAGGCTATTGGTAGAATCAAAGAAGGAGAGAAGCTCTGTACAAAAGTGATATACGTAGTTTCAAAGACCTAGGAACTGCTCTTGGAATATGAGACATCAGTGAATTTCACAGAGGAAGCGTGTCAGGATGAGCTGAAAATAGAAATAGTTAAGGCATACATGAAGAAGTTTCCCATCAAGGAAAATATCGCAAAGGTAGGCGAGTTGAACCAGCTACAGTAGGAAGTAAAAAATATGCGCAAGGAGGAGAAAAATAGGAATGATGAGGTGAAAATGCTCCAATCAAAGGTAGAAAGAGTTACAGGGCTCATTCAGCCTGTATAGCAGAAGCTCCAGCTTATCACTCAGTCACTAGAATAAGTACCATTAGAACACATCAATTTTGACTGTGTCGAACAATTGGAGAAGAAAGCAGAGGAAGTAGGGCAAGAGGTTGCCCAGGTAGAAGGCATTTTGAAAGAATTTTGGGACAAGGTTGGTCCCATGGTGAAGCCCATGCCAAAACCATAGACCTACTTAGTGGCTTGGGATGAGCCACATGTGAGTGTTGGGGGCCTGTTAGGCCAAGAAAGAGCACAAGGAAGAAACTGAATCCCAAGCGCAGACAAGAAAGGCAAGTGCACGATGGAGCAAAGGTAGGTAAAGGACAGAAAGAAAGCATGGAAGAGAGAAATATATTACGAGGAATGGTGTGACAAAGGAAAATCATACCTAGAGTCAGTGGAAGATTGGTAGGTAGAAGAGTAAATGCCTGAAAGCGGCAGGTCAGGAAGACCATAGGTGCTCAAGTCGGTGGAATACTAAAGGATGCTTTTTGCAGCTATTTATGGCCTATTATTAATGTAATGAAGGACATTTTTGTCGCCAGTATGACCTGTAATAAATATGAAAGACATTTTTGTGGCTATTTATGACTGTAATAACTAAGTTGTGTTGAGTCGACCCTGTGCGGTCTTGTAACATATATAAATATGAAAAACACACTTTGTATAAGGGTTCAGTTGGTAATAGTTTAAAAACAAGAGAAGGAATTAGAGAGAAGTTTGATAGTATAGTAGGTTATTGAGCCGCAAATCTGCAGTTGTGTGCACAAACCATTTTGTAAGAGTAATTTTGCAACTGAGTGTGTAGATAGCAGAGTAGAAGATTCTATCCAGGTTGTGTGAGTATCAATATGAGTATAAGAAAAGCATAAAAACAGAGAGCATGAGAGCAAGAAGAGTCTGAGCTAAAAAGACATATCTCCAAACAGTCTGTAAGTTGTAGACTGCAAGGTGCCATATATTTCTCATGCCAGATGAAGAGCTCCTTGGTGGTTTTTACCCAGATGGGTTTCCACATTATTTCTTTTGTTGCATGAATGTTGAATGTTGAATGTTTGACGGATAATGTTGAATGTTTGATTATCTTGCATTGTTTATGGTTATTTCTTGAATGAATGTCGCAATACTGATAAAAGCACTGAATGAATGAATGACTAAAACATCGTCAAAGCATCTTGTATTATTTCATGTTTAAAGTTGTTAAGTTGTAATACTGCCGTGCCATTGTCATTTAATATTAAGGAATCATCTATGTCTTAAAGTTGCACCAGTTATTAAGTTGTCAAGGAAAAGGTTGTGTCGCATGCCACCTGTGTCGCACTGTTGCGCAATTGTCGAGTAGTAAAATAATTTATCCTTTCGACTCTATCGATCAACTTGGTTGTGTTGAAATATTGTAACTTCAAAGAATATTCTATATGTATCTTTTTTTTGTGGTCCCCAATGGTCCTATTGGGATAACCACTTGTATTACTTTGTACCCCGATGCTTTTAATCGAAAGAACTAATAAGAGTCATGAGGTAGTCCCCTCTAATTGTAAAGGTGGGTCATTAGCACCCTAGTGAGGTTACTTGAACCTACATGTGTAACTCGAGCCTACATGATTAACTTGAGCCTACATGTTGTATGAGTTAATTTAAGTGAACGGATGAATATAAATAGAGGTGTAGCGCTCCTCATTTGGATCACACACTCTCACTTGTGTAGCGCATTAGTGGAGAAGAGAAGAGTAGCAGGAGAAGGAGGAGGATCAAGCTTTGATCTCCTTGTTGGTTTTATCTTTTATCTTTTGGGGCATCTATATTGAGGAATCGTTTGCTGGGTTTTTCCCTTTAGGGTTTTCCCAGGATAAATCTGTGTTGTTCTTGTGATACTGTTTCTTTCAGTGATCTTGTTTATATGCTTTTGTTATGAAAAATGAAATGATATACTGATGTCTTAGCTAAGCATATAAAAATCTAACATTGTATCAGAGCTAACCTGAATAGGACAGCTTTCACAAGGTGAAATAGCTCTCTCTCTCTCATCAGAAGAAATTAGGGTTTTCAGGAAAATTTTTGAGTCTCAAAAAACTGATTGCATGGAAATTTGTGCCCTCCCAGAGCACATCTTTTGAGCCTAGAATCATAGTTTTTGGATGTGTGAGTCTCTGGAAAATTCAAACCCTAGTTTGACAGCTATCCCAGAAAACTGCTGAACCAGAAAACTGCAGAAGCTGAATCTTGCAAGTCTGATTTGAAAGGTGAAGAATTGAAATCTCCATAATCCAAGCACACCAATAAATTCACCTCATTCAAGCACATCTCCTAGTAAGGTAAATTTCTCATTCCGCAAAATTTCAATTTTTTTTGTGATTTTCTGACAAGATGGCCCCAAGCACTAAGCTTGAGGACAAGCTAGAGGGCATAGAGAATTTCCAAGCATGGAAATACAATATTGGTCTCATTCTACAAGAGAATGATCTTGATAAGTATGTCAAAGAATAAGTGTCGGAACCTGAAGAAGTTGAAGCCAAGGAGAAGCACAGAAATGATATGATTAGGGCACAAAGGATTATTGCTGACTCCATCAAGGATCATTTGATCCCTCAAGTGTCTTCCAAGAAGACTCCAAAAGAAATGTATGATTCCCTTTCCAGAATGTATGAAGGAAGGAACATTAATAGGAATATGAATCTAAGAGCTCAACTGAAGAACACCAAGATGAGTCATGGAGAATCCATCCAAGATTACTTCACAAGGGTTTCTTAGATCAAAGAACAACTAGAAGCAATTGGAGATAATCTTGATGAATATGAACTGGTTATGACTGCTCTCAATGGTCTCACTAGACCCTGGGAGTCCTTCATCCAGATGATGTGTTCTAGAAAAGAAAGCATGGATTTTGATGTGGTATGGGAAGACTACATTCAAGAAGAGACAAGAGTGGCAAATAGAGAAGCCTTGTTAAAAGAATATGATCAAGCCGTAGCCACTCACACTAAGAATAAGAAGAAGGACCTCCAAGAAAGTAAACAAGAGAAGAAGATGCAGAAGAGTATGTGCTATTCTCTGCACTCTCTGGGTCTGTAACACCTGGAGAAGATAGTGGTGCTTCAAAGCACATGACGAGACAAAAGAGAACTCTGTCCAAACTTGAAGAAAGAATCTCTCCTCAAAAAGTATCCCTAGGATATGACTATCAATATCCGATCAAAGGAGTTGGTGAAGCAAGCTACAAACTTGATTCAGGTAATCCTCTAAAGATTAAATATGTATTGTATGTACTTGGTTTAAAGAAGAACTTACTTTATATCTCAGCTTTGGATAAGAAAGGATTCAGAGTTGCTTTCATAGATGGCCAAGTACTCATGTGGCCCAAAGGAAAGAATATTGAAGATGCAATCATCATTGGTGAAGAAGAAGGAGGGTTGTATAAAATCAAGGGGCACTCAGAAACAGCCTTTGTTCATGAGTTCACTAACCCTAGTGAACTATGGCATAGAAGGCTTACCCACATTAATTACAAAGCTCTACCTCATGTGAATAAAATAATGGCGGGATTACCAAATATGAAGATCAATCATGAATGCATTTGCAAAGGATGTGTGAAGGGAAAGAACATCATGAATCCATTTCTAAAGAGTGAAACTAAAACAAAAGGTACGTTGGAATTGATTCATTCAGATGTTTGTGGACTAATGTCTTCTACATCCTTAAGTGGCTTTGAATATTATATCACATTCATTTATGATTTTTCAAGAAAGACTCGGATATACTTCTTGAAAGCAAAGAGTGAAGTGTTTGAGAAATTCAAGGAGTTCAAAGCCTTGATAGAGAATCTTTTAGACAAGAAAATAAAGACACTCCATTCAGACAATGGAGGAGAATATACCTCAAAATAATTTGATGCCTTTTGCAACGATGCTAGAATCAAGAGGGAACTAACTACTCCCTACAATCCTCAACAGAATGGGGTTGCAGAAAGAAAGAACAGAACCATCATGGAGGCAATGAAGACAATGATATATGATCAAGATCTTCCAATGCATCTATGGGTAGAAGTAGCAAGAACTGTTGTGTATGTGCAGAATAGAATATCTCATAGTGCTCTTAGGTTCAAGACTCCAAAAGAAATGTTCACAGGAAAGAAGCTTGAGGTAATTCACCTCAAGATATTTGGTTGTCCAGTATATATTCATATACCAAAAGAGAAAAGAACCAAGTTAGACCCTTCTGGAAAGAAGAGGATATTTGTTGGATATTGTGAAGTATCCAAAGAATTCAAAATTTACATTCTTGGATTCCATCACATGGAAAGCAGTTGAGATGTGACATTCTATGAAGAGGCGGCTCTCAAGAGATCCAGGAAGTGCCAACATGAAGAACTGAATGAAGAAGACACACCTCCCAAAAATAAAGAAACTACATGTCTCCCTGAAGATGAAGTTCCTGAAGAACATGACATGACAGAACCTCAAGAACCTCCTGTTATGGAGATATCAAGAAAGAGAAAGCCTGCTTGGACAAGAGAAATTATACGAGAGGCAGAAAGATATGGAGCTCCTGAAGGCTCCACAAGGGAAAGAAAGAAACCCAATACTTTTTCCAACTACGTAGCCTTGATGTGTGATCTGGTAGATCAAGAACCTACAAACTACGAAGAATCCATACAAAAGAAGGAATGGGTAGAAGCAATGACTGAAGAATACTAGTCAATAATGAAAAATGATGTATGGGATATAGTTCCCAAACCAAAAGGAAAGAGTATAGTATCCTCCAAATGGATGTACAAAGTAAAGCATGTAGCTGACGAAAGTATCGAGAAGTATAAAGCAATATTTGTGGCAAGATGTTTCTCTCAGAAAGAGGGAATTAATTATGAAGAGACATTTTCCCCAGTAGCATGGTATACTTCGATTAGAGCGATCATGGCACTTGCATCCATGATGAAGTGGGACTTACACTAGATGGATGTGAAAAAAGCCTTCCTGAATGGTGTGATTGAAGAAGAAGTATACATAGAGTAGCCACAAGGATTTGAAGTTGAAGATAGACATACCCACGTATGCAAGTTGAAGAAGGCCCTGTATGGCCTGAAACAAGCTCCTCGAGCTTGGTATGGAAGGATAGATAGTTTCCTATCAAACATGGGCTTTACCAAGAGTAAAGTTGATCCTAACCTTTACCTCAAGGTTGTAGAAGATGAACCTGTCATCCTACTGCTATATGTGGATGACTTATTCTTGATAGGGAATGAGAAACAGATTATGGAAAGCAAGAAGAAACTAGCAAAAGAATTTGAGATGAAAGACCTTGGGTTAATGCATTATTTCCTAGGTCTGGAAGTATGGCAAAGTTTAGAAGGAATATTTCTCAACCAGGGAAAGTATGCAGTAGAGATATTGAAAAGATTCAATATGTTGGAATGCAAAGCCATGGCTACTCCTATGGATCCCAACCTGAAGCTGTTAGCCGATAACTCATCAGAATTAGTGGATGTGACTCATTATAGACAGATCATTGGGTCATTGATGTACTTAACAAATACCAAACCAGACATTTTTTTTGTTGTGAACACCTTAAGTCAATATCTAGTTCAACCTAGACGGGTTCACTTGGTAGCTACAAAACATGTGATGAGATATCTGAAAGGGACTATAGATTTTGGTCTATACTATGATGGTAGCCATGAGTATAGATTGTATGGCTATACAGATGCATATTGGGCTGGAAGTATCTCAAATAGAAAGACCACATTAGGTGGATGTTATAGTTTGGGATCTGCTATGATTTCATGGTTTAGCAGAAAACAATCTAGTGTTTCTCTAAGCACAGCTGAAGCAAAATACATAGCAGCTTGCTCCGCTAGTTGTGAAGCCATATGGCTTCAGAAGCTGATGTCAGGATTATTCAACCTAGAGTTGGATACTACCGTGATTCTATGTGACAATCAAAGTTGTATAAAGATGACAGAGAACCCAGTATTCCATGACAGATCAAAGCACATAGAAATAAAGTATTTCTACATTCGAGATATGATGCAGAAAGGAGCCATAAAGCTCCAGTATGTGAGTACTGATGAACAAGTTGCTGATGTGCTGACAAAGCCTCTGTCTTGAGTAAAGTTCAAACACTTTCGAGACAAGCTTGGTGTGTTTTGGAAAGACCTTCCCCGAAAGGGGGAGTAGTGATGTTGCAGTAGGATTGTATCATCCCTGGGCACTTGCCCTAAAGTGATCCGGTGATCTCGGTCCTCGAGAATGAAGAGGGATTGTATTATCTCGAGACATATGTCCATAATAGATCCGGTGACTTCGGTCATCGAGAACATGGTAGGATTGTATCATCCTTGAACCTCGGTTCAGAATGGATCCGGTGACTTTGGTACTCAAGAACGTGGTAGGATTGTATCATCCATGAACCTCGGTTCAGAATGGATCCGGTGACTTTGGTCATCGAGTTGATAGGATTGTATCATCCTTGAACCTGGATTTAGAATGGATCCGGTGACTTCGGTACTCGAGAATGTGGTAGGATTGTATCATCCTTGAACCTCAGTTCAGAATGGATCCAGTGACTTTGGTACTCGAGAACGTGGTAGGATTGTATCATCCTTGAACCTCAGTTCAGAATGGATCCAGTGACTTCGGTACTCGAGAACGTGGTAGGATTGTATCATCCTTGAAAATCGGTTCAGAATGGATCCGATGACTTCGATACTCGAGAATGTGATAGGATTGCATTATCCTTGGACTTAGTCCTAAAGTGATAGGGACTGATTATCCCGTAATCAATCCGGTGACTTCAGTTGTCGAGACTGTGATGATGATGATGTTTCTGATCGAAAGATCAGAGTGTGATGATGATGATGTTTCTGATCGAAAGATCAGAGTGTGATGATGATGATGTTTTGATACTGATGTTTCTGATCAAAAGATCAGAGTGTGATGATGATGATGTTTTGATGATGATGTGATGATGATGATGTTTTGATGATGATGATGATGTTGCTGCTGATCGAAAGGTCAAAGTACTGAAGATGATGTTGCTGATCGAAAGGTCAAAGTGCTGAAGATGTTGCTGATCGAAAGGTCAAAGTGCTAAAGATGATGTTGCTGATTGAAAGGTCAAAGTGCTGAAGATGTTGTTGATCGAAAGGTCAAAGTGTTGAAGATGATGTTGTTGATCAAAAGGTCAAAGTGTTGAAGATGTTGTTTATCGAAAGGTCAAAGTGCTGAAGATGATGTTGTCGATCGAAAGGTCAAAGTGATGACGATGATGTTGCTGATCGAAAGGTCAAAGTGCTGAAGATGTTGCTGATCGAAGTGGTCAAAGTATTGATGATGATGAAGAATAAAGATTGAAGATGAAAACTACATGATTTTGAAAAGATTCCAATGATTTATAGATGTGTTACCCTAATGATGTTGATGATGTCCTCTATCTCTCTCCTACTATTGTTGTTGCTGATGTTGTTGTAGAATACCCTTCTTGTTAAGGGGGAGTGTTGAAATATTGTAACTTCGAATAATATTCTATATGTATATTTTTTTTATGGTCCCCAATGGTCCTATCGAGAGAACCACTTGTATTAATTTGTACCCCGATGCTTCTAATCGAAAGAACTAATAAGAGTCATGAGGTAGTCCCCTCTAATTGTAAAGGTGGGTCATTAGCACCCCAGTGTGGTTACTTGAGCCTACATGTGTAACTCGAGCCTACATGTCAGATGAGTTAATTTAAGTGAACAGATGAATATAAATAGAGGTGTAGTGCTCCTCATTTGGAGCACACACTCTCACTTGTGTAGCGCATTAGTGGAGAAGAGAAGAGTAGCAGGAGAAGGAGGAGGATCAGGCTTTGATCTCCTTGTTGGTTTTATCTTTTATCTTTTGGGGCATCTATATTGAGGAAGCTTTTGCTGGGATTTTCCCTTTAGGGTTTTCCCAGGATAAATCTATGTTGTTCTTGTGATACTATTTCTTTCAATGATCCTATTTATATGCTTTTGTTATGAAAAATGAAATGATATACTGATGTCTTAGCTAAGCATATGAAAATCTAATAGGTTGCATGCCAAGGGATTGTAATCCCTCACCGACTGTGGAAACATGGTTCTAGCAGTTACACACTAAGATATCTCGAGTGAGATTGCGCCTTCCTCATAGGTCTTGCCAACTGGGCTTGCTTTGTCAGACCAATGTATTTGGATGTTTTGTTGGTTTCGTGTGTGTGTTGAACCTGGGTCACAAGAGTGGGGAAAATTATTCCAATATGTAGTTACAGTATCATATGAAACCAGTGTTTCAAAATGATCTGGGAAGGAAAGAGGATCGGTGAGGATGGTCTTTCCAAGGCATCTCATCTAAATACATGACTTCCATGGTGGATTAGTCTGATGGAATAGGATGTGAAAGATAATCTAGAGATGGGGTGGATTTAACCAATATGGAAGGTGATAAGGGTCATATTCCACCATAATATGATCATTAATAGTGGGGTCGCTAGTGGACTAGATAGCCTAGTAAGTCTCTTCAAAATGATTGAAAGGTGTCGAATCAACAATTGATTTCCCTTTATCTGAAGTGTCATGAATCCTGGAGGAGATCATGTTCACAGACGTGACCTATGAAGGGGTGGACATATTTTTTAATGGGAAGTCTCCCATAACTAATGAATCTTTGAGAAGACCCTCCCATGCATTCTAATATTGTGAAGCTGAAGAGAACAAAACTTCAATTGATCAATAGTAACAATATTCCCTTGGAATGGGAATTGGACCACTTGAAATACGGATGAAGTAACTTCCTGTATCGCGTAGAACAAATTCCTACCTACAATGACATTGTAGTCTTAAGGAGCATCGACAACCTCAACATGGATGGACACTGATTCTCCCCCTAATTCAATTAGGAGAGAGGACATTCATCCATAAGGTTGAAAACCACAACCATCAAAGTCCTTCAAAGTCGTAGGTGAACGGTTAATTTTGACGGATCCTATAACTATCCAAGATGACAAAGACATGGCCGAAGTCGAGGCACCTTCGTCCAACACGGTGCGATGGAATGTTTTCCCAATTACTTTTGTAGATAGTTGGAAAGCTAACTGATGGGATATCCTTGACTTAAAATCATTTAGTTTAAAGTATATAACATTAATATTTTCAGGATCCATAGCTCCAAGAACCGACAACAAGTTATTCCTCTACGTAGGGAATGTTTGGATTACTTCGAGGGTGGACATAGCACATGGTTCCTGGAACAAATCTTCTACTACATTGTAGTATTGATCGGCCCATGCACTCGGATTAAATACCGATTTTCAAATAGTACTCTTGGGTGGCTGGAATACTTTGTCAAGAATAGGTTTTTCTATATGAAGGTCGGTTGTAGGAGGAATGGCAGCCGTAGATTTATTAGTTAAAGCATTATCGTCTTTCTTTTCTGGAGGAGGGTCATAATTCTAGGCTCTTGGGGTAATATTAATTGATTCACTAGACATCATTTTAACTTCATCTATAGAATATGAATAAGACCCATGCAAGGATTGATGGTCAATCAATTATTGTTGGGTGGGGAAAGGATTGGTCAAAACTTCCTAGGTGGAAGTGTTTTTCATAAAATTTATGACCTCTTCACGTCAAGGACATTGTTTGTTGAATTGTTCACCTCTACATATGAGGCAGGGGAATTTTTGTTTTCTCCTATTCTTAGATTCAACATATGTGTTTGTGTTTCATTACTTTCCTGTTGATTTTCATATTTATTTGATTTGTTCTTTCCTTTCTTATTCGTACCTGAATATTCTGAGGATTGAATTGAAATTTCCTCGATGGAGGAAACAGAAGCAGAAATATTCTTGGGATCTATGACTACCTCGCTAGCAAGTTAGTTTTTATTTTTGGGGGATTTAGCCGCTAATTGTGTCTAAACAGAACCAAGTACACCCATTAGAGGAAATTTCAACTCAAAATGGGACTTTTAGCTCTAATTGAAATTCCATGTCATCATGTGTTAGCCAATGAAATTGATTTATTTTGAAATACCGTATAGGTCTTAAACAATTTTTTAACATAAATTTGGGGATAGGTATCATAAAAAATACTACTTTTTTTGTTCGTATTTTCGACATATCTCCCTTTGTTTTTACTCAAATTTCGATTAGGAGAGATTGTTGGATGCGGAATTAGATTTCGCATCCAACGAGTACCCACTCGGCATACTTTTGATAGACCCTAATACCCCAAAAACAATAAATACCTTAAAAATGTAATGATGATGTCATCATCACATTTGTTTCAAGTATTTTTTGTTTTTGGGGTATAGAGGTCCATCAAAAGTATGTTGAATGGGTACTCGTTGGATGCATAATCTAATTCCGCATCCAATGAGCTCTCCCAGTTGAAATTTGAGTAAAAACACAGGTAGCTATGTAAAAAATACAAACAAAAAATTAGTTTTTTTCTTTTCTTCCTCCAAAATTAATAAATATTATTTTAGTATTTTAACTATTATTTTATTAATTTTCCTTAGGAGGACCATTTTGAGTTGAAATTTCCTCTAATGTTCGGCTGGTGGTTCTGTTGAAGGTCTTAAGGGGTCCAAAGTAGGATGTGGAGCCTTTGCGATCAAGTCATACAGAGTGCCTGACTGGGAATACACCAAGTCTAGGTATTGATCTTGGTTGATGTCTTGCTCTTCGATGACATCACCTCCCATGGAAACATCCTGAGAAATGGGTGAAAGCAATGACTTATTGAACCAATCAGTGAGTAATTAGTTGGGGATGGGGGATTTAATCAACCTATGTCATCGGCTCCACTCGTGTTTATGATCAGATATATGGGTGGAAGTGGTTTGATGGAGTGATTTCAAAAGGTATGTACTCGTTTCATACCTAATTGGGAGTTGAAAATGTTCCAAAAATTCCATTGCTAAGGTTTTAAAATCCCAAAAATAATGTTGAGGAAATACTATATACCACTTGGTGGCGGTCCCAGTGATATTCATTTGAAAAAATCTCAAACTGATTGAACCATCCATTAGAGAGTTGGAAAAACACCACAAATGATAGGTCATGATGTGGTTTTGGGGGTCCTCACAAGATTTTCCACCAAATTTGGGTATATCTAAAGGTAACTTCACCAAAATAGCTGGACATGAAGGATCATGGTGAATATGGTCGTTGATCAATCGTGACAAATCCATCAGATCAAGTGTAGACATAATGGAAACTCTTGATTAGGTTGCGGGTACTAGTAATATTGATAAGGCATATGAGTACCAGTAGGGTCATAAGTGGATTGATAAATGGCTTCCAATGATCCTCCTACAATAGCTTGGTTCGGTTTTTATCGGTTTCCAAATGATCCACCTTATGGTCCTATGGGTAATGGGCCTTTGGGTGGACCTCCTGACGGGGTGCCTCCAAGTGGTGGACCTCTAGGTGGGACTCCGAATGGTGGACCTCTGGATGGTGGAACTTTAGGAAGTGGACCTCCATGTGGTGGACCTCTATATGGGGAACCTCTAGGTCAGACTCTAGATGACAGGCCTCCGAGTGGGACTCCATACGTATTTGCTAATGGCCTTCCATGTGTAGGGACATTCGACCAATTGGATCACCCCCATGGAGTGTTAGGGTTTACATGATAAAGGATGCTAGGAAAAACATTTCCCAAGGAAAAGGATTGATAATTATGGTTTAACATTGTGTGTTGATTTCTTGGGTAAATTTACCCCCATGTAGGTTGATTAGACATCGGTTGGACCCGTGATGATTGTCCCAGTGAGGAGGAAGGAATAATTGTACTTGCAGTCATGGAGGGTACTCCATTCATGGGATTCCTTAAAGAAACACTCTACCTAATATTTAGAATAGTTCTCATGATTGTCAAGACAACTTGATCTGGGGGTTTTTCCCCACCCACAGGTTTCACATGATAATAGGGATATATGGGAGAGTTTGAGCCAATATGGTAGGGATGGAAGGCTGGAATAGATCATAAGAAACCACAGTTTGAATCGGTATTCCGGATATGGTAGAAGCCATAAAACCAAATAGGAGCATGGTATTCATGAGTGGATATTTATGAACGGCTAAGAAAAGGAGAAACACTCCTTATTCTTATGTTCTACCCCATAGCAAGAGTTTCCTAAATTGTCCCGAGGATTTCATCATTTGGTATAAACCTTGAATCTCATGGAGGGGTGGCATAAGATAAAGTGGTAGTGTTGTATTCAAAAATTGTCCATCCCAATGAAATCTCCCAAAAAGGAACAATTCGACCAAATTCTGACACCACGGGGTCATCTGACAACTGGGAAAACACCCATTATTGTGCACCAAAATGGCCTTCTATAAGGAAATGAAAGGTTGAATCATGTGATGGAAAAATTAGACTAGTAACAAGGTAGAGGTAGATGGATTATCTGAATAAGAATACTCTTATCTTGATTCAACAATCAAAATGCCTTCCCTAGAAGGATCATTTGTGACAGGTTGGTCCATGGTCACCCCTAGTCTTTCTTCCACTATAGGAGGAAATTCAGGCGGTAAAACTTGCAATATGTGAGATCTCCTCATAGGTCGTTCATCCAAAATGATGGCTAAACCTCTTGATATAAAGGTATCCTAGTCAAAAATATCACACACAAACAATTCTATGGAAGCTAAGGTTAAGCAAACTTAAGTGATAAGGGGGGTGAAAAAGCTAGAACCTTGCTAAGAGTGTCAATTTTTCACAACTCATGATATACTGCAAGGTCCAATAGTAAAATGCAGTAAGGAGGATTGGGAACATACCCTTTTATAAATACCCAATTACCTGGATGCAACATGTGTACGTGCTCCCCAAGTGTTGTTCTCAGTGTATTGCTTCAACAAGACGACCAAAAGGAGTTTCTCAGTTGGTATTAGTTCCTATAAGGGTATATTGATATACACAAGGTACATGGGAGTTCAAATACGTGTTAGTGTTGTATAATGCACAATTATTCAAAATGGGCCTTTTGATATACTATCGAGTATGTGAATAACTTTTCAATATACCTCAAGGGTATGTGAAAAGTTGTTCAATATACCGATTGGTACGTGGAAGAACCGTACGATCCTCGGGATGCAGTGCAGGAAAATAATGACAGCACCTATGTTTATAGATAGTGGAAAATGTCTTCTAACCTATCACTCAAATTATTAAGAAATTTAACCCAAGCTATCATTCAATTTTATCTTGATGGTTAGTGAATATTTGTGGAATGTGAAGTAATTGCAAGATTTAATAATATAAATGCAATGCAATTTCATTTCGATTAATCCTAACTATAGCAAGGGAGAGATTGTTCCTTTCAAACAATAAATGAATACACCATGCAATTCAAAAAACTCGTTCCTCAAACTTCAAATACTTTTAGAAAATAAAAACCTCTAATGCTAATGATTAAAATATCTCTAATGTAAAAAGAGAAATGTTCTTTAATTCCTGAAATCCTATTCTTTTCTTAATCAAAATTCAAAAAGAAAACACTTATAATAATCTAATTAAATTAAAAGCAAGAAGTCAAACTTTTTTATTTTGTTTTTTGATGTAATTTCAGATAAAGACATGCAAAAAATCACACAACAAAAGTGCAAGAAACCATATTATTTTTCCTCTCTACAGATCTAGAAAGATATTTTAAGAGATTAATCATACAAACCATAAACCCAAGACCAAATTTCCACACAAAACAATTTGATTTCATAGCTTTCACTAAGACAAATTTTCAACATCTAAACTTAAAAAGTACATTCAATCTAAATGCACACTATCAGACCTATCAATGAGAAGAAAATAATATTGACAAAACCCAAACGAAAAAGAAAAAAAAAATAAAGGAAACACCTTAGAGTTGCAGATGGCCTACCTCGGAGCACTCTGCAAGGTGGAACCAGGGTGTTGTCTACTAGTGGATGCTTTATGCTTCCTTGTGAACAGCATCAGCGATGCTTCTTGACTCTGGGAAGAAGAGATCAGCGATACTCCTTGATAGTAGGCAAAAAGTGTTAGGTACAATCCGACGCTCTGTCAAATAAAAACAGGTGCGTTGGTGGATCTAGAAATCCAAAAGAAACAAATAACCTTTAGAATAATCAATTGTAAACCAAACTGGAATTTTGGTAAGTGTAGACACAAACCAAAGAAGGAAAATGGTATTGGAATAAGATGGATTTTTCACCTTAGATCCTTGAACATGTGAGAGAAAAAAATCGTAAGCTTGTAATCAAAAGAAAAATAAAAAATCATAGATCTGATTAGTTATCCCCAGTATGGTCTCTAGTTTTGTTTACAGAATCGCAATCAATGCAGAAAAAGATTGTTTCCCTAGTCTACATGGGCCAAATCTAGAACAAAAAGTCACAGCGATGCATCCTTTCCCTAGATCATGGAACTACTTAAGTGCGAAGCTTTCTTACCTCAATGATGAAGGTGATCCTTGCCTTGTGATTCTCATGCGATTAGTTGTACCTGCAAAAGAATATGAAGAACAAGATACAATGGTGAAAGAAACAAGATAATTTAAATATCTATACTAAATATCAAGGAGAAAAGTAATGAACAATCGATATTGACACAAATCATTCATGGGATAGGGGAACATGTTTGTATTAACAATCTAAGAGAAGAAAACTACAACAAAATCCTTGACATTGAAGATTTGTTCTCACAATGCCTTTAACATCACTTTCACACATACTCTACAAATATCACTCAAAACCACACTCTTTTCCTCCTATACCAACAATTATTTCAGTAACATAAAGTTTCTCTCTTGTTCTCTTACCTTCTCTATACATGAATGGAAGCTTGTATATATAGGTCAAAAAGGGACCAAAGGGGTTAAAATATTTCAATAGGAAGGTGAGGAATGATCCCTAGAGGATAGGGGTACAAATTCCACCTACTCTAATCAATTGGGATAAGCCTCCACAAGGACTTTTAGCTAGAATGTTCTCGAAGTCTTATATTTTTACCTTTTTTACAATATTGGTGCTCCTTGTATGTGGGCAAGTTGCATCGGTGCTCTTTGTCTTGAGGCAACAAGTGTCACTGATGCACATTGTCACAAGGAAAGAGGCATCAGGTTATTCTGACGCCCTATGTCAGGAGTCAGGGTGCATCAGACATCCTATATTTGAGCAAAAAGGCTCCTCAAAATATTTTTTGGTCAAATCACTTTAGGGGATTGAGCATAGAAACAAATTTTAGGTGTAACAAGGTAAGTTTCATCAATATTTTGTTGTTTGAGAAATCTTGTTCTCAAATCTCATTTGCACATGCTTAATGCTATTACATGAAATTTTCTAGTAAGGGTGTCTACAACCTTATTCTCTTTTCATTTCAAATTTTTGATTTCAAAATCAAATTCACATAGAAATTCTTATTGAATATTAAAGGATATTCTAAATGTATTTTACTGATGTACCCCAAGGAGATGTTATTATTCCTTTTTCGGGGTGTTACTATTGTAATTGATCATCATAGAGTCATGAGGTAAATCCTCGCCTATAAATTGGTTCATTAGTACCCTAATGAATATAATAAAATAATGTTTTGTGATTTACTAGGTGAAGTCATCCCAGACAGTTTAGTGGGGCCAACTTGTTTAGGGTAAAATTCAATTGAAAAAAAGAGTATAAATAGAGTGGGTGTGCTTCTCATTTGAACATAGACACACTCACTTGTGTAGTGCATAGGAGAGAGACAGAGAGAGAGAGAGATACCAGAAGGAGGAGGATTACCTGTTTTTGGTTTTATCTTATACATCTTATACTAAGGAAGTTTTGTTGGGTTTTCTTCCTCTTGAGGGTTTCCCATGATAAATTTGTGTCTCTCTTGTGATTGTGTTTCTTTCAGTGATTCTACAAAAGATATTGTTGTGAATTGTCATGTCCCCATATTTTTTGACATAAAAGTGTTTACCATGCCCAACACATTTAGGGGTCAAAGATCCATTAATTACCTCACCTAGGGAATTTTGTCCAAATATTATTTATGAGGCATTAATTAATTAGCCTAGGAAAAGTTTGATAAATAATTATCATTAATGCATGTACTTGATTTTAATTATTTCCATTAATTAATTATTGTGCAAATAACATGTGGAATTGATCTCTCCATTTCAGGCACAATTGGAAAGCAAACTTCCCAAGGGAGGATATTAAGAAAGTGGAAACTCTATGACAAAAGAAATCACAGAGAAACGAGAAAGTGACCAAAAGCTATGACAAAAGCTGTCATAACAAAAGCAGGAAATATTTGGAAAAGGAGGGCACATTTTCTAAGTCAGATGGATGACTTGGATAGGGAAACATATCCACATGGTCCTACATTCCAATTTTCTCAAGAAGGGCGCATATGTGGCTAGGGTTAGGGATTTTAGGTGGATGACTTGCTCACACATGTCACCTATTGCCTTTACTTGCTAAGCAAGTCACCCAGATATATATTAAAGAATAATTAGATCTCATTTACTCATTTTTGTTGATGAATTAATTGATTGATGTTATGTGAGAATATCTTTCTGAGTGATGCACCTCAGAGCTTTGGGAGATGATCCCTAAACCTTCCTTTCCCCACTCCTTCATTTACATTCCCTTCTCTTTGTAGGTATGCAGCACATAATTTTCATCCAGTGAATTATTATCAGTCATAATTTTCAGCCTCCATATCATTCAATTCGAGCTCCAGTGAATCCCAAGCTTCACCTACGCTCTCAGTCTCTCTCATGTCCAATTTTGGACCTCCTGTTCATCATTTTGAGTCCTCTGATGTAATGGTCAGTAAATATATTTATTTATGATGTGTACCAGATGATAAATACTTTTATATATCTCTTTCATGCCTCAATAAATATGTGTATTAATTTTCCATTCTCATATTTCCATGTATAAGCTTAACTATTCATCAAAATGAAGGATTTGAGCATTCTAGTGTAGTAATAATTGATCCTTTTTCATGGGAATGAGTTTGGATGGTTTAATATTCTGTAAGAAGATGTATTATTTTATTTTAAATGCATTTATCAGTTCTAATACAGTTATTTTATGAATTCCAAGCTTACTTACACACCTTAGCTAGATTACTAGTTAAATTTGACTAGTCTAGTTGTTCTTTCAATTCGGAGAGTTATATTCAGTCATTTTAGATTTTTTAAGTTGATATTTTTCACTGATAGACACACCTACCCATACATAATTTAATATCAGAAATTAATTTAGTTCATACATTGTTTTGGGAATCTCCATTGCGTAGGACTTCCCTAGGCCAAAATTGCCTAAAAACCCCAATTCTTTCCTAAACTCTCCAGACCTATACAAATATTTTAAAAACTGTCCCAAAACATATTTTATGCTTTATGAAGGCCTGATAACACCTTTTTATTTTCCCCAATCCCCTGGTCAAAAGGACTGAATAAATTTCCCTAGTTTCATGGTTGGGTGACCCAAAAGTGGGCGATTAAGTTTTCGCATATAGGACTCTGAAACCTGAATGGTCCCTGATATAAATGTGTTAGGGGAAATGAATTAATTTTTATAAAATTTCATTTGGTTTATTTCCCCTTCCTACTCCTATACATACAAATTTATCTGTAAAATACCTTCATTTCCCAAGTCAGAAATTTACTGAGTGTTTGCAAGTGTCATATCAGAATTTTTATTTTATCTACAGCAATAGGTAGTGATTTGATCTGAATATCATAACTCGGATCATTACAGTGACATAAAATATCTTTCCTTGGATCATTCTATGGAAATAAATCTCTCAGTGAAGAAAGTTGCAGCCATGAGGCTCCTACCATACTCTGAGCAAGACTTTGATGAACAGTATGAAGAATACTGCAGCAGGTATGAAGAAGAAATTGAGCAGTATGAAGAAGAAGATTATGAAAATACCACATACAGTACCTCAGGTATATTATGTAGGAATGGTTTTGATTATTTCTTGCCTCCATATTATGATGAATCCATTTGGCAGAAATCTACTAGTGTTGGTGGTCAAGTGTTCAATGGGAAGAACTCTAAGAAATAGTTACCGTATTTCATGGAATATTGTGCCTTGAAAGAAGAGATAAAGGAGGTTTTATCTGTTTGATATTTATGTACTCTAGAGATACAAAATCCATTTATAGATCCCCACTGTGGGTAAAACATAAAAAAATATTGCACACATGGTGGATGAAGTGTGTCGAAAAGTGGAGACTAGTTGTTCACCACGTGGAGCAAGAACGGAAGATTCATTAAAGCCATTTTCTTGCCCAAACATTAGGAGAATGTTTGGTTTTCATTCTAATATATTTTACAATATATTTGATTTAAGGACCGCTCAAGAGGAAGAAGCATCAAGTTCACTGAAAGAAGATGAAGAGAATCCATGTGTAGATGAAGACTCAATAGTCAAAAATCTGGTTGTTGGTAGCCTGGAGAATGAATGCACTTCCAATTTCTTTGTGGGTGATCTCCAGATCACTGGTAGAGATGTTGGATCATGTATGGGTGGAGAGACACATTTTGGATAAAATACAGAAGGATATTTCAAATTGGAATTACAATCACCTTTGGATCCACCTAAAGAAAAAGAAAACAGGGCCACACCGCTTGGGTGTGAACCAGAAATTTTGGTGGAAGAGTCGACCACCAAAGTATTTGTATAGAAAGAGGATAAGTTGAATAACATCGAAAATAAAAGTTATTATTTTTTCAGCATCCATGTACACCTGCAACCATCTGATCCATGTAAATATAAAAATGCTTCACTTGCATATGAGGACTACAAAATGAAGGGCAATGGTGAGGAAGATGAATTTGCTCCTAGTGTTTCTATTAGTGAACCAAAAATCAATGCAGAGGAGGGTCATACTGTCAATGATGATAAGGGATATTTTTTATCAGCTACAAAAAAATAAAATATATCAGATCTGATATCATCATCTGAACTTCCTAGTGAAGTGGAATACAAGCCGGCACCAGTTGGGTGTGAACTATGAAATCTGAAGAAGAAAAATCTGATGCAAAGGGATGAACATAGTTCAGATTTTTGGACTCTCTTGTAGCATGATTGAAGTTGCAGACACATAATAGGAGAGGATTAACCTATATGAGAATCCAAATCCCATTATCACTATTGTGGAAATCTATGCACCATCCAGTCTTGTGGAAAGAGAAGTGCAAGTCACTGCAAGAAAATTGCAGAAAAGAAGAAAGGGGCGATTTTCCTCAAGAACCCCACTCATTTCCTTGGCCTTTTAATATGGATGAAAATAAGATTCAAAAGGATTTACACCTTATCCAATGCACACATTCTTCAGTGGAACACTAGTTTTGGATAGTTTCTTCATTGGAATATCAATCTTCTCTTGAAGCCAAGGAGGAGATGCTGAAGGCATTGTCTACAATATAAGGAGAATTATTACAATTGTTTTCTAATAGAGATGATTTGATTGAGCTTTCTGATGTGTTGCATGGAGAATCCTTGAAGGATGAAGAATAATTTTGAAATATTACACAAGATTTGTTGACCACCCAAGATTCCTTGAAGAGCACTCAATGTGCACTCCAAGAATCCAAGATGGAGATAGAGAAATTTCATGAGAAGTTGCAAATATTTTACCTACCCTCCTACACACCATTCAGCCATATTCACAAAGTTGATTGCATTCTTGAACAGATGGAGGAATCTCATGAGATGGTGGATCGTGAGATTCACTTGGGTTTGCAGGTGCTTGAGGACTGTGCAAACAAGTTTGATGAGAACCAAGCACTTAGTATTTTCTAGAAAAAACTGGGATTGTTTTCTGGAAAGAATCTCTTCCTCATGAAAGAGTCAGGTGAAGATGAAGATGGGGGAGCCATAAGTTGGGTGGATGAGTATTGAAAAGATATGATTCACAGATCTACCCACACTTCTATTTCAACCTCATCATGTGGGGATGAAAATTGGGAGAAGGGGTTTTCCTTTTTGGTTCAACAGGAAGAGCTGGAGACTTTCCTAGAGGTTCATGATGACTTGTTGAATGCACCATCACCCTCCCATCATACAACAGGCACATATAGTTGTCACTTGTTTCCATTTAGCCACACATGGATTTGGTGGAAGATTACATGTCAAACATGGAGTCTTCTTGCAGAAACATTTCTGCGCATGATCAGTGGAAGTCAGGTAAGCAAGCAAACTGCCACGAGAATTTGTTGAAGAAAATATCTTGCATAAGGTGGTCTTTGTGGAGGAAATCCACACAGTTCGATAGATGCTTGCATCCTTTGACTAGTGGTAGAGAGTTGATCCATTGAAAGTGTTCTCATGGAAATTTTGGTACGAGTGGCAATACCTTCTCAGGTTGGATGAGGGGACACTTGTATTTATTTCTTGCTTCCATTCTTAGATAAAATAGTGATACATCATCTTATTGTGAGAAATTTGGTATTCTATGGTTGTGGGAGGATTCCCATAATTGTCTTGGGACATGGGACTCATGCCTATGTCATTGCAGCAACATCATTGTGATATTCAACGCTGATGTGCATCAAGAACATAAAGAACTTTAAGTTGGGTGGGAAAATATCATAGATTTCCAATTTTGCATTGAGAATTTCCAATTTTCAGTGCAATGGTATGATTTCCACATCATGAATCTCATTTCCTATGATGATAAACTTTTATGGTGGAGACTTACAGTTGTGGAAATGGGATCCAAGCATATTTTTGTCTGATAAGTTGTGTTGGAATCCATTCTCACTTAAGGGGGTTTAATGCAAGCAATGGGACCCTGGAATTACTTGTTTTTGGAGAAACTTTACATGTTGGCTTGATGGATCAAGCCAACTTTTTTTTTTCACATGAGTTCATGCTCCACTTCTCCTACATGGTGGACAAATTTGCAGCACTTTGGAGTCCTTCTACTTGAGGACACGCATATTTGGGAGGGGAGGACTCTCATGTCCCCATATTTTTGGACATAAAAGTGTTGACCATGCCCAACACATTGGGGGGTCAAAGATGCATTAAATACCTCACCTAGGGAATTTTGTCCAAATATTATTTATGAGGCATTAATTAATTAGCCTAGGGAATTTTTTCTAAATAATTATTATTAAGGCATGTACTTGATTTGAATTATTTCCATTAATTAATTATTGTGCAATAACATGTGGAATTGATCTTTCCATGTCAGGCACAATTGGAAAGTCAACTTTCCAAGGGAGGATATTAAGAAAGTGGAAACTCTATGGAAAAAGTAGTCTGAGAGAAAAGGGAAAGTGCCCAAAATATATGACAAAATTTTTCATAACAAAAGCAGGAAATTTTTGGCAAAGGAGGGCACAGTTTCCTCTTGGAGACTCAGAAAAGCTATCAGAACAAAAGTAGGAATTTTTTGGCAAAGGAGGGTGTAGTTTCCTTTTGGAGATTCATAAAAGTTGTCAGAACAAAAAGTGAGAAATTTTTGGCAAAGGAGGGCGCAGTTTCTAAGTCAGATGGATGACTTGGATAGTGAAACATCTCCACATGGTCCTGAATTCCAATTTTATCAAGGAGGGTGTGGCTAGGGTTTTACCCCTAGCTTGTGCGAATGAGCACCTACTAAGGATAACTGACTCCTTAGTAGCAGTTTAGTAAAAATGTAAATAACAATGCTAAACAGGAATAAAAACTAATCTAAAACACGTGCATGAAACAAAACAGCAAAATATAAAGAATGGTTTTTTATTGATATTACCTCCAATGTGGAGGTTGGTGAAGCCCTTTGCGCTGATCCGAGAGGTTGCTCCGAGCTCCAGCTGCTCCTTCTCTTTCTTCGGTGGTGGAAATGGGCCAAAAAGGGACTCTCAATGGTGAAAGTAGCTCAAAGGGTGAGCTAGGGTTTCAAGAGCAATTTTGGCAGAGTGAGGATGCTTGTGATTGTGTGTATGAAATGAGGGGTCTCCATCACTTATTTATAGTTTTTTAGTGGTGGAGTGCTTTCCCATGGTTTTTGGAAACCATGTGGTTTAGGGCAGCTGTTTAGGGTTTTTTCCTCCTTTTCCTCATTATTTTATATTTTTTCTTCCCTTTTGGGGATTTTTGCTATTTTAGAGGAATTTTGGATATTTTTGGAGGAAAAAAGGGGTTTTTTGGCCTTTTGGAGGCATTTTAGGCCTTTTGGAGGCTTTTTAGAGGTTTTATGGCCTTATGGAGGCATTTTAGGCCTTTTGGAGGCTTTTTGGTGGGATTTTCAGGTTTTTGAAGGAAATATGGTAGGAAAATGGACAAATGAGCCATGTAGTGGGGTAGATGAGGTAGTGAACACTTTTTGGGTGTTAACAGATTGCCCCCTGATGTGCGAGGGCAGGAGCTCATTGTATGGCCGATAGACATCATAAGTCATATATGGTTTTCCTGGGGTGTGGAGAAGAGAAGAAACAAACTGAAGCCCGGAACAACGATCCCGAACCAACTGCAAGAACTAAAAGTACATAACCTCAATAATGGATGAGGAATCATCTGATCATATGGACGAGGCGGGCATTCCCATGCTCGTATTAGGATATAACATAATAATAACAATGGGGTCCTGACATATACATGGTCTCAAATACTGAATGAGGAAGAATCTCAATATATGGACGAAGCGGGCATACCCATGCTCATATCAAGATACATAAACATAACTGTGAGGCCCGAAAAGAGGGACCTGTAGGATGCCATACTGCTCGCTGGAACATACTGCTGGGCTGATCATGTTTGAGCTAAAAAACTGATGCACTGGAATGACAGCAGTGCTACTGAATGTGGTACCAAAGGAACTGATGAGCTGCTGGATCAGAGTGACAAGGGTCACACTCACAATGGTACACTGAACTGGAACTGAACTGGGTACTCAAGGAAGTACAGAACTGAAGGACTTCCGAATAAAATCACCAACGCAGCCCGGACATCCACAGGAACATATAACTGGGCGTTCCGAAGTGACTCACCAATGTGCTAGAGTCGGGGGAAATCTGGGGTCTTCGACAAATAATGGAAAGGATATAAATCCTGCGCGATTCTCAACGATGCGATCAAGGTGCTGAAGTCGAGCATGTGAGAAACAACCATTCGGAGAGGCAATGATGACTCCTCCCAAAATGGTCCGTAGGCACTCACCACAGATGGTGATGGGTCCAAGGCACAGGGGCCTCTGGGTCTATCCTCTGGAATAGAGGGGCTGTTGTCGACAGAGGGAGACCTGCAACTATCAAGGCAATGATGATTCCTTGACAGGAGCACGAGGTAGAAAACCGAAATGTGATAGTACTGATGGTAGGATTGATGACCTGGGGGGAATAATTGGGCAAGTAAGGTGGGTGGGCTCAAACTTCCTTTGTTCAGAGTATGTTGGCGGGGGTGATCGGGCAGCATATGAAACTGACTGGTGGTAAGGGGATCATAGCTGTTATTGGGTCTGGGAGGAGGACTGGGCTGAGGGAGACTCAAGCTATGGTAAAATGGCAGGAGACTGCAGAGTACTCTGAACAAAGGCGACCTGATTGGGGGTGCTGCCGAGAGGATCGATCATAGTGCCAAGAGGCACGGGTGGACTTCTTCATGGGTTAGGGAACTAGAAGAAGTGTGTATATAAAATGGTACTGTCATGTGGATTTTTCGAGCCCAAGATAGTTCATGCTCATGGTTGTTTTCAATTTTAAGGAGTCTGAAAGAAAATAAGAAGACTCTGAAGTGAGAGAAAGGTATGGTACTGTCATGTGGATTTTATGAGCCCAGGACAGTTCATGCTCGTGGGTGCTTTCAATTTTAAGGAGTCTGAAAGCAATAAGAAGACTCTAAATAGATGTAATGGTACTGTCGTGTGGTGTTTTACGAGCCCAGGACAGTTCATGCTCGTGGTTGCTTTCAATTTTAAGGAGTCTGAAAGCAAATAAGAAGACTCTGAAGTGATGGAATGGTACTGTCGTGTAGATTTTACGAGCCCAGGACAGTTCATGCTCGTGGTTGCTTTCAATTTTAAGGAGTCTGAAAGCAAATAAGAAGACTCTGAAGTGATGTAATGGTACTGTCGTGTGGTGTTTTACGAGCCCAGGACAGTTCATGCTCATGGTTGCTTTCAATTTTAAGGAGTCTGAAAGCAAATAAGAAGACTCTGAAGTGATGGAATGGTACTGTCGTGCGGATTTTACGAGCCCAGGAGAGTTCATGCTCGTGGTTGCTTTCAATTTTAAGGAGTCTGAAAGAAAATAAGAAGACTCTGAAGTGATGGAATGGTACTATCGTGTAGATTTTACGAGCCCAGGACAGTTCATGCTCGTGGTTGCTTTCAATTTTAAGGAGTCTGAAAGCAATAAGAAGACTCTGAAGTGATGGAATGGCCAGGCAAGGAGGAAGTGTTCAATCAAGGAACAATTATGAGGACCAGGAACGAGGGTGGGGGGGAAACACTGGTTGGCCTCCTTGCGGGGTGAATGAATGGTGGCAAAATAATGAAACATTTGCAGTATGACAGGAATGGATGGCTCATGTAAAAAGTGTGGAACAATCTAATGGCGGCCGATGTGGCGAGCAAATCGAGGCAGCAAGGTGTCAGGACACAACGTTGAAATTGTACCAAGTGAGAGAGAGAAATGATCTCAAGCATCATCATGAGCTCGAAAAAATGAATCCGGCGATATAACAAGTGTGAAAAACGGAGAACGGCCAATGGGGCACGCAAACCGAGGCGACTAGCAATGTCTAAAAAATGGGCAAAAAATGACGTAGAAAAAAGAACGCAACGAGGTGACCATCATGGCGGTCTTGTCGTGCTGATTTCAGTGGTGAAAACGGTGCGGAAAACGGATTCAGAATGGCCAAAACAAGAAAAAAAATCAACTGACTATAAATAGTAAGTGCGAAGTTTCTCAATCTCTGCTTTGACAGCTGGGAGTTTTGAGGGATGAATGGGACGTTGTTTCTGACGAACGGGGGGAATGTCAGGCCATGTGTCAATGTGGTGCTCTATAATGGCAGGGCCAAGACCAGGCATTTCGACATAGGACTAGGCAAAGACATCACGGAATTCTCTGAAGAGTTTCTTGTATTCTTCAATCTCTTGTTCACTGCAAGAGGCTCCTAAAGTGATGAGTTCAGGGGACCTTCCTGGGGCAGCGATATCAATTTGGATGACAGGTGAGATGTTGGCCATATTACCCTCCTCGAAGGCGTCAGGAGCAGGAACAGGGTCCTTGAACCAGTCGACCTTGGGGGGAAGGAAGTCTTTGGATTCAACTGCAAATTGGGTAGCAGTGTTAGAAGAGGATTCATCTGGGAGAAAGTAGGAACGGTGGTGCATGTCATCCCAGGGATACTCCGGGTTAGTGAGAGCCTCGAGGATCTCCTCATCAGTGCGGAAATTTTGTGTCGTCAAATCGGTTGACGAGGGAGTAGCAGTGGAAGAGATCATATAAATGGTATTAACCTCTCCGGAAGGGGGAGAACTCGGGGGGTGGATCTCCTCAATGGTGGGTGGTGCGGTCTCAAGATCCAAATTGTTCATCTCAAAGAGAGCTGCTCTATAATCAGGGAGATCGGGACAGTGATTGGTGTAATGCCCGTAAATACCGCATATGGCACAGGGGTGATTAGTGCACAGGTATTTGTCGCGAGGCTTGGGGGTTGGATCCAGGTGGACAACTGGGATAGTAGGGTCATCGTCAAGCATTTCCATGTGTGCTTGTAATGCCAGTAACCGAGGACATTGGTGAGTCGCATGGCCCAACTAATCGCACAGCGAGCATTTGGGAGGAGCACGAAAGACAGGGGGGTTTTTTACTGTCTTGGGAGGTGGGACAGCAGAGTAAGGTTGGGGGCCTCTGCCCCCAGTTGGTTTGGTAGCAAGAGGGGGGGGGGGGTTCGTGGAAGATGACGGGGTAGCGACACCGAGAGGAGGTTGACTAGTAGTGACAATGGGTTGCACCGGTTGCAGGATGACATCTGGTGTCAGTGGGGTAACGGGAGGCGAAAGATACCAAACGGGTAATCCTAAGGTTAAACCAGGGAGGCTGAGGGTAGCCATGACCGGGGCGCTAACTACTCCTGATGGAGGGAAGAGGAAAGGGATGGTATGGATGGGGGTAGCACCAATGTGGCTAGGTACCAAAGGGAGTTTAGGCAACAAGGGCGGTTGATTAGTAGGAGTTCGCGTATTATGGGACAGGGTACACAAGTCAGACACATCAGTGGCAGGTGACGGGGGTGGAATAGATTGGAAGTTCGAGGTCATAGGCGCATCTAAGTAAACTCCGGGCCCCATAGAGGAAACAACTGAAGTGGTGGCAATGGGCCAAAAAGGGACTCTCAATGGTGAAAGTAGCTCAAAGGGTGAGCTAGGGTTTCAAGAGCAATTTTGGCAGAGTGAGGATGCTTGTGACTGTGTGTGTGAAATGAGGGGTCTCCATCACTTATTTATAGTTTTTTAGTGGTGGAGTGCTTGCCCATGGTTTTTGGAAACCATGTGGTTTAGGGCAGCTGTTTAGGGTTTTTTCCTCCTTTTCCTCATTATTTTATATTTTTTCTTCCCTTTTGGGGATTTTTGCTATTTTAGAGGAATTTTGGATATTTTTGGAGGAAAAAAGGGGTTTTTTGGCCTTTTGGAGGCATTTTAGAGGTTTTATGGCCTTTTGGAGGCATTTTAGGCCTTTTGGAGGCTTTTTGGTGGGATTTTCAAGTTTTTGAAGGAAATATGGTAGGAAAATGGGAAAATGAGCCATGTAGTGGGGTAGATGAGGTAGTGAACACTTTTTGGGTGTTAACAGAGGGCACATATGTGGCTAGGGTTAGGGCTTCTAGGTGGATGACTTGCTCTCACATGTCACCTATTGACTTTACTTGATAAGAAAGTCACCCAGAGATCTATTAAATAATAATTAGAGCTCATTTACTTAGTTTGGTTGATGAATTAATTGATTTATTCTATGTGAGCATAGTTTTCTGAGCGATGCACCTCAGAGCTTTGGGAGATGAGCCCCAAACCTTCCTTTCCCCACTCCTTCATTCTCATTCCCTTCTCTTTGCAGTTATTGACCACATCATGTTCATCCATTGAAGTATTATCAGTCATATTTTTCATCATCCATCTCATTCAAGTCGAGATCCAGTGAATCCCAAGCTTCACCTATGCTCTCAGTCTCTCTCATGTCTAATTTTGGACCTCCTACCCATCATTTTGAGTCCTATGATGTAATGGTCAGTCAATATATGTATTTATGATGTGTAAAAGATGATAAATACTTTTATATATCTCTATCAGGTCACAATAACTTTTTTCATTAAGTTTACATACTCATATTTTCATGTATAATCCTAACTATTGACAAAATGAAGGATTTGAGCATTCTAGTGCAGTAATAATTGAGCCTTGTTCATGGGAATGATTTTGGATGGTTCAATATGATGTAATAATATGTATTAGTTTCTTTAAAATTAATTTATCATGTATAATACAGTTCTTTTATGAATTCCAATCTTACTTACACACCATAGCTAGATTACTAGTTTAATTTGACTAGTCTAGTCGTTCTTTCAATTCAGAGAGTTATATTCAGTCATTTTCGGTTCTATAAGTTGATATGTGTCACTTATAGACACACTTAATTGGGCATACTTTAATATCATAAATTAGTTGAATCCATACATTTATTTGGGAGCCTCCATTATGCAGGACTTCCCTAGGCCAAAATTGTCTAAAACCCCCAATTCTTTCCTAAACTCTCCAGAACTCTCTATATATGTTAAAAAATATACAAAGACATATTTTATTCTGTATCAAGTCCTTATAACACCTCTTTTATTTTCCCAAATCCCCTGGTTGAAAGGACTTAATAAGTTTCCCTAGTTTCACAATTGGATGACCTAGAAGTGGGGGATTAAGTTTTCGCATTACGGACTCTGAAACATTAATGGTCCCTGATATAAATGTGTTAGGGGAAATAAATTCACTGTTATAAACTTAAATTTGGTTTCTTTCCCCTCCTTACTCCCATACATACAAATTTCTCTACAAAATACCTTCATTTCCCTAGTCAAAAATTTACCGACTATTTGCAAGTGTCATATCATAATTTTTATTTAATCTGAAGAAATAGTTAGTGATACGATATGAATATAAGAAATCATATAATTACATGAATTTTATTAAACACTAATGATATCTAGTCTAGCATATGAAATATTAACATGGTTTCAGAGCTATCCTGGATAGGACAGCTTTGACAAGGTGTTACTCTCTCTCCTCTCCCTACAGAAGAAAATAGGGTTTCTGCAAAAGTTGTAGTTTTGAAGATCTTATTCCATATAAATTTGCGCCTCTTTGGAGCGCATCTATTGTCACATGCTCCAATTTGCAAAAACAATTTTATAATATTTGAGGAACATTGTGTTAAATTTTCTACTAAGTTGTAATTGATGACCCAGTGGGGTCAAGAATATTTAATGTAAATTCAGAATATTTTATTTATAAATAAATAAATGAGGAGACAACACCTTAGGGAAGTTGTTAAAAGAGTGTTTAGTAGTTAATGGTGGAGGATACTGGGTGAAGAGCAAACTGACAAGTGGCAGCATCCTCAAACCACTTCCAACAGTTGCAGGTGGAAACTTACCTATATTTGTGGTCATGATTCCCCAAGAAAGTGGAATCAGAGCAGGTGGATCATTTAATGAAAACTAACCCAAAATACCTAGGCATCTCTATAAAATTTCCCATTGAATAGAGCTGAGGCTGCTCATTCTAGAGAAGTGATCATTCAGGGTGAATGAATTTACTCAAGAAAATGGAGGGGAGTCTGGAGTGTGTTTGAGGGGTTAACTGCTGAGATTGATCTAGTTGCAGCTTCTAAGCTGAAGATCATAATACTGAGAGCAGATTTTTATTACTGAGGTAGTTGGACCAGTCAGGTGACAGAGGTCTTACGGTTGCATTCTCCACCCAGTTCTCAACCAAGAAGACCAGGAACAAGCTCGGGGGTCCTGAGGAAGCATTTTTTGAGTGCTCTCCGGGAGTTTAGTTGGGAGGAACAGACTCCTTAAGCTATTGTCTTCTTGTCCTCAATAGGTTCTATTTTATTTTACTGTCTTTAGTTAAGTAATTTCATGGTTTATCTATTACAGGCATGTTAGTATTTTTAGGGTTTATGAATGAAAAGTAACTATGTAATGTTAGATTCAGTAAAATTATAGATTATAGTAGAATTAGAAATGATTATGTAAATAGTGAAACAGATAGAATTAAAAACTCCAAGCTGTGTTTTTCCACACCTGAACTCAGGTCGTACTCTAGCACAGTTGGATTTCTTAGGTAAATGAAATGATTCTTTTATTTTGAATGAAATAAGTAGATAGATTTTACTTCATTGATTATGAATTTTACTAAATAGCAGTACTATGTATTGTCTGCATTTATTTACTTCAGCTAAATAAATAGAAAATAGGTTTAAAAGAAAGCAGTAAATATTATTATTATTCCAGTATTAGCATACTGATAAAAAATATAGATATTATAGTTAATAGAAGTAAAGTAAGTAAATTAACATTTAAAAACCATGTGAGAAGGAAATAGTAAAACAGTTTATAAACATTAACATTACAGACCAGTGCGTTTTTTATCCAGGACCAAAAGATTCTTTTATAATCCTTTTTACATTACAAAATTACAAAAATTACTGAAAGTCAACAATACCCTAGTTTCGAGTAGTCTGCACTAAAACCCTAAGTATTCTCTTAACTAAAAACTAGAAGCAAAAACTGTAAAATTTATTTAGGATTTCTTATTTTACAGAGCTAGTATCAAACTTATAACTTTAAGTCATTTCATCTTTCATTATTCTAGTTTTAAAAATAGAGTCAAGAATACTATAAGTAGAAACAAGGATTTCATAAACTGTAGGGTTTTACTGTAATTATTTTTAACCCTTAAAATCCAAGTTCTAGAAATTAAACAATATCTCTTAAACAGAGATTTAAAATTTATTATAATACAGAATATTAATAAATACAATACAGATGTAAATCATGAACAAAATAAACCAATAATAGTTAACCATTTGTATAAATAAATCCTTAATCAAAGGTAGGCTTATATCCTATAGAATCGAAGGGTCGAAACCCAAGCCTGCTAATAAAAACAAATATACAAAAGTATTTTATATTAAACTGTAACGAGATACTTTACTGACAGTATAAGTGAAACCCAGTTCATTCTATAACTCGACTGTTTCCACAGCCTTCTTTTCTTTAAGTTCAAATGTAAAAAGGAAAACTAAAGCAAATGAGATAGAGGTTACTTAACATCTCTGAGCACATAGGAGGTTCTTTATAATCTTAAACAACAGCATTACATCACTTAAGCCGTAAGGCTGAAACTGCTTAACCAAAACCACATATATATCACGGCTTCAAGAGCCTATGTTACCCAGCGAAGTATCGCAAGGGTTTTCAAATAAAACTTGGGTAATAATCAACAAACTAAAAATCATAACCAACAGAGATTCCGAAGCCATGTTTCCAGACAAGGGAACCTTCATCCAACAACCCAAACCGCAACCAGGGAGAACCCATGACGATACCGGGGCTTACCAGCTGGAAGCCCATGAAGTTAACTGAAGCACAAGCTTTCTTTCCACTCAAATTCGGAGCTGATAGAAGGAGCCTGCAAGAACATAAATCCAAATAATCAAACTTTGTTCATAATTTATTAAAAGCCTAACTTAGTAAATCATTTGACAAAAGGAATTTGGGTAGGGTAAAAGTGTATACCTGTGAATAAAGAAGAAATTGGAGCCAAGAAGAAATAGTCACCCAGCTTGAATGAACTAAACCGAGAAGCAAGAAAACCCTTAATCCAACTCTGCGACAAAGACAGCAAAGAGACAGTCTCAAGTTTCAGGATGCCAAGGCAAGGAATGAGCAATCATAAGGGTAAACCATTTTACAGGCTTCGCGCCACTTAAAGAAGCCTTTAACCACTCACAAAGTGTTTTACTTACTCACAAGAGAAACCGAAACACAAACCATGATACAAAAAACCACCTTGCAAAGTAATGCAGGCTACAGTGCCAAAGAATAAGGAAGTTGCAAGCCTCTCATTGCCACAAGCACTCACAGCACAGCCTACAGGAGGAAAAATCCTCAGACCAAAATGCAAAGGAGTAGGGTTACAATCATTTTAAGTCAACCAACGCATGGAGGAGGCTTGTCCACGTGCCCTTCCAAAAATCTAACCCAGCGTGGGTCAAGTTCTAATGTCAGCGCTGCACATTCGATTTTTAAAGCATATCATTGCCAATAATAAAAATCATGCTATCGACTATATTGTAATAGTTCATATGATTTCCAATAATGAAATTCATGCCATCGATGATATTATACCATGGAAACTAGGATAGTGATGAAATCAAAACTTATAAGGTTTGTTTCTATCAATTCGACTACATTATAGTAGTTGGTAGGTAGATAAAACTACCTTAGGTTATAATTTAGGGTGATGGGTTTAGCTTGATGTTGTTAAAATATAAATCAACATAGTATTGTAATATTGCCATAACACTTGTATCATGGTTATAATCTAGAGATTAAGAATACAGCTTGTCTACTAGTTGTGCACGAAGATAATCATAATTGCAAACAAATCAAACAAGTTTGGAATTGCTTCATGACTAGTAAAGGAGAAATAGAGTATAGATATAATGTCATTATGATTTATTTTATCAACTGGAAAAGCCTTAAACTTCTATGCATAAAAACTTGATGCTGATAAATGAGGGAGTCTTCAGGAAGACTGAAGACTAACCTTATTTTAAGAGTTTCTCATAAGAAGATAATCAGACATTGTCACACTTTACCTTTGAAAAACATAAGAATATGTTCATACATAAAGAGCAGTACATTTGAGTTTTAAACATGAAAATAGAAGTAAGACCATGAAACAGTCAAAGTAATTATGTGCCAAGACCATGAGCTCTATGCTCACTGTGGAAATATATATATGACCATGTTCCATAATTTATAAAAGATAATCACCTTACGACAGAAGGAACCTTGGAAGAACTCATTCTTGTAAATAGAATTTTATTATGTTAAGGATAAAAGGTCATTATGGCTTAAATATAAATACTGTCATAGATCCAAAACAACAAAAGAAGTTTACTTTACCTCATCGGAGAATTGCAGCTTGATAATCGATTTATATACTAGCATATTAATATGCTAGAGAAGTAATTTCTCAACATAATTTAAAATAAACACCTACATGATCATGCGCTTACCTGCTGAACCTATAAGAACCAGCAATCCATTTGAGTTAGCATAACGCTAAGTAAGCCCCGATTTTGAACAAGGTTTCTCACCTACTTGACAAAAGTAAATCATCAGTATAACTAGCAGCAACTACATGCAAGTCCTCTTTCTATCACATATGAAAATTAAAGTTGTATTAGTTTTTTTGTTATTTGAAACTAACCCTTAAATTTTGTTAAACTGTTTCATTTTCCACTAACCGCTAGCAGTTACTAAACTGTGATTTAAGACATTTTATGTCACTTTAAAAAATTTAATTTTTTTACGAAATTTTGGGTCATTACATCTATTGAACCCATGATCAAATTTTTTATGTGGTTGAGTCTCCAGGAAATCCAAACCCTAGTTTGTCCCTAAACCAGAAAACTGCAAAAAACCGGAACTAGAAATTCTGCAGAAATTGGAACCTCGCAAATAATATTTGAAGGGTTAAGATTCGGTATCTCTAGAAACCAAGTGGACCAACCAACTCACCTCAGTCAAGCACATCTCTTGGTAAGGTCACCTTTTCATTTTGAGAAATTTCATTTTTTAGTGACCTACTGGATAGGATGGCCCCAAGCACTAAGCTTGAGGATAAGCTGGAAGGAATTGAAAAATTTTGAGAATCGAAGTATAAGATTGGTCTCATTCTCAGAGAAAATGGTTTTGATAAGTATATCAAGGATGAAGTCCCAAAACTAGAAGAAGATGAACCTAAGGAGAAGCATCAGAAGGACCTAATCAAGGCAATGAGGATCATTGTTGATTCTATCAAATATCACTTGATCCCTCAAGTGTCATCTAAAGAGACACCAAAGAAAATGTATGATTCCCTCTCCAGAATGTATGAAGGGAGGAACATCAACAGAAAGATGAATTTGAGATATCAACTGAAGAGCACCAAGATGAGTAAAGGAGAATCAGTTCAAGATTACTTTACAAGGGTCTCCCAGTTCAAAGAACAACTAGATTCTATTGGAGACTCCCTTGAATAATATGAACTAGTCATGACTGCTCTTAATGGTCTCACTAGACCTTGGGAATCATTCATACATACTATGTGTGCTAGAAAAGAAAGTATGAATTTTGACATTGTATGGGAAGACTGCATCTAAGAGGAGGGTAGAGTAGCTAATAGAGAATCTTTACTTAGGGAAGATTATCAAGCTCTAGTTTCCCATACCAAGAGAAGAAAACAATCAAATTTTAAGAAGGATAGTCACAAGGAGCATAAATCTCCAAAGAAGTTTTAGAACAAGAGAAAGTACTCCAAACATAAATGTTACAATTGTCATAATATAGGACACATTGTTAGAGAGTATCCATTGAAGAATAACACCAAAAAAATACATCATGCTCATCTAGCTGAAGATGAGGATGAAGAAGAAGAAGAAATACCTAGAAAGAAGCAAGCAAAATAAGAATATATGGAGGAATATGTACTATTATATGCACTCTCTGGGTCTGTAACACAGGATTATTGATAGTGGTGCCATCAATCACATGGCAAGGAAGAAGCAAACTCTATCAAAACTTGAAGAAAATAACTCTCCTCATATGGTATCTCTAGGAAATGACTATCAATATCCCATCAAATGCATTAGTGAATGAAGTTGTAGGCTTGAATCTGGAACCTCCATGAAAATGAAGGAAGTACTATATGCACCAGGTTTGAAAAAGAATCTAATTTCCATCTTAGCACTAGATAAGAAAGGATATAGAGTTTCTTTTATAGATGGAAAAGTACGCATGTGGTCCAAAGGAAAGAAAATTGAAGATGTTGTAGTCATTGATGAAGAAGGGCAAGTATTGTACACTCAAGGGACATCCAAAGATAGCCCTTGTCCATGAGACCACTAACTCATGTTAACTATGGCATAGAAGACTTGCTCGAGCAAATTCTTAACTTGTGTGAGCAAAGTGGTAACAAGCTTACCATATCTAAAGATTGATCATGATGGAACTTGCAAAGGATGTGCAAGAGTAAGGAACATCAAGAACCCATTTCCTAAAAGTGAGAACAAGACCAAAGGTACGTTGGAATTGATTCATTATAATGTATGTGGTCTTGTTCCATCAACATCCTTAAGTGGATATGAATACTATGTCACATTTATTGATGACTATTCAAGAAAGACATGGATATACTTCTTGAACGCCAAGAGTGAAGTGTTCAAGAAATTCAAGAAATTAAAATCCTTGATAGAGAACCATTCAAAAAGAAGAATCAAGACATTGAGATCAGATAATTGTGGAGAATACAATTCAAAATAATTTGAAGCATTATGCAAAGAAGTTGGAATCAAGATGGAACTAACCACTCCCTATAATCCCCAAGAAAATGGTGTTGCAGAAAGAAAGAATAGAACCATTATGGAAGAAGTGAAAACTATGATTCATGACCAAGATCTCCCCATGCACCTATGGGCTGAAGCAGCAAGAAAATATGAGTATGTGCAGAATATATTATCTCAGAGTTCTATTGGATTCAAGACTCCTGAAGAAATGGATACTGGAAAGAAACATGAAGTGAGCCATGTCAAGATATTTGGTTGTCCAATATATGTGCATATTCCGGAAGAGAATAGAACCAAGTTGGATCCTTCTATAAATAATGGAATATTTGTTGGATACTGTGAAGTCTCCAAAGCATTTAGGATATACATTCCAGGATTCCATCATATAGAGATTAGTAGGAATGTGACATTTGATGAAGAAACTACTCTTAATAAATCTAGAAGATGTCATCTTGAAGAATTACATGAAGAGGATGTACCTCCCATAAAGTAAGAAGTTGAATCCTCTCCTGAAATAGTAGCATCATAAGATCATGATATGCTAAAACCTTAGGCACCCCCTACCATGGATATCTCTAGAAAGAGAAAACCTTCTTGGGTAAGAAAAATCATACAAGAGTAAGAGAAGTATGGAGCTCTAGAAGGCTCCATAAGAACAAGCAAGAGATGAAATCCATACTCCAGTTATGTAGATTTTATGTGTGACCTTGTAGATCAAGAACCCACTAGCTATGAGGAAGTTTCACATAAGAAATATTGGGTGGAAGTGATGACAGAATAATACTAGTCAATAATGAAGAATGATGTTTGGGATATAGTACCCAAACCAGAAAACAAGAGTGTGGTATTTTTGAAGTGGATATACAAGATAAAACATGCAGCTAATGGAAGTATTGAAAAGTATAAGGAAAGATTTGGGGCAAGAGGATTCTCTCATAAAGAGGGCATTGATTATGAAGAGACTTTTTCTCCAGTAGTGAGGTACACTTCCATCAAAACCATCATGGCTCTTGCTTCCATGATGAAGTAGGATCTACACCAAATGGTTGTAAAGACAACCTTCCTGAATCATATGATTGATGAAGAGGTTTACATCAAACAACCATAAGGATTTGAAGTCGAATATAGATTCACTCATGTATGTAAGTTGAAAAAGGCTATGTATGGACTGAAGCAAGCTCCTAGAGCTTGGTATGGAAGAATTGATAGCTTCTTTACAAGTTTGGGTTTTACCAAGAGTAAAGTTGACCCTGGCCTTTACATTAAGGTTATGGATGATGAACCTGTCATACTATTAATGTATGTGGATGATCTATTTCTGACAGGAAATGAGAAACGCATCACAGATTGCAAGAAGAAGCTAGCTAGAGAATTCGAGATGAAAGATCTTGGATTGATGCATTATTTCCTCGATCTGGAAGTGTGGCAGATCCCAGAAGGAATATTTCTGAACCAGGGAAATTATGTAGTGGAAATATTGAATATATTTGATATTTTGGATTGTGAATCCATGGCCACACCCATGGACACCAACCCGAAGTTGTTATCTAATGAATAATTAGAGTTAGTAGACATGACTCAGTACAAACAAATTATTGGTTCATTGATGTATCTGATAAATAAAAGGCCACATATATGATTTTTTGTGAACACCTTAAGTCAGTTTCTAGTTAAACCTAGAAGGGTTCACTTGATAGCTGCAAAACATGTGATGAGGTACCTAAAAGGTACAATATATTTTGGACTATACTATGTTAGAGATCATGACTATAGATTGGATGGATATACGGATTCATACTAGACAGGAAGTGTCATAGACATAAAGATCACCTTAGGTGGATGTTACTATCTGGGATCCGCCATGATATCATAGTTTAGTAAGAAACAGTCCAGTGATGCTCTCGGCATGGCCGAAGCAGAATACATAGTAGCTTGTTTCGATAGTTGTGAAGAAATACGGCTTTGAAAACTGATGTCAAGACTATTTGACATGGATTTGGACACCACAGTAATTCTATGTGACAACCAAAGGTTTATAAACATAACAGGGAATCTGATGTTCCATGATAAATAAAAGCACATAGAAATCACGTATTTTTATATAAGGGATATGGTACAAAAGGGAGCTATAAAAATTCAGTATGTGAGTACCGATGAGTAAGTTGCTGATGTGCTGACCAAGATTCTATCTAGAATGAAATTTGAATACTTTCATGAAAATATTTGTTTAGTCCAAAAATAATTTCCTCGCAATGAGGAACAATGATGATATGGACCCTTATCGAAAAATTGGAACGAGTCGAAGATATGGACTCTCCTCGGGAAGGAGAAATGGGTCAAATATATAGACTCTCTTCAAAAAGGAGGAACAAGTCGAATATATGGACTCTCCTCGGAAAGGAAGAACAAGTCAAAGACATGAACCCTCTCATACAATGGGGGATAAGGTTGATAATATAGATCCTCCCTAGAAAGGGGGACTGATGATGGATGAGACTATCATTAATGATAGTGATCCTATCTTGAGGATGGTCTTGTACAAAATTAATACTCTGCTCCTAAGAGCGGTCCTTACTAGCAAAGGATGGTCCTGCAGATGTTACTCTTGCATGGAGAGTGTACCATAGAATAAAACTTGCTTGGGAGTGGTCCTAAATTTAGTAGGATGCTCTATGATGAGTCCTTGCGTATTTTGTAGTCTAACACTCCCATGGAGTGGTCCTAGCTATAGTGTTTAGGATGTCCTATGATGAGTCCTTACAGATGCTAAATATGCAATGGAGGATGTTACTCTCAGATGGAGAGTATACCGTAGAATAACATTCATTTGGGATTGATCCCAAATTTAGTATTGAGGATTCTCTACGATGAGTCCTCACGGACTCCATAGAATAACACTCACTTGGGAGTGGTCCTATCTCTAGTGTTGAGGATTCTCTATGATGAGTCCTTACATACGATAGGTCCTGCATTCACATGTGGAATAGATCTACATTTATTTGTAGACGATTCAGCTGGTCAATATTATGGAGCCTCCTTGCTAAGGGGGAGTAGGATGATGGAGGATTGCATAATCCTTGGACTCATGTCCTAAAGTGATAGGGATATATATCCTGAAAAGAGATCATGTGTTCTGTAGGTAGTGTTGTGGAAAAAGGATCAAGAATATTGAAGTGTTGCTGCAAAGGATCAAGAAGATCGAATTCCTCCTACAAAGGATCAAGAAGATCGAAGTGTTGCTGCAAAGGATCAAAAAGATCAAAGTGTTGCTGCAAACGATTAAGAAGATTGAAGTGTTGTTGCAAAGGATCAATAAGATCAAAGTGATACTACAAAGGATCAAGAAGATCAAAATGATGCTAAAAAGGATCAATTAATCGTATATTGTAGAATATGAAGACTTAGTGTTGAAGAAGACAATGTACCAGTACTGAATAAATTGAACAGTAACTGTTCCAGTAACTGTTCTAGTTACTGATTGTGAAAAACTCCTATGACATATAAGATGTATTACCTCGATACTGCTAAATATTCTCTCTCATTACTCCTATATTTTACGATGATGTTGTCAATAGAATACCCTTCTCATTAAGGGGGAGTGTAGAATATTGTAACTTCAAAGGATATTCTAAATGTAATTTATTGACATACCCCAAGGAAGATGTTATTATTCCTTTGTAGGGATGCTAATATTGTAATTGATCATCATAGAGTCATGAGTTAAAGCCTCCATTGTAATTTGGTTCATTAGTACCCTAATTAATATAATAAAACAATGTTTTGTGATTTCCTAGGTGAAGTCGGCCCACGCAGTTTAGTGGGAGTGAATTGTTTAGGGTAAAAGTCAGTTGAAAAAAGAGTATAAATAGAGTGGTTGTGCTTCTCATTTAAACACGGACACACTCAGTTGTGTAGCGCATAGGATAAAGAGAGAGAGAGAGAGAGATATACCAAAAGGAGGAGTATTACCTGATTTTGGGGTTTATCTTATACATCATATACAGAGGAAGTTTTGTTGTGAATTTGGATTAAACACTAATGATATCTAGTCTAGCATATGAAATCTTAACAATTCCATCCATCTATATTGTATGGTATTTAATATTGGTTGATAAAATAAATATTTAAAGCTCATGTGATTGGTCCTAAGCTCAAATATGTTAAGTTTTATTAATTTTCTTAGATGATATCATAAAACAAATTGTCACTAGTAATATCACTGAAAGAACAACAAGCACAAAAATATAATAATGCAAGAACACAAAGATTTTCCTTGAGGAAACCATAAGGGATAAAACCTCACAAAACTTCCTTATTATAGAACTCAACCAGAGCAGTGTAAAAATCAGAAAAATGATTCTCTCTTCTTTCTGGAACACTTATCTTTCTCTCTCTTGAAAACATCTTGATTGAGTGAGTACAAATGAATAAGAGCACCTCCCTATTTATATTTTTCAATTGACTTGACCTCTAACCTAATAGGATCTACTTGTCTAACTGACTAGGCCGACTTGTCTAGCAAGAAACCAAAAATAACATTTATTATATTGACACTTGGGTACTGTTGACCTGACTTATATTCAGAGGTTTGCATTGATTCTTTCAATGAATATTACAATACCAAACTCGTCTCTCAAAGGAGGAACACATTCAATACATCTAGAATATCTTTCGAAGTTACAATACTTTAACACTCCCTCTTAACTAGGAAGGTATTCAACCATAGTAGCAACTACTACCACAATTGTACAACTGAGTGGTGAGTCTCTATATGTCATAGGAAGTTTTGCAACATCATCATACATCTTCATCATCGATCTCGGATGGATTATATTCTGCAATATCAGTATGTGAATACTGAATCATCTTCTGTATGTACTCTACCATCTTCTATTATCTTCTAAATCATCTTTTGTGGCATCAGTATGTGAATATTGAATCATCACTTGTCGTGTAAGTATATGAATATTGAATCATATTCTATATCATATTATTATAGGATCAGTATGTGGATACTAAATCATCATCTATCACGTCAGTATATGAATATTGAATCGTGTTCTAGATCATATTCTACATCATCAGTATGTGGATGTTGATTCATCTTCTGCCATACTAGCATGTGAATGCTAAATCAAGATTTTTCCAACGGCAGTATGTGAATATTGAGACATCATCTACAACCTCATCATCTGTAACATCAGTATATAGATACTAAGACATCAATAAAAATATCATTATCATGTTAGTTCTAAAATCAAAATCATCTATAATGCTAGATCATCATCTGCATTACCATCATAGAGATGTTGGAACATCAACATCACCATCAGTATAAAAATACTAAATCAAACTCATCAACAATCATCAATGTAACAACACTGAAACTATCTCAACAATCAACAATCATCAATGTAACAACACTAAAACTATCTCAACAATCAATCATCAGTGTAGCAATCACTGAAACTATCTCAAAAATCATCAGTATAACAATACTGAAACTATCATCACAACATTCATCCGTATAACAATACTAAAGAAAACATCTCAGAAATCATCAGTATAAAAATACTGAATCAATCATATCAACAATCAACAGTATAGCAATACTGAAGATACATCTTTCTCTCTAACTATCTCAAAGTAGAATCACGGTGAGTTCTCTGGTAGATCCATCCAGGAATTTTTGTCTAACTTACTAAAAATTTTGAGCCAACAAACCTAGTTAGACATATGGAAATACTTGGGGACCAACAAGACTTTTCATGGATTACCCACCCACTTGGGTTAAACTGGTATATATAGACATTCTAATCACCCTAGGATCAATAGGCCTTGTCTGACTTACTAACTCTTTTGGGCCAACAAGCCTAGCCAGACTTACCCTCCCCTAGAATGAGCTACTACCACTGCATCCATATTCCATATACTGTAACTCCCTCTTTAGAGAGAGGTCCTTTCAGACTACACCAAGCTTGTCTTGAAATTATTCAAACTTTACACGAGCCAGAGGCTTAGTTAACACATCTGCCACGTGTTCCTTTGTAGGAACATACTTGAGATTTACTGCTCCTTTCTGAACCATATCCCGGATGAAATGATATCTAACTTCAATATGCTTTTTCTTATCATGAAACACTGGGTTTTATATCATATTGATACAACTCAGATTATCACAAATTATATCAATAGCATCTATCTCTACATCAAATAGTCATGCCAACAACTTTCGAAGCCATGCTGCTTTGCTACATGTCGAACATGTTGCAATTTATTTAGCCTCCGTCGTAAAATGTTGGTATGATTATACTGAAACAATATATCATGACTAATCCCAGACTAGAGCAACATCCTAAGGTTCTTTTTCTATCTTTGGCACTTCCTGCCCAATATGAATCTGTATATCCATGTAATCTGATCTCGCCACTAGATGCATATCTGATCCCATAATCTAAAGTTCCCTTTAGATACCCCATTGCATGTTTTTCTCCAATAAGGGTGAATGTGTTTAGGATTCACCATATACTGACTTAGAGTGTTTACAAAAAAACATATATTTGGTCTTGTATTGTTTAAGTACATCAGAGAACCAATTTTCTATATGTATAAGGTAGCATCAACTGCTTCTGAAACATCATCATTTAAAACTTCAAACTTGTTGTCATCAGAGTAGTCATAGCCTTGCAATCTATCATTCCAAATATTTATAGGATATCTACTATATATTTTCCTTGGTTTAGGAAAATCTCATATGGATACTGCCATACCTCAATACCTAGAAAGTAGTGCATCATTCCAAGGTCTTTAATCTCGAACTCTACAACAAGCTTCTTCTTATATTCGATGATAAGCTTATCTTCTCGTGTTAGTAATAGATCATCTACATATAGTAATAATATCATAATCCCATCATCCTCAATATTATAGTAGAAGTTGGAGTCTGCTTTACTTTTTCTAAATCCTAAGCTCATTAGAAATCCATCAATCCTTCCATATCATGCTCTGGGTGCTTTCTTAAACCCATACAATGCCTTCTTTAGTCTACATACATGATTTTTTGTATCATTAATCTTGAACCATTGCGGATGTTCGATATATACCTCTTCTTCAATGAATCCATTTCGAAAGGTTCTCTTCACATCCATTTGATGCAGCTTCCACTTCATATTGGATGCCAAGGCAAGGATGGTTCTGATTGAGGTGTACCTAGCCACTAGTGCAAAGGTCTCCTCATAGTCGATTCCCTCTTTGTAAGAGAATCCTTGAGCTACAAATATTTCCTTGTACTTTTCTATACTACCATCTATTGAGTGTTCAGTTTTGAAGATCCATTTCGAGGATACCATTGATTTATCTTTTGGTCTTGGTACTATTTCCCACACATCATTCTTTATAATGGATTGGTACTCCTCGACCATTGCATCAACCCACTCCTTCTATTTTATTTCTTCTTCAAAACATGTCATTTCTGTATCAACTAGATCACACATCAAATCCATATAACTAGGGTATGACTTTTTCTTCTTTCTTTCTCAGATGATTCCTTCTGGGGAACCATGTCTTTTTGCTTCTTCGATTACTTCATGATCCTGGGTGGATTTTCTCTGTCGAAAAATAATTTCATTGGGTAATTCTTCAGGTAACTAAGGTTATGTCATATCATGATCCTCAGGCATCTGATCTTCTTCTTCGTTCCTAACTAGTTTAGGACTTTCTGTGGATTTGGGAGTTTCATGCTCCTCTTCATCTTCCTTATCTTTCTTTGACTTCCTGAAGGCTTTATCTGTTGGTATTTGTAACTTCATAAGATATTATTATGTGTATTATCATTGTATGTTTTTGTACCCCCATTGGGGATGTGTGTTACCCCTTTACGAGATGTCTAAATTGTGTCTAGACCTTGAGGTACAACCTCTATTGTAAGTCGAGGAAATAGTCCCCAGTGTAACATCTTGTAATATGTACTTGTAGTCTCTCCAAGAGAAGTGGGCCCCATGTGAGATGACATGTAGGCTTGAATGTTATATTTAGTAAGTGACTTGAAAGGGTATAAATAGGGAGGCACTATCCCTCATTTATACACGCCCAACACACTCTCAAGTGCACATGAGAGAGAGAGATAGTTGAAGGAGAGATTATATAGCTACTGAATACTTCTTACTGCTTTTGATCATCTTACTATTCTGAAGAATTTTGTGGGGTTTTCTCCTTTATGGTTTCCCTGGTGAAAATATTTGTGTCTCGTGTATCTTTTATATCTTATGAATCTTGTTGTACTTATTATTCTTTTAGATAAATATCCTAGATAATCTAATCATATCTTAAGAAAAACTAACACGGTATCATATCCTCTCTAAAAGAAGGCACTATGCAACTGCAAGAACTAGGGCTTCCTAGTTGAAGGTGTTCTCTCCATACATCATCAAGAAAATAGGGATAGGATAACTCTCCTCAGTAGGGTGCATATTTTGGTGGAGACAGTTTTTGAATCAAAGAAGTTTCATCTTTGACCGTATCATTGGTGTTGGGAGGAAATAGGGCATCAAGTATCGAAGGCTTCCCACATTAGTTTTCAAAAAGTTACCTAGATGAGAAAATCGCCTCAAGGAGGCATGTCTTTTTTTCTAAATATAATTCCTGAACTCCAAGTTTGGAAAATTAGGGTTTCTCTAACAAACCCTAGGTCAACCTGCTCTAAAACCTAGTCGGACACCTCAAATCGCTTGAGGACAAGCTTGGAGGGATTGATAAATTATGTGCATGGAAGTATAGGATCTCCCTATTCCTTAAAGAAAATGACTTAGATTAGTTTATCTCTGGAGATGTTCCAAAACCAGAGGGAGATGAAGCAAAGGCTGCTCATAATAGAATTATGGCTAAGGCTAAGAGAATCATTGCATATTCTATCAAGGATAACCTCATCCCCCATGTGTCTGAATTCAAGACACCGAAGGAAGTATATGATGGTTTGAAAAATATGTTCGAAGGAAAGAAAATCAATCGGAATATGACTTTGAGGAACCAGCTGAAGAATGTGAATATACGGAGCTCCAAGACTATACAGTCTTACTTCACAAGGGTTGCTCAAATCAAAGAACAACTTGAAGAAGTTGAAGAAAATGTCGAAGAAGGAGAAATTGTAATTACTACCTTGAATGGTCTTTGTAGATCATGGGACTCATTCATTCAACATATTTTTTCAAGAATGAAGCTTATCTCTTTTAGCAGACTTTGAGAAGAATTTGCACAACAAGAAGTTGGACGTGTGACAAGAGAAGAAAAGATGGGAGCAACTAATGATCAAGATATTACAGTCTACACTGGGAATAAATTCAAGAAGAAGGAGAAGAAGGAGAACTTTCATCACAACAAGAAGAAAGACAAGAAACTAAAGAATACCAAAATATATCTTTCAAATGTACGATGCTATACTTGTGATGAAAAGGGACACTTGGCAAGAGATTGTCCCATCCAGAAAAATAGACACCATGCTCATATTGTCGAAGATGATGAACCAACAATTAAAAGATTCAAATGAGAGAAAGATGATTCGAATCAATACTATGTGCTAACTGTGGCACTTACAGAATAGTGATTGGAATCATTCGTCAATATGTCTGAGCATGAGTCACCTCACAAGGTGAAACTTGGGGATGATTATCAATACCCCATAAAAGGGAGTGGTGAAGCTTCATACAAGCTTGAATCTGATGAAGGATGTGTTATATGTTTTAGGATTGAAAAATAATATTATCTCCATATCTACATTAGATGCAAAAGGAATTATGGTTGCATTTGTAGATGGCCAAGTTTTAATGTGTCCTAGAGGAAAGACAATAGAGGATGCAACAGTGATTGGAGAAGAATACGGAGGCTTGTACGAGTTGAAGGGACATCCTCAACAAGAATTGGTTCATGATTCAATTGAACCAAATGAACTATGGAAGAGAAGGTTTGCACATGTGCACTACAGAGCATGACCGATGAAAAGCAAAGTAGTTTCAGGAGTACCAGAGATCCAGGAAAAGCATGAGGGAATTTTCAAAGGATGTGCAAAAGGAAAGAATGCAAAGAATACATTTCTCGGTAGTACTAAGAGCAACGCTAAACAAATATTGGAGATAATACACTCAGATGTATGTGGACCCAAGTCTTCTAGCTCATTAAGTGGTTATGTGTACTATGTTTCCTTTATAGATGATTTCTCACGTACGACTTGGACATATTTCTTAAAAGAGAAAAATGAAGTTTTCAGTAAGTTCAAGGAATATAAAGCCTTGGTTGAGAACCAAACAAACAAAAATATTAATATTCTATGATCAGATATTGGTGGTGAGTTCATTTCGGAATAATTCAAGGAACTCTATAGAGAATGTGGGATTAAGAGGGATTTGAGCACTCCATACAATCCTCAGCAAAATGGGGTTGCGGAATGAAAGAACCGAACCATAATGGGATCAGAAAAAGCAATTTTGCTTGACCAGAATCTTCCTATGCACCTTTGGATAGAGGTAGAAAGAAAATTTGTTTATGTACAGAACCGTACTCTTCATCAAATACTTGAAAACAAGACTCCTGGAAAGAATTTCTCAGGAGTGAAACCTAAGGTCAGCCATCTAATAATATTTGGTTGTCTGGTGTACATACATGATTTGGATTTATGCAGGAATGCAACAGAAAACNTTCATTTCATTAATCAAAGAACTGAAACTTGTTTACATACAGAATGGAAATAAACTAGCTAGAGTGCTGGTAGCTTATCTCTGAGAAGAGATGTGGCAGATACATGTCTCTGAACTCTGTGTTATAATGAGTCTTGAAGGCCGATATATTATTGAGAAACAATGGAAACCCTACACATCCAAAAACATAACCCTAGGAGGTGAAATGCCAGAATGTGGGCCCTATTGGGTAACTTGGTACATCAATTTCTTGGGGTCGTAAGTTTGGCATACTACCTCCGTTTGACGCACATAATACATCATTAGAAATATCTATTCAAGGAATACATCCATAAATGAAAAATATCAATTCCAGAATGGACTCATATTTCCCCGAAAATTCGATGGCGAAAAAACATCATTTAGGGCCTCAAAACAGCTCCAGAAAAGTTAGGACCCGAAAACTGCCAAAAATAGTAAATTTTGAACAATTAAGGAAACTGGAAAAATAAAAGAAACAATGGTGGGGGTCCAAGTGGAATAGGTGGGTGGCCACCAATATCCTCCTAGATCATTCCTCCCCCCTTAAGAAGCAATGGTCCCCATTGCGTTGAGTTCCTCCATGAGATGAGGAAAATTCTGTTGAACTTGGTCTCTGGTGAGCCACTTTCCCTGGTGAAGGAGTTGGCCTACTTTAACAACTTGATATAGATGGATATTCTATTGGTGGGTGTTCTTGATCTGTGTGTCCATAATCCGATCAGTTGTGGCTTGATCCATGCAATCGAGGTTTAATTCTGTTGGTGTGAGTTTTTTTGCCACGTCTAACGTGTCTAGTAGAGGTGGAAAGCAGGGCCGAAGGTGGTCCACATTGAACACCGGATGTAGACCAAGGAATGGTGGAATACTGAGCTTTAATGCATTGTCCCTGACAGCCTTGGTGATGGTGTATGGTCCATATTAGAGTGGGAGAAGCTTGCGGTGAGGTCCAGCAAGGCGCTCCTTCTGCAAATGTAGCCACACTTTGTCGCCCACCTAGAAGTTGTGTTGCACCCGATGTTGATCATGTCGCTACTTATACTTAGAATTGGATCTGACCAATATGTCATGAACCTATTGGTGAATGTGCTGAATGCACTCAATGAAGTTGTTTGCCTTGGAACTTCATACTGGACATTAGATGAATCAGGTTGAGTAGCTGCAAATGGAATGGCTATGTCAATGGGACATAGTGGCTGGAATCCCAAGCCCACCTGAAAGGGGATGTGGTCGGTTGAGCTGTGAACATCCTGATTATAGCTATGTTGTACATAGGGGAGGCTCTCATCCCATGTGTGTGGATGCTTTGAGTTGTACATGTACAAAATGTGTACGATCATCTAGTTGACGACCTTTGTCTGGCCATCAGTCTAGGGATGGAAAGCTGTGGACTTTGTGAGCTTGGTGTCTAGAATTGACCATAGGCTAGACCAAAAAGTACTAAGGAACCTGCTGTCCCAATCTAATATTATATACTGTGGGATCCCAAAGTGTACCCACACTCGTTCAAAGAAGAGTTTAGCAATGGCTTTTTCTATGATATTCTTCTTATAGGTTGCCATTATGGCCATCTTTGAGAATTTGTCAATGACCATGAACACACAGTCATTGTTGTGCTTAGTAGAAAGAAGGTCCGACATGTAATCCATGGAAATGGATTCCCAAGGTCGACTAGGGGTAGGAAACGGATTATAGAGGCCTTGCTTCTTAATGGACAATTTGGAAATGGTGCAGGTAGTACAATATCGGATGTACTTCCTGACGTCCTATCGAAGGTTCAGCCAATATAAATACTTCTCCAGTACTACCACTATTTTCTCGACCCCAAAATTCGCAGCGACTCGACTGTAGTGCACTTCACAAATCATCTTGGAATGCTCACTTAAAGGAACACAAAGGTGTCCCATGTGACATAGTAGTGCATCCTGGAGGTGAAAATTTGGAACTTGGTTTCCCTCCAAGAGCATCCTATATGCATGGCTAAATTATGGATCTCTCTTGTAGATAAGTAGCCAATCAAAGGTCTCGTGCCCACAATAGTTGAGCATGATGGTTATCGCCATGATCAGTGGTCGGCTGAGGCAGTCTACAACATTATTGGTGCTTCCCTTCATGTACTTGATATTCAAATGAAACTGTTGTAGATATGTGGACCACTTCTGATGGCGATTGTTCTGTAACTTCCCTTGTGTCTATATGAACTGCAGGGGTTGATGGTCTGTGTGGATGATCATTTCCTTCCCCAAAATGTAATGCTTCCATTTTCAGCAAGCCTGTACAATGGAATACATCTCTTTGTCATAAGTGGTATATTCGCGGACTGTGCCGAACATTGTCTCACTGTGATATGCCACTAGATACCCTTGTTGAGTAAGGACTTCCCCAATATTATAGTCAAAGGCGTCTATCTCGATCTCAAATGGTTGTTGCAAGTGTGGTAATGTGAGCACTAGGGCACAGCAAAAGCGATGTTTCAATTCTGCAAACGTCTTTTGTTGAGTTTTTTACCAGAAAAAATTTTCTTCTGCTCCTCCCTAGGTGACTTGACTCAAGGGCCAAGTGATATGAGATAATCCCAACATGAAACTGCGATAGAAATTAGCAAGACCCAGAAAGTTGCGAAGCTCTTTTAGAGTAGTTGGGGCTGGGCAATCCCGAATGACTTGGATCTTGGTTGGATCCACATGTACCCTATACTCATCAATAATGTATCCCAAATACTAAACCTGGGTCATGCCAAAAGTGCACTTGTCCAAATTGGCACACAACTTGTGCTACTGCAGCGTTTGGAGGACCTATCGGATGTGGTGGAGGTGCTCTTCCCAAGTCTGCATGGATATCACGATGTCATCCAAGTACACTACTACAAATGAGTTGGTGAATGGCCGTAATATGTCATCCATCAGTCTCATGAAGGTTGTAGGTGCATTCGTTAGCCCGAAAGGAATGACCAACCATTCGAAAAGACCCTCCTTGGCTTTGAAGGCAGTCTTCCACACATCGGTTGGTTCAATCGGTACCTGGAGATACCCAGACTTTAAGTCGACCTTGCTAAGATATTTCTCCCCTTTAAGCTAGTCGAGGAGGTCATCAATCCCTAGGATCGGGTACCTATTCTGGATAGTGATCTTGTTCAGTTCCAGATAGTCAATATAGAGTCTCCAAGTCCCATCCTTCTTCTGTACCAACACGATCGGGCTCCCACAAGGAGATGAACTTGGACGGATGTGACCCTTCTACAGCAGCTCCTAAATTTGCCTCTTGATTTCATCATTCTCTAGAACAGAGCGTCGATAGATCGGTCCATTTGGCAGTGGCGCACTTGGGGTCAGATCGAGGGGGTTCTTGACCTGACAGTGCAAAGGCACCCCTCTGGGTGAGGTGAATATGTCCCAGTACTCCTCCATGACCTTTTCCATTTTTTGTTATCATGCGGATGGGCCCTTCCTGGAGTTCGTGGCCATGATATTCTTCATTCCCTGAGGGCGGATCATCAAGAAAAAAAATTTCCTAGTTTTGGAAATGAGCTTACTGTATTGTTTTGCAGTAACCAAAGAGATAGCGGCAAGAGGTGGTACCTCTGGTATCTTGTACAATGTATTTCCCAACTTAATAATAACAGTGTGAGGTCGGGACTCATACATAGCATGTCGCTTCCATAAGTATGGTTGACCTAATAATACATCACAAACATCAAGAGGAGAAATATCACATAATACCTCAATGGTGAAGGGCTTGATGCTATAGGAAAGGTGGCACTACTAGCTGACGTGGAGATCCCATCCTTGGTGAAGCCACCCGATGGTGTACAGATGTGAGTATACTATGGTCGACAATCCCAACCGCTTCACAACCTCTGCTTAAATGAGGTTCTTTTTTCTCCCACTATCGACAATGAAATGTAGTGGGGAACCCTTTACCCACATCTGGGAGTGGAAAAGACACTCCTCCTCCTCTTAATATTTTGGTTCTTCCTTTTGGATATTCACGGTGGAAACGGTGGCGTTGGGCTCTGCATCGATAATATTCTTCCCTCTATCATTTCCCTTCTTAGGTTTTGATTCATTGTTAGAGTATGCATCTAATTCGAAATCCTTTATCTTGGCCACTAGTGACTGCTTGGCCCGACACTCACTAGTGTTGTGAGTGGGGCTCTTATGGAACTCACACCACTTTCTCGCTTCCTTCTTCAGCTTCACAGTGTTTCTCTTTGCTTGTGGCTTTGGAAAGTTGTCTTGAGTCACCATGCCTTGGTTGTGTCTTTGGTTCTGCGGTTTGGCGGCACCTTTTGCTTGCTTCTAATTCGCAGATCCAAAGTCTCGCTTTTTCTGTTTGAATTTTTGCTCAATTTTGGCAGCATACCGGTATGCTGTCCAAGCGAGGAGATGTCAAGGAAATCCATGTCCTCCTGAATGTATCTGTATAGACAAATGTGGTACTTCAGAACCAAATTTTCTCTGAATCTTTAATGCCCAACTTGGTGCGTAGGGTATGGAACAGATTCGTAAGCTCATGCACATCTTGATCTCTTTGTTGCCGCAGCGTAGTCCATTGTATGTACTTGTCCTCATAGCTCCCCGCGGGATAATATTGTCCCTTTATGGCATCTCAGAATGAATTCCAAGTGGGTACGGTCGAGAACATAGGGGGTTCCTCCTCGTCCTTTCTCTCACAGTAGGTTTCCCACCAGTCCTTGACATGAGGGGCGGCTTTGAGTAGTGAAAAAATAATCTTTTCGCGGTCGAAAAAGTCATGAACCGAGAAATATCCTTCTAATAGATTCAACCATCTATATACGGTGTCTGCATCTATTTGGCCATCAAATATGGGAATGTCAAAGTTTACTTGTACCTTAAAAAGGTTTTCGCCTCCAGAGTGGCTACTAGATGCAGATGTGCTACCAGTGGGAAGTTGTTGAAGGATCTGGGTGAAGTTATCCATCATCGCATTCCTTTGTTTTTCAAGGGCCTCCTCGAGCAACATTTTTATAGGATCTTCTCCACCCTCATCTTTCTTTTCATCCCCCATAGGAGGTCTTCGATATTTGCAAGGCTGATCTTGCAAAGGTTCAACCAAATCGATCCCTAACTCTTTATACCACGCCCTCGTTGGGGACATGCAAAGAAGGATCAAGAAAGAGCAAATTGCTCTGATACCACTGATCCAGATTTATGCAGGAACGTAACAAAATACACAAATAACCATATAAACAAATATGCAGCGAAAATAACTCTTCATTTCATTAATCAAAGAACTGAAACTTGTTTACATACAGAATGGAAATAAGCTAGCTAGAGAGTTGCTAGATAATTTCTGAGAAGAGAAGTGGCGACTACATGCCTCTAAACTCTGTGTTACAATGAGGCTCAAAGGCCTATATATTATTGAGAAATAATGGAAACCCTACACATCCAAAAACCTAACCCTAGGAGGTGAAGCGCCTAAATGTGGGCCCCATTGGGTAACTTGGTAGATCAATTTCCCGGGGTCGTAACTTTGGCATACTACCTCAGTTTGACACACATGATACATCGTTAGAAAGATCTATTTAAGCAATACATCCATAAATAAAAAATATTTTCCTCGACCATTCGATGCCGAAAAAACATCGTTTAGGGCCTCAAACCGGCTCTAGAAGTTTAGGACCCGAAAACTGCCAAAAATAGTAAATTTTGCTACAATTAAGGAAACTGGAAAACTAAAAGAAACAATGGTGGGGGTCCAAGTGGAATAAGTGGGTGGCCAACAATATCCTCCTGGATCACTCCTCCCCCCTTAGGAAGCAATGGTCCACATTACGTTGAGTTCCTCCATGAGATGAGGAAACTTCTGCTAAACTTGGTCTCTGGTGAGCCACTTTCCCTGGTGAAGGAGTTGGCCTGCTTTGACAACTCGATATAGCTGGATCTTTTACTGGAGGGTGTTCTTGATCTGTGTGTCCATAATCTGATCAGTTGTGGCTTGTTCCATGCAGTCGGGGTTTAACTCTGTTGGTGTGAGTTGTTCTTCCACGTCTGTTATGTCCAGTAGAGGTGGAAAGTAGGGCCGAAGGCGGTCCACGTTGAATACTGGGTGCAAACCAAGGAATGGTGGAATATTGAGCTCAAAGGCATTGTCCCCAATAGCCTTGGTGATGATGTATGGCCCATATTGGAGAGGGGGAATCTTGTGGTGAGGTCCAGCGAGGCAATCCTTCTGCAAATGTAGCCACACTTTGTCACCCACCTAGAAGTTGTGTTGCACCCGATGTTGATCATGTCGCTTCTTATACTTAGCATTGGAGATGTCCAATATGTCATGAACCTATTGGAGAATGTGATGAATGCACTCAATAAAGTTGTTCACCTTGGAAACTTCATACTAGGCATGAGATGAATCAGGTTGCGTAGCTGCAAATGGAATGGCTACGTCAATGGGACATAGTGGCTGGAATCCCAAGCCCACCTGAAAGGGGGTGTGGTCGGTTGAGCTATGGACATCTTATTTATAGCTATGTTGTACATAGGGGAGGCTCTCATCCCATGTGTGTGGATGCTTTGAGTTGTACATGCGAAAAATGTGTACGATCATCCGGTTGATGACCTTTGTCTAGCCATCAGTCTAGGGATGGAAAGCTGTGTACTTTGTGAGTTTGGTGTCTAGCATTGACCATAGGCTAGACCAGAATGTATTAAAGAACCTGCTATCCTGATCTAATATTATAGACTGTGGGATCCCAAAGTGTACCCACACTTGTTCAAAGAAGAGTTTAGCAGTGGCTTCTGCTGTGATATTCTTCTTATAGGTTGCCATTATGGTCATCTTTGAGAATTTGTTGATGACCATGAACACACAATCATTACTATGCTTATTAGAAGCAATGTCCTACATGTAATCCATGGAGATGGATTCCCAAGGTTGACTAGGGGTAGGAAACGGAGTATAGGGGACTTGCTTCTTAATGGACAGTTTGGCAATGGTGCAGGCAGTGTAGGATCGGATGTACTTCCCGACGTCCTGTTGAAGGTTCAACCAATAGAAATACTTCTCTAGTACTGCCACTATTTTCTTGACCCAGAAATTCCCAATGACCTGACTGTAGTGCGCTTCACAAATCATCTTGGCAGGCTCACTTAAAGCAACACAAAGGTGTCCCATGTGAGATAGTAGTGCAACCTGGAGATGAAAATTTGGAACTTGGTTTCCCTCCAAGAGCGTCCTGTATGTGTGGCTGAATTCTAGAGCTCTGTTGTAGAGAAGCGACCAATCAAAGGTCTCGTTCCCAAAATAGTTGATCATGGTGGTTATCGCCAAGAACGGTGGTTGGTTGAGGTAGCCTACGACATTATTAGTGCTTCCCTACTTGTACTTGATATTCAAATGAAATTGTTGTAGATATGTGGACCACTTCTGATGGCAATCATTATGTAACTTCCCTTGTGTCTGTATGAACTGCAGGGGTCGATGGTCTGTGTGGATGATCATTTCCTTCCCCGAAATGTAATGCTTCCATTGTCGGCAAGCCTGTACAATGGAATACATATCTTTTCCATAAGTGGGATATTTGCAGACTGTGTCAGATAGTTTCTCACTGTGATATGCCACTGGATTCCCTTGTTGAGTAATTCCCCAATAGCATATTCAGTGGCTTCTGTATCGATCTCAAATGGTTGTTGCAAGTGTGGTAATGTGAGCACTGTGGCACAACAAAGGCGATGTTTCAATTCTGCAAACATCTTCTATTGAGTTTCCAACCAGAATAATTTCTCTTTTGCTCGTCCCTAGGTGACTTGACTCAAGGTCCAAGTGATATGAGAGAATCCCAACATGAACCTACGGTAGAAATTAGCAAGACCCAGAAAGCTATGAAGCTCTATTAGAGTAGCTGGAGCTGGGAAATCCCGAATAAATTGGATCTTGGTTGGATCCACATGTACCCTATACTCATCAATAATGTATCCCAAATATTGAACCTGGGTCATGCCAAAAGTGTACTTGTCCAAATTGGCACACAACTTGTCCTACTGCAGCGTTTGGAGGACCTGTCGGATGTGGTGGAGGTGCTCTTCCCAAGTCTTCCTAGATATCAGGATGTCATCCAAGTACACTACTACAAATGAGTTGGTGAATGGCTGTAATATGTCATCCATCAGTCTCATGAAGGTTGTAGGTGTATTCGTTAGCCCAAAAGGCATGACCAACCATTCGAAAAGACCCTCCTTGGCTTTGAAGGCAGTCTTCCACACATCGGTCGGCTCGATTGGTACCTGGAGATACCCAGACTTTAAGTCGATCTTGCTAAGATATTTCTCCCCTCTAAGCTGGTCGAGGAGGTCAACAATCCATGGGATCGAGTACCTATTCTGGATAGTGATCTTGTTCAGTGCCCAATAGTCAATACAGAGTCTCCAAGTCCCATCTTTCTTCTATACCAACACGATCGGGCTCCCACAGGGAGATGAACTTGGCCGGATGTGACCCTTCTATAGCAGCTCCTGAATTTGCCTCTTCATTTCATCATTCTCTAGAACAAAGCATCAATAGATTGGTCCATTTGGCAGTGGCGCACCTAGGGTCAAATCAAGGGGGTGCTTGACCTGACAGTGCAGAGGCACCCCTCTAGGTGAGGTGAATATGTCCCAGTACTCCTCCATGACCTTTTCCATTTCTTGTTATCATGTGAATGGGCCCTTTCTAGAGGTCATGGCCATGATCTTCTTCTTTCCCTGAGGGCAGATCATCAAGAAAACAAATTTCCCAGTTTTTGAAATGAGCTTATTGCATTGTTTTGCAGTAACCAAAGAGATAGCGGCAGGAGGTCGTACCTCTGGTATCCTGTATAATGTATTTCCCAACATAATAATAACAATATGAGGTCGAGACTCATACACATCATGTCGCTTTCATAAGTATGGTTGACCTAATAATACATCACAAACATCAAGAGGAGAAATATCACATAATACCTCAACGGTGAAGGGCTTGATGTTGTAGGGAAGGCAGCACTACTGGCTGACGTGGAGATCCCCTCCTTAGTGAAGCCACCTGATGGTGTACGACTATGGGTGTGTTGTGGTCGGAAATACTAGCCACTTCATGACCTCTACTTAAATGAGGTTCTTTTGGCTCTCACTGTCGACAATGAAATGTAGTGGGGAAACCTTTACCCACATCTGGGAGTGGAAAAGACACTCCTCCTCCTCTGAATATTTTGGTTATTCCTTTTGGATATTCATGGTGGCAACAGTGGCGTTGGGCTCTGAATCGATAATGTTCTTCCCTCTGTCATTCCCCTTCCTTAGGTTCTGATTCATTGTCAGAGTATGCATCTAATTCAGAAGCATTTACCTTGGCCACTAGTGACTGCTTGGCCCGACAGTCACTGGTGTTGTGAGTGGGGCTCTTATGGAACTCGCACCACTTTCCTGCTTCCTTCTTCGGCTTCGCAGTGTTGCTCTTTGCTTACAGCTTTGTAAATTTTCCTTGAGTCACCGTGCCTTGGTTTTTTCCTTGGTTCTACGGTTTGGGGCACCTTTTGCTTGCTTCTGATTCGCAGATCCAAAGTCTCGCTTTTTTTGTTTGAATTTTTGCTCAATTTTGGCAGCATACCGATATGTCGTCCAAGCGAGGAGATGTCGAGGAACTCCATTTCCTCCTGAATGTATCTATACAGACAACTGTGGTACCTCAGCACCAGATTTTTCTTTGAATCTTTAATACCCAACTTGGTGCACAGGGTATGGAACAGATTCGTAAGCTCATGCACATCTTGATCTCTTTGTTCCCGCGGCGTAGTCCATTGTATGTACTTGTCCTCATAGCTCTCCATGGGATAATATTGTCCCTTTATGGCATCTCAGAATGAATTCCAAGTGGGTACGATCAAGAACAGAGGGGGTTCCTCCTCGTCCTTTCTCTCACAGTAGGTTTCCCACCAGTCCTTGACATGAGGGGCAGCTTTGAGTAGTGAAAAAATAATCTTTTCCCGGTCGAAAAAGTCATGAACCGAGAAATATCCTTATAATAAATTCAACCATCTATCTAAAGCATATGCATCTATTTAGCCATCAAATATGGGAATGTCAAAGTTTACTTGTACCTTAAAAGGGTTTTCTCCTCCATAGTGGTTGCTAGATGCAGATGCGTCTCCAGTGGGAAGTCATTGAAGGATCTGGGTGAAGTTATCCATCATCGCATTCCTTTGTTTTTCAAGGGCCTCCTCGAGCAACATTTTGATAGGATATTCTACGCCCTCATCTTTATTTTCATCCCCCATAGGAGATCGTCAGGATTTGCGAGGATGATCTTGCAAAGGTTCAACCAAGTCCAGCCCTAACTCTTTATACCACGCCCTCGTTGGGGACATGCAAATAAGGATCGAGAAAGAGCAGATTGCTCTGATATCACTGATCCAAATTTATGCAGGAACACAACAAAATACACAAATAACCATAGAAACAAATATGCAGTGAAAATAACACTTCATTTCATTAATCAAAGAACTAAAACTTGTTTACATATAGAATGGAAAGAAGCTAGCTAGAGTGTTGGTAGCTAATCTCTGAGAAGAGATGTGGTGACTACATGCCTCTAAACTATGTGTTACAATGAGGCTCAAATGCCTATATATTATTGAGAAATAATGGAAACCCTACACATCCAAAAACCTTAACCCTAGGAGGTGAAACGCCGGAACATGGGCCCTGTTGGGTAACTTGGTACATCAATTTCTCGGGGTCGTAACTTTGGCATACTACCTCAGTTTGACACGCATGATACATCATTAGAAAGATCTATTCAAGGAATACATCCATAAATAAAAAAGTATCAATACTTGAATGGACTCCTATTTTTTCGACCATTCGATGCCGAAAAAACATCGTTTAGGGCCTCAAAACGGCTCTGGAAGTTTAAGACCCGAAAACTGCCAAAAATAGTAAATTTTGCTACAATTAAGGAAACTGGAAAACTGAAAGAAACAATGGTGGGGGTCCAAGTGGAATAGGTGGCTGGCCAACAATATCCTCCTGGATCATTCCTCCCCCCTTAGGAAGCAATGGTCCCCATTGCGTTGAGTTCCTCCATGAGATGAGGAAACTTCTGCTGAACTTGGTCTCTGGTGAGCCACTTTCCCTGGTGAAGGAGTTGGCCTGCTTTGACAACTAGATATAGCTAGATATTTTGCTGGAGGGTGTTCTTGATCTACGTGTCCATAATCTAATCAGTTGTGGCTTGTTCCATGCAGTCGGGGTTTAACTCTATTGGTGTGATTTGTTCTGCCATGTCTGATGTGTCCAATAGAGGTGGAAAGTAGGGTCGAAGGCGGTCCACATTGAATACTGGGTGTAGTCTAAGGAATGGTGGAATATTGAGCTCGAAGGCATTGTCCCCGATAGCCTTGGTGATGGTGTATGGCCCATATCAGAGTGGGCAAATCTTTCGGTGAGGTCCAGCGAGGTGCTTCTTCTACAAATGTAGCCACACTTTGTCGCCCACCTGGAAGTTGTGTTGCACCCGATGTTGATCATGTTGCTACTTGTACTTAGCACTGGATCTATCCAATATGTCATGAACATATTGGAAAATGTGCTGAATGTGCTCAATGAAGTTGTTCGCCTTAGAAACTTCAGATTGGACATGAGCTGAATCAGCTTGAGTAGCTGCAAATGGCATGGCTACGTCAATGGGGCATAGTGGTTGGAATCCCAAGCCCACCTAAAAGGGGTTGTGGTTGATTGAGTTGTGGAGGGCCTTGTTATAGCTATGTTGTGCATAGGGGAGGCTCTCATCCCATGTGTGTGGATGATTTGATTTGTACATGCACAAAATGTGTACGATCATCTGGTTGACGACCTCTGTCTAGCCATGAGTCTGGGGATGGAAAGTTGTGGACTTTGTGAGCTTGGTGTCTAGCATTGACCATAGGCTAGACTAGAATGTACTAAGGAACCTTCTATCTCGATTTGAGATTATAGACTGTGGATCCTAAAGTGTACCCACACTCATTCAAAGAAGAGTTTAGCAGTGGCTTTTGCTATGATATTCTTCTTGCAGGCCTTCATTATGGCCATCTTTGAGAATGTGTCGACGACCACAAACACACAGTCGTTGATGTGCTTAGTAAAAGGAGGGCCCGACATGTGATCCATGGAGATGGATTCCCAAGGTCGACTAGGGGTAGGTAACAAAGTATAGAGGCCTTTCTTCTTGATGGACGGTTTGGCAATGGCGCAGGTAGTGCAGGATCGGATGTACTTCCCGACATCCTGTCAAAGGTCCAGCCAATAGAAATACTTTTGCAGTACTGCCGCTATTTTCTCGACCCTAAAATTTCCAGCGACCCGACTGTAGTGTGCTTACCAAATCATCTTGGCACGCTTGCTTGAAGGAACACAAAGGTGTCCCATGTGACATAGTAGTGCATCCTGGAGGTGAAAATTTGGAACTTGGTTTCCCTCCAAGAGCATCCTATATGTGTGGCTGAATTCTAGATCGCTCTTGTAGAGAAGTTGTGAATCAAAGGTCTCGTACCCACAAGAGTTGAGCACGGTCGTTATTGCCATGATCGGTGGTCAGCTGAGGCAGCTTGCAACATTATTGGTTCTTCCCTTCTTGTACTTGATATTCAAATGAAACTATTGTAGATATGTGGACCACTTTTGATGGCGATCATTCTATAAATTCCATTGTGTCTGTATGAATTGCAGGGGTCGATGGTATGTGTGGATGATCGTTTCCTTCCCCAAAATGTAATGCTTCCATTGTTGGAAAGCTTGTACAATGGAATACATATCTTTGTCATAAGTGGGATATTTGTGGACTATGTCTAATAGTGTCTCACTGTGATACGAAATTGGATGCCCTTGTTGAGTAAGGACTGCCCCAATAGCATAGTCAGAGGTGTCTGTCTCGATCTCAAATGGTTGTTGCAAGTCTGGTAATGTGAGCACTGGGGCACAGCAGAGGCGATGCTTCAATTATGCAAATACCTTCTATTGAGTTTTCAACTAGAATAATTTTCCTTTTGTTCCTCCCTTGGTGACTTGACTCAAGGGCCAAGTGATATGAGAGAATCCCAACACGAACCTGCGGTAGAAATTAGCAAGACCTAGAAAGTTACGAAGCTCTGTTAGAGTAGTTGGGGCTGGCCAATCCCGAATTACTTGGATCATGGTTGGATCCACATGTACCCCATACTCATCAATAATGTATCCAAGATACTAAACCTGGGTAGGTCCAAAAGTGCACTTGTCCAAATTGGCACAAAAATTGTGCTGCCACAGCGTTTCGAGGACCTGTTAGATGTGGTGGAGGTGCTCTTCCCAAGTCTAGCTAAATATCATGATGCAATCCAAGTACACTACTACAAATGAGTTGGTGAATGGCCGCAATATGTCGTCCATCAGTCTCATGAAGGTTGCAAGAGCATTCGTCAGCCCGAAAGGCATGACCAACCAATCGAAAAGGCCCTCCTTGGCTTTGAAGGAAATCTTCCACACATCGGTCGGTTCGATAGGTACCTGGTGATACACTAACTTTAAGTCGATCTTGTTAAGATATTTCACCCCTTTAAGCTAGTCTAGGAGGTCATCAGTTCATGGTATCGGGTACCTATTCCATAAAGTGATTTTTTTAGCACCCGATAGTCAATATAGAGTCTCCAAGTCCCATCCTTCTTTTGTACCAACACAATCGAGCTCCCACAGGGGGATGAAGTGGGCCAGATGTGACCCTTTTGCAGTAGCTTCTGAATTTGCCACTTTATTTCATCATTCTCTAGAAAAGAGTGTCGATAAATAGGTCCATTAAGAAGCGGTGCACCTAGGATCAGATCGATGGGGTGCTTGACCTGACAGTGTAGAGGCACCCTTGTGGGTGAGGTGAATATTTCTCGGTACTCCTCCATGAACTTGTCCATTTTTTATTGTCATGTGGATGGGCCCTGTCTAGAGGTCGTGGCCACGATATTCTTCTTTCCCTAAGGGTGGATCATCAAGAAAACAAATTTCCCGATTTTGGAAATGATCTTATTGCATTGTTTTGCAGTAACCAAAGAGATAGCGGCAGGAGGTGGTACCTCTGGTATCCTGTACAACGTATTTCCCAACATAATAATAACAGCACGAGGCCCGGACTCATACATAGAATGTCACTTCCATAAGTATGGTTGACATAATAATACATCACAAACATCAAGAGGATAAATATCACACAATACCTCATCGATGAAGGGCTTGATGTTGTAGGGAAGGCAGCACTGCTGGCTGACGCGAAGATCCCGTCCTTGGTGAAGCCACCCGATGGTGTACGGATGCGGGTGTGCTATGGTTGGAAAGACCAACTGCTTCATGACCTCTGCTTAAATGAGGTTCTTTTGGCTCCCACTATGGATGATGAACTATAGCGAGGAACCCTTTACCCACATATGGGAGTGGAAAAGATGCTCCTTCTCCTCTGAATCTTTCGGTTCTTCCTTTTGGATATTCATGGTGGCAACGGTGGCGTTGGAATCTGTATCAATAATATTCTTCCCTCTTTCATTCCCCTTCTCGGGTTCTAATTTAGTGTCAGAGTATGCATCTAATTCAAAAGCCTTTATCTCAACCACTAGTGACTTCTTGGCCCGACACTCACTAGTGTTGTGAGTGGGGCTCTTATGGAAATTTTCCCCACTTTCCTGCTTCCTTCTTTGGCTTCACAGTGTTTCTCTTTGCTTGCAGCTTTGGCAAGTTGTCTTGAGTCACCATGCCTTGGCTGTGTCCTTGGTTCTGTGGTTTTGTGGCACCTTTTGCTTGCTTATGATTCTCAGATCCAAAGCCTCACTTTTTCTGTTTGAATTTTTGCTCAATTTTGGCAGCATACCGGTATGACGTACCAAGCAAGGAGATGTCAAGGAACTCCATTTCCTCCTGAATGTATTTTTGCACAAAACTACATTACTTCAGCACCAAATGTTTCTCTGAATATTTGATACCCAACTTGGTGCGCAGGGTATGGAACAGATTCATCAGCTCATGCACATCTTGATCTCTTTGCTGCTGCACCATAGTCTATTGTATGTACTTGTCCTCAGAGCTCCCCATGGGATAATATTTTCCCTTTATGGCATCTCAGAATGAATTCCAATTGGTTAAGGACAAGAACAGAGAGGGTTCCTCCTTGTCCTTTCTCTCATAGTAGGTTTCCCACCAGTCCTTGACATGGGGGGCGGTTTTGAGTAGTGAAAAAGTAATATTTTCCCGGTCGGAAAAGTCCTGAACCGAGAAATATCCTTCTAATATATTCAACCATCTATCTACGGCATCTGCATCTATTCGGCCATCAAATATGGGAATGTCCAATTTTACTTGTACCTTAAAAGGGGTTGCACCTCCATACTAGTGCTAGATGCAGATGTGCCACCAGTGGGAAGTCGTTGAAGGATCTGGGTGAAGTTATCCATCATCACGTTCCTTTGTTTTTCAAGGGCCTCCTTGAGCAACATTTTGATAGGATCTTCTACACCCTCATATTTCTTTCCATTCCCCATGGGAGGTCATCGGGATTTGCGAGGCTGATCTTGCAAAGGTTCAACCAGATCAAGCCCTAACTCTTTATACCTCGCCCTCGTTAGGGACATGCAAAGAAGGATCAAGAAATAGTAGATTGATTTGATACAACTAATCTAAATTTATGCAGGAACACAACAGAATACACAAATAACCATAGAAACAAATATGCAGCATAAATAACACTTCATTTCATTAATCAAAGAACTAAAACTTGTTTACATACAAAATGGAAATAAAGTAGCTAGAGTGTTGGTAGCTTATCTCTGAGAAGAGACGTGGCATCTACATGCCTCTCAACTTTGTGTTACAATGAGGCTCAAAGGCCTATATATTATTGAGAAACAATGGAGACCCTACACATCCAAAAACCTAACCCTAGGAGGTGAAACGCTAGAATGTGGGCCCCATTGGGTAATTTGGTACATCAATTTCACGGGGTCGTAACTTTGGCATACTACCTCCGTTTGATGTGCATGATACATCATTAGAAAGATATATTCAAAGAATACATCCATAAATGGAAAATATCAAGTCTGAAATGGACTCATATTTTCCTGACCATTCAATGCCGAAAAAACGTCTTTTAGGGCCTCAAAATGGCTCCGAAAGTTTAGGATCTGAAAACTGCCAAAAATAGTAAATTTTGCTACAATTAAGGAAACTGGAAAACTGAAAGAAACAATGGTGGGCGTCCAAGTGGAATAGGTGGGTGGCCACCAATATCCTCCTGGATCAATACATATCCCAAAGGAGAAAAGGACCAAGCTCCATCCTTTTGGGAGGGAGGGTGTATTCGTACGATACAATCACACATCAAAGTAATACTGAATATACTTCTCAGGATTCAAGAAGATAGACATCAGTAGAGATGCAAACTTTGATGAAGACTCAACATACTTCAGATCCAGGAGGACTCTTGTCTAGGAAGTCAAGGAACCTGAAGAGACGAGAGTCTGAGACATAGAAATTGGAAAAGAAAATCCAGAAAACCTTAAAGATCATGACATGACAGAACCACAAGAGATAGAAGAGACATTCCTTGAGAAGGACTCCCACAAGAGGAAACTAGCATGGGCACAGGAGCTCTTACGAGAATTTGAAATGTAATATCCCGATTTTGACCATATTGCATTAAAATTGTACATGATGTAAATATCGTTATTAAATCATGGTAAGGAGATCAAATCCAAGGCTTTGCCATTGATTTATCATTTTTTGTATCGAAAATTAAAAATTGATACCTATGTTTCTCGCACTAGATAGGCACAGTATAAATTGAGACATCATGTAAATATGCAATTTAATAAAATACCCACAACTAGCTATGCAATGCAACAAGAGATGGGGGCCTGACTTTCACAAGGAATAGGGAGGGAAACTATTCAAACCCTTGATTCAATAGTGTTAATCCAAATGTCAATGAGAGAACACATAAACTCTCAACTACCCATTTTGTCTTATGCACCCAATCATTTAATTCTTCAGAGTTGGTTGAGGCAGTTAATGCATTGGGAATGGAGAGGTATGGCAGTCAATTTCGTACTGGGGAAAGCAATGAATTTTGGAAAAAATGTATTTTTGTTTGTGGGGAAAGAAAACACCCAAAAATATCTGCCCATACTATTCCTCACCCATGTGTTTCTCTTCCTAACGCAGCTGGAACTAGCTGGGGAATTTTATTCACATTTTTTCTGCTTGTTCCTTCATTTTCCATGGTTGGGAATTCGTTTTTGTGTTTCTCGATGGATGGGAAGGAGAGATTCACGATTTGGGTGTTTATGGAGGTTTTTTTTTTCCCCTGTGAGGACCACAAATGTTTGCTGAAATCGAATTTTCTCTCCCAGGTTTGATTCCCCTTCTACCATTTTCATTTTTGGTTGTCAAAATTTTTTTATTCATACCCAACACTCGTGTTTTGATGTTATGTGTATCCTCGTTTTGGTATGAACTGTAAGTAAGAATTGGTTTGATAAACCTAATTAAGTATGAACTGTAAGTAAGAATTAGGAATGGAAGAGGACCATAATTGGCTTGACAAACCTAGTGAAGAGAGGAACCTCACAGAAGATCAAAGGGGCTGGTTATTCTTCTATGAACACCTAGAAGAACTCTAGAATGGAAGGTATGGCCTGAGGAACTATGTAGCAGTGAAGGGAATACTTCCTTGTGTTGGGTGTGTAGGTATTGTGGATTCCAAGTTAGATAGATCTTGTAGAGGTGTCTATAGCTTTGTGGTTGATCTCACTAGCTTAGAAATTCTTACTTTCCACTGCCTTAGCATCCTGATAAACCCAACTGTGGATTGTCTTGGATGAACCTTGGTGTGTATTTGGCTATGTGTGAGCTTATTGTTCCCTTATTCCTTGTAGAAATCATTCCTATATCGGGGGTGGTAGTTGTGCTAAGATATTGATCAACACAACTGGCCTATGGTTGGGTGGAATGTTGCAGCAACATAGCTAGTTGCTCGAGGCAGCTCATTTTCGAGATAAGTATTCTCTTGTGTAAATTATGTAATGTATCTATTTAATAATTATTATGAATGTATGAATGTATTTACTTCCACTGTATTTTCTTAAATTATAAATATGCATATGTATTTTACTTTCAATGCATTTTATTTATGTTCATGGGGCTAGATGCCCGGTTATGATGGTGGAGTCGCATCCTCTCCATGGAGAGAGGGGAGGGGAGGTGACATGAAAGGTATGGCACTCCAGAAGGAATACATAGAGATATAAAGAGGGAAAATACCTACAATATCTATGTGTCCCTAATGTGAGACATCATTGATAAAGAACCTTCCACCTATTAAGAGGCTACAGAAAAGAAAGAATGGAAGGATGCGATGATCAAGGAATATCAGTTGATCATGAAGAATGATTTATGGGAGGTTATTTTGAGGCTGGAGAAGAAGTATGTCATGACTTCAAAGTGGATCTAAAATATCAAGCATGTTGTAGATGGAGGCATCGAGAAACACAAGGCAAGATTCATAACATGAGGCTTCTCACATAAAGAAGGCATAGACTACGAAGAGACATTTGTACCCATGGCAAGGTACACTTTTATAAGGACCATACTTGCTTTGGAAGCAGTTATGAAATGGAAAGTATAACAGATAAATGTCAAGACATATTTCTTGAATGGTGTAGTCAAAGAGGAAGTGTAAGTGGAACAACCACTGGGATTTGAGACACATGATAGGAAGACCCATGTGTGCAAATTAAAGAATGCCTTGTATGGATTGAAACAAGCATCGAGGACATTGTATGGAAGGATGGATAGATACCTTATGAGCTTGGTATTTACCAATATTAAAGAATATTCCAACCTCTACATCAAGGTGGAATATGGAAGACTAGTGATACTCCTGCTATATGTTGATGACTTGTTTCTAATAGGCGATGAGGAACTCATTACAGATACAAGAAGGATACTTGCTACAGAGTTTGAGGTGAAATAATTAGGTATGATGCACTAATTCTCAGGCATGGAGGTGTGGCAGAGTGAATATGGAATATTCCTTGGGAAAGGGAAGTATGTAGTACAGATTTTGAAGAGATTCGAAATATTGAGCTGTAATGCTATGGCCACACCTATGGAATCTAACTTGAAGCTTCTGAGTGATGCTTCATCTGAGTAGTTCAATTCCATGATGTATTGTCAGATGATTGGATCATTGATGTATCTTATGAATACAAGACCAAACATATTCTTTACAGTGAACACCCAGAGCAATTTCCTAATGGATCTAAGACAGGTTCACCTGATAGTGGTAAATCATGTTTTGAGGTACCTAAAAGGCACAGTGGATTATGGGAGGAAATATGATGTGAATAACAATATCAACCTACTTGGTTATGTTCATTCAGACTTGGCAGGTAGTGCCACTAACAAGAAGAACACCTCAATTTGTTGCTTCAGTTTGGGATCTGGCATGATCTCCTAGTTCAGCAGGAAGCAATCATGTGTGGCGCTAAGTACAGTAGAGAAAGAGTATGTTTTCGCTTGCTTGGCTAGTTGCTAGGTAGTGTGGCTATGAAAGCTACTGTCTGACTTATTTGATCTCCAATTGGATTTGACTTGCATCTTCTACAACAATCAGAGCTGTGTGAAGCTGCAAGTTGAAGCACATCGAGATCAAGTTCCACTATATTAGGGATATGGTACAAAGAGGAGAAGTGAAGCTCCAATATGTGGAAACAGAGGAACATATAGTAGATTTGTTGACCAAGACTCTTGCGAGGGTGAATTTTTAGTACTTCAGAGAAAAACTTGGTGTGATCCAGATCGAGATCCCTCTAAAGAGAGAGTGATGTGTTCTAGCATATCTAGAAAGATAGGTTGTTTGAGCATAACATCCTGGTGAAGTTTGTAGGTTTCTCAGACGTAATCAGTCCTGCAGGTTATCCTTAGATGTAACATCCTGATGAAGCTTGTAAGTTATCCTTAGATGTAATCATTCCTAATACAAAGCATATTATCTCACATGGGAAATGAGACAGGTTATCCGAATGTAAATATTGATCCTTGGCATGGTACGTAGGTTTGTCATGTCCGCTCCTACCTTGGAGGAGAAACATAACCTCAACTAATTTGATATACCAGAATGTAGTGTACCCGCTACTCTGATACTGTTGTGATATACCACGATGTCCATGAACCCGGTGCCCATACACATGACTGATATGCGCAATCATTTAAAAATTACCTTTACTACCTCTTTAACACAGTCATGCATCCTGTAAAATCCCTTAACATTCATTCTTAGGCTTAGAAACCACTATAATAGTCATTCCACCCTTGACAGATCCATTTTGTGACCAGAAACACCTTTTCCGCACTGAACCTATCCTTTCCGTACTTCGCCTCCCGCACTCCCCTTTCTGCCTTCCACTACAGAATCTGGGAACTCAAACATAATGTGTGATGGGGTCATTCAACCACTTTCTACCTTCCACCTTCCACTTCAGAACTCAGGAATCAGAAACTCAATATTCGACGAACATTTAACCACTCTTTCACCTTCCACTGCGTAACTCGGGAATCGGAAACTAAAAATTCGACAGAAACATTTAACCCCTATGTTTCCTTCCACCTTATTCTATGGAACTCAGGAATCAGAAACTCAACATTCGATGGAATTACTTAACTACCTTTCTGACTTCTCCCTTACACCTTTTCTCCTTCTGTCGCGAAACTCGGGAATCGAAAACTCAACAATCCACGAGAACATTTAACCACTTTTTTTCCTTTTTCCTTCCTCATTTCTACCTTTGGCTATAGAAATTGGGAATCAGAACTTATCACTTTGACGGAATCATTCAGCCACATTCTGCATTCCACCTTTTCGACTTCCACTTTCCGACCTCGGAATGCGGAAATCCACAAAATGACAGCTTTATATTTCGGTTTCCCGACATCCGGCTTCCAACTTTCGACCTTAGAATTCAGACTTCGGGGTTCAAAAATACAACTTTTCCTTAGGAATTTTGGCCCTTTTTCGGCTTTCGCAGGCATATCCCAGGGTGAGGAAACACAACATTCTTCCTTGTTTTCAACTTCTCTTTTCACCTCCTGCTTTTCACCTTCTGCAGGAGGATTCCAGGGTATGGAAACACTTAAGTCAGATGCATTCTAACTCTGTAACCATGCTTCTAGCCTCCATGATCATAATAAAAATGCATTAAAACATACAAGGAATATATAGATGCAAATGCAGAAACATTTAATCAATAGTAAACTCTACTTATATGGTCAACAAGCATTCAGCATATTCAGCATATTCATAAACATATACAATGCAGAAATAATACAACAGAATAATTATCTTTGAAGATGAATTTGTCCCGCAACTAGCTATGTCGCTACAATGTTCCACCCAACCATAGGTCATTGTGTTCATTAATCTCTCAACACCACTGCCACGCCTGAGATGGGCATGATTTCCATAAGGAACTAGGGAACAGCAGACTCACACACAGCCATATCATCTCACAAACACTCAATCCAACCTTCAGTTGGGTTTATCAGATTGTCCATCCAAGTGAACACACGGTTGGGTTTATCATACTGTGGGCAATAAATCCAATACATCGTTGGGTTTATCAGGCTACTCAGCCAATCCAGCTAACAATTGGGTTTATCATACTATCCACGGTCAAGCTAACATTCACAGTAAGGACCAGCCAATCCAACAAATGGGTTTATCAGTCTACTCAGCCAAGCCATCTCACTACTGGGTTTATCAAGATACTCAACCAATCCAACATTCACAGTTATTTTTATCAGGATGTCCAACCAAGGATTACACACATGGACAAAATGCACAACAAGACACAGCCAATCCAACTACCAATTAGGTTTATCAGGCTGCTCAGCCAAGCCAATATCCAATTGGGATTATTAGGCTGCCCAACCAACCCAATATACAATTGGGTTTATCATGTTTTCATCCAAGCCAATATCCTTTTGGTTTATCAGGATACTAAGGCAGTGGAAAGGTAGAATGGCTAAGACAGATGCTCATTCAAGAGCTAGGAACACCTCCACAATATCTATCTATCCTAGAATCCACAATACCTACACACCCAACACAAGGAAGCATCTCCTTCTCTACTCCACAGTCCCTCGAGCTCTGCCTTCCCTTCCAGTGCTCTTTAGGGTGTGCATATAATATTCACCAGCCACTCTTATATTTTTTTGAGGTTCCTCTTTGCACTAGGTTTATCAATCCCATTTGGTGTCTGTTCCACTCCTAAGTCTTGCATACAGTTCATACCCAAACTAGGGTGCACATCACGGAAAACCACAAAAAGACACATCAACACAAGGCTTCACCCTGTAACACAGAGAAATAGGGTCTCATACCACTCTGTAGTTTAGGATAACACTATGACGTAACAATCAGGGTTCCATACCACACTGTCACACAAAAAAAATGCTACAGAACAACTCGTCTACGACTCCGGAGTGTGAACAACACAACCATCCATGAATGACCCACAATGAATGTTGAAAAACAAAAAAAACTTCTCTCAACTAAGGGAAAGACAAAATATCATGCATTCACGTGCTTACTTGTTGCAGAAGCAACAATGTGGCTTCCCCAGACTATAGGCTTGCTCAGACATGAAATCTGACTGCCATGCCTTGCTCTGCCCAAGAAATTAACTTTCTCAACCAACTTCTGGAAGAACCAAATAATTGAGGAAAAAGGACAAAAAGGTACCTGAGGGTTTATGGGTTCCCCCATTGAAATTTGGTCTCACCCTATTGGCTCATGAGTTTTACCAACTCCCCTCCCTATTCCTTGTGAAATCAATCCCCCATCTCTTTCACATTGCAGTGCATAGCTAGTTGTGGTATTTTATTAAACTGTGCATTTACATGATATTCAAAATATATTGTTCCTGACTTAGCACTATTTCCATTGACATCAACCTTGATCACCGATACACAAAACACCAAATCAATGGAAGGGCCTTGGCCTTGAGCTCCTTGCCATGATTTCCTTACAATATATACATCATGTACAATTTTAATACCATGGGGTAAAAACCAGGGTGCTACAAGGTGATTCAGATGTAATATGTCCTGTGGGTTGTCTAAGTGTATATACTGATCCCTAATGTGATACGCAGGTTACTCGAACATAATATCTCCCAAAGGTTATCTGAACAGAAAATATCCTGGATGCAGGATGTTCACATGTAATTCCTTTAGGTTGACCAGAAGAACATACAAAAGGTCCTGGTGTAGCAGTTTGTTGGGTCGTAATTAGTCCTACCATATATATGAGATATATGAAGTTCCCATGATGAGATGATAAGGTCATGAAGCATAAGAGGTGCACCTAGGCTGTTATTTTAATAAAATGAGGGTTGACCGTAGATGCTTTGGTTGTTTGTTGTTTTTTCTTGTGCGGGACAAAAGAGATTATATGGATACAATGAGATGAAGGTATAAGACACAAGATATTGCTGTGGAAATGTGAAGAAGATCCTATACATATTCTATGAGAAGGCTTGCTCGAGATGTGATGAATACCTAGCAGAGGACTAGGCCTACATCCAACATGAAAAAAGGTTGGCACTGTATAAACTTCTGATGACAGATAGTATGGTACGATGATCAAATATAATAAGATGATGGCAGTAGCTATGTTGAAGACTCTCTGACTCTATGATGATGACAATGTGAAGACCTAACCAGGTGTGTTGATGACTGTGTAGAGATAGAATACCTTCCTAGCTAAGAGGGAGTGTTGATATTAAGATATTCTGATGTATATTATCATTGTATGTTGTTGTACCCCTATTGGGGATGTGTATGGTGAGCTCGCTCTTAATCCCAGCTTCTTTGTAGCATTCATTGAATTCATTTGATGTGAACTCTCCTCCATTATCTGACCTCAATATCTTTATTTTCTTTTCATAGAGGTATTCTACTAAGGCCTTAAATTCCTTAAACCTTTCAAACACTTCATCCTTGTTTTTCAAGAAGTATATCCAAGTCATGCGGGAATAGTCATCAATAAAAGAAGCATAGTAAACATACTTGCTTAATGAAGTGGTTTGCATTGGACCGCATATATATGAATGGATAATATCTTAGATCCATTTTGCTTTACTGTCACTATTTGGATAAGGATTCTTAGTATTCTTTCCTTGTGCACATCCTTTGCACGCTTCTTCATGTTCTATCTGAATTTCTGGTAGACCAGTCACAACCTTGCTTACAATTGGTAGAGATTTGTAGTGAATATGAGAAATCCTTATGTGTCATAGCTCACATGGGTTTAGGGTACTAGTTGTTAATTTTGAATCTTCATGTTCTTTTAATTTTTGGAGCCCTCCTTCTTCAACTCCAATTTATACTGCATCATCTATGGTTTTACCTTTTTTTCACATGAGAGCTTTTCCATCCACAAAATCAACTCTGATATAAGTCTGAAACATAAATAATATTCTTCTTTAGTCTTGGGACATATAAGACATATTTCATATTCATGGAATTTACAAATTCCAACTTATAGGATGCTTCTCATATTCCTTTGATGGGGTATTGGGAATCATCTCCAAGCATTGCTTTGTGTGGAGATTCCTTTAGTACAAGACATGAGAGTGAGTCCTTGTAACTTTTCATGTGCTTGGAGGCACCACTATATACTAGCCAGGTTTCATTTCTTGGTGAGACTGATCCCGTTAGATCATAGATCAATACATATTATTCACTGGGTTCTTCATCCTTCTTTGCCTCTTCTTCAACTTCTTGATCACTATCTTTGGCAGCATGGTCCTGAAATATTTTCATCTTTTCTTACTCTTTCTACTTTCATGGGACAATTGATGGAAATGTCTCCCAATTTGTGGCAAGTGAAGCATTCAAAATTTGAGAAATATTTCTTGGACATCTTAAACCCTTGAGTCTTATGAGGATGGTCATTACTCTTCCTTTTTCCTTTGGTATGAGCTGTCAAGGCTTGATCCTCATTGTCATTTAGCTTTTCTTCTCTAGGTACTATCATTTCTTCTTTTTGAACACATTCTTCCCATAAATTTCAGAATTTGGTTAGTTTCTACCTTTAATAGATTCCTTGGATAAAGGCTTCCAAATCTCTTGAAATACCATTTAAGGTTTTCATCGCAACTTCTGCTTCTTCAACCATATCACCAATTGCTTCTAACTGATCCTTTATTTGAGATACTCTTATAAAGTAATACTGCATTGTCTCTGACTTTTGATATCTTACACTTTTGAGGTGATTCCTCAGGGTCATGTTCCTATTAATGTTTCTTCCTTCAAATAAACCAGATTGAGCATCAAACATTTATTTTGGAGTCTCCCTTGAGGATACTTGAGGAATCAAGTTATCTTTGATGGATTCAGATATTCTCCTTATATATATGACCATATCCTTCTTATACTTGTTCTTGTATTCAGCTTCTTCTGGTTCTTTCACTTCCTCCTTTACAAATCCATCTAGATCATTCTCTTGTAGGATGAGCATGATCCTATACTTCCATGCTATGAAGTTTCAAGCACCTTCAAGCTTTCCATATATATTGGTATTCTTTTTTATCTTTAATATAATGAGAAACTCAAATAGAATAAGGAGCAATAGTACTTACTTGAAGAAAACAACTTTTGACTGGCATCCTTCTAGATGACCTAGGGTTTGATACAAAAACCCTAAATTTTCAGTTGGGATCACTAGTAGAGATGAGTGATGGAGAATATGTGCTTCCCTAGGGTGAGGTAGATTGTATATTTCTTTTTTTGAGATTGATAATGGATTCTTCGGAAAACTAAAGCCCTAGTTTGTCCTGGCAGCAGTGACTAGTCCAAATTTGAAACTTCTTAGAATCCAATTATGTCTTCATAGAATTATGCACTCTTCAGCGGCGAGTTGAGAGAGTTCTATTTTCTGGTTGATATTTCAAGGTACTTTTTTTTAGTAACAAACTCTAACTATGCAGTGCCTCCTTTAAGGTTGGATCTGATACCATGTTAAGTTTTCTCAATTTGCTTAGATGATATCTTAAAACAAATTGTCACTATTAATATCATTGAAAGAACAACAAGCACAAAAAAATAAGAACACAAGAACACAAGCATTTTTCTCAAGGAAACCACAAGGGAGAAAACCCTGTAAAACTTCCTCAGTATAGAACACAACCAAAGCAGTGTAAAACTTGGACAATTGCTTCTCTCTTCTTTCCAGCGCACTTATCTGTCTCTCTCTTGCAAAACAGCTTGAGTGAGTGAGTACAAATGAATGGGAGCGCCTCCCTATTTATAGTCTTCAGTTGACTTGACATCTAACCTAATAGGGCCAACTTGTCTATCAAGACACCAAAAATAACCATTATTATATTGAAACTTGGGTACTATTGACCCGACTTACATTCGTAGGTTTACATTGATTCTTTCAATGACTCTTACAATACCGAACTCATCTCCCGAAGGAGGAACACATTCAATACATCCGGAATATCTTACAAAGTTACATTACTTTAACAAAATCTTCTTCCCAACAATTAATGTCTCTACATCTTGAGAGCATGTACTATGGATGCTAATTCTAAATCATGAGTTGCATAATTATTTTCATGCTCTTTTAATTTTCTTGAGTCATATAAAATAACAAATCCTTCTTTCATAATAATTTCACCCAAACCTTCAATGCAAGAATCCATGCACACCACAAAATCCTTATTTGTATCTGCACTCTTCAAAACAAGATTGCTAGTAAATAAATTCTTCAACTGCTTGAAGATTTCTTCACATTTCTCAAACCATGAAAACTTTATGTTCTTCCTCTGCAACAATGTAATTGGATGAGAAATATTGAAGAGTCCTTCAATGAACTTTATATAGTATCCTGCAAGACCCATACAATATCTAACATTTGTAACATTATTTGGAGTAAGCCACTCCATTATGGATTCAATCTTTTTCAGATCCACTGAAATTCCTTCCTCTGAGAGAACATGACCCAAATATTGCACCCTTCTTTGATAAAACTCACACTTTCTTATCTTTGCATGTAATTGGTGCTCTCTAATAACTTTCAATACCATTCTTAAATTTTCCTCATGCTTTTATTTGTTACTTGAATAAACAAGAATGTCATCCAAGAACACTAACACAAACTTGTCAGAATACTTGCTAAAATCACTATTCGTGAGGCACATGAATGTGGAAGGTGCATTGGTAAGACCAAATGGAACCACCGTGAACTCATAATGGCCATATCTTGTATGGAAAGTTGTCTTGTGAATGTATTCTTCTTTTATTCTCACTTGATGATAACTGAATCTCAATTCAATGTTTTAAAAGACTTTGGCTTCCTTCATTTGATCGAACAAATCATCAATTCTGGGTAATGGGTACTTATTCTTGAATTCCACTTTATTTAGTTGTCTTTAATCAATATACATCCTTGAATTGCCATCTTTCTTATTAACAAATAACATCGATGATCCCCGAGGAGACACACTTGGTCTTATATAATTCTTGTCCATTAATTCTTGTAGTTGCATCTTTAAATATACCAATTCTAGCCTGCTCATTCTAGAAGGAGATTTGGTAACTGGTGTTTCCCCTAGAACAAGATTGATTGTGAAACCAATGTCCCTTTTTGGTGGTAATCCCGAAACTTCATATGGAAACACATCTTTGAAATATTGTAACAAATTTTAATCTTCTATCTTTGGGCCTCTTCCCTCTAAAGAGCCTGATATATGGGATGCATATAATTGGAAACTTTTCTTGTAATATTCTCATAATTGTAAGGCTAAAATATTCCTTACTGAAACTTTCTTAGGAATTCCTCTTACCAATTTCGGCCCTCCTTCTTTGTTAATGTATTCAAGAATTTTTTCATAACAATCTACCTTGGCTCCATGATTTTCCAACCAATCCATACCAATAAGAGCATCACAATATCCTAATGGTAGGACCTTTAAATTTACTTTTGTGAAAATCACATTCCTCTCTATGGGACATTCCATCACCACTTCACTCGCATTTATTTTTTTCCTGGTGGCTAATTGAACTAACCATGACTTATTACGCTTCGGTTTTCCAAGAGAACAACTTTCAACCACTTTTGGACAAACATAACTATGATTAGATTCTATATCAATCAAAACATAATGGATTGTTTAGCAATCTTAACTTCAACTTCCACTACTGTCGATTGGTAGTCTACTTGATGGTCATCCAATGTTGCATAAATTTGGGGAGTTTATCTTGCAATATCCTCCACTATAACTATTGCTTCTAAGTTATGAAATCCTCAAGGGTTATCTCTCTTATGTGGATAGTCTTTAATCATGTGGTTATATCCACATCCCCAACACTAAATTGGTCCTTTTGTCTCTTTTTATGTTGTTATTGTTGGATTCATTCCACCTCGTGCTTACTGGCCTTGTTGGAAATCTCTTGGATAATTTTTCAAATGATGGCTTGAATCCACCTCTCCTTTGGTCAAATATTCCTTTTGGATTTTATTTACATGTTGGATGAAATTTTTATTTTCATTTTTCCTTCTCAAAGAAATGAATTTCTATTCCATTGGCTTCATCAAGAGTTGGTGGATTAATAAACGCAACCCTATATCTGAAATTTTGTAGCAAACTTCCAAGCAAGCTTTGAATTTTTATCCTTTCATCTTTGATACAATACAAATACCTCAAAAAATACAAAAAGTTATGAACATGTTCTTCTAATAAAATTCTGACCCAGTTTTAGTTCATTGAACTCCTTTCTCTTGTTATCATAATACTTAGCAGATAGGTGTTTTTCCTTGAAATAATTTTTAAAATGCTCCCTGTTAACACTCTGTTTTTAATGATTGTTTTAAGGGCCTGAAAAAAGTTTGGTAAGGGTCCCAGCCCCTTGAATTTCATGTGACCACCCTGCAACAAGGAAAGTCGCAGGTGTATTGTAGCATTGGGCATGATTCATATTCAAGGGTTGCGATTGATCGGAGGTGGATCAACAGGTCTGAACCGCTTTGCGGGAGCAAACTTGCGCGATCAAAGCTTATGTCCCGGATTGTGAAACATGTTAAATACCGGCAGCTTTCGATGATTGAGATGAAGTCTGGGGAAGATCTATGGCCTAAATTAATTTCACAATCCATACTTGTGCGGGTAAACCACAATCTCAAATCATGAAAAGGTGTAGAGGTCGCAAAGATCAACGGCCGCGATGAAGAAGGAGATATATCTACGGCTGCGGTTCATTTCTGAGTTCCCTGTTGCGAAAAATGGTAGGGCCCACTCTAATCGATGGTTGTAGGAAGGGTCAAGCTTGATCGGATAGCTGAGGAGACTCTTGAGGTACAGAGTTCCCATCCAGTGTGGAGATGACAGCGGAGGAGGCATTCACGCATTTAATCTGCGCTCTCACAGATTGGTCGATTTCTCTGATGCCATTTGTAGCACACGCAGTGGTGGAATCATCCATGTGGTAGGGTCGTATCATGAAAGGATAGGTAGCTTTTGTGTGAGCTGGTCTATGGAAATGAGGAAAGTAGCTTGCAAATCTGTGGCTCACATGAGGCAAATCCAACGCGGCACGGGAGACCATGCCATTTCCCACTTCAAAGGAACGGGGAAACGTGGGAGCTTCCACTTCATGAAGTATGTAGCATGGATCTACTATACCAGATGGCATCCACAGCTGTTCCTCGTAGCAGACATTAGGGCACCATGGCTGATGAAGCCAAATTACTAGATCCCCAGCAAGTAAAGGATCACCCTGCTCGTGTCTTTGCACATGTTGAGATCAGATAGACTCGATGATAGAATGTGTAAGAATGTTGGCCAGCCTGTGCAAAGATCAATCCTGAAGCTCTATAAATACCACCTTTAGTTCAATAAGAGTGAACTAACATATCTCTAGAGGACAAGTTCTACTTCTCCATGAAATTTGCAGAGGCCTGGTATAGTTTGACGATGAAGATATGGCTTGAAAAGCTTGTCCGTCTGGGGGTGTTGATGGTTGGTGAAAAGGTTCTGCACTCACTCATCGCCTTGGTATTTACGTGCCAATGGTGAAAACAGCCATCAGGGCCTATACGTGATGCTCGTGCCTCCAACAATGCAAGGCCTGGACACTTACATCCTGTAAGTGTTTTCCCAGGAACCCCTAATACCGTCATGCCCACCAAAGCCTTCGCAGAGGGGGACAGTCATTGACTGTTCCCTATGTAAACATTTGTTCAGATGGGAGCATTAGTGGCTTAAATCCCTCATCATTCTGATTGTGAAATACACTTGAAAAGGGTGATGGGGCTAGTGTAGATATTCTACACCTTATTTCCTACGGGAGAATTCACCTCACTAGAGGTGAGGAGTATAAGAATGATAAGCCACCCCGCAGGTCGATATCAGCCAAAAGCAATGTGGAACTTCTTCTAGAGCCCACGTATAACAATATTACCCAGTGGGGAAGGAGGCAACAGATGTGACTAGACTAGAGAAGGATGTTGAATACCTCGCTAGTGTGTGCCCATGCGGAAAGCTGCATTTGAACATGGTGGAAGCACACACCTCAAAGTATAGAAGCAAGCATCATACTCATCATCCGTCGTGGCGGCCGAACGTGTAGAACTATTAGCCAGGTCGAATAAAGCCACTAGCGCCATAATGTTTGTTTCTATTTGTAAAATGTGGTGATAGTCCACTCTTTTCACTATTAGCGCTTGATGGCAACTTGTAACAGCTTTTTATTCGGTAGTCTTAGCAATAGGATTGTATAAAAAACACTCCCGATAGAAGGAGAAAGGGAGTTAGTGAATTGGATTGGGAAACAATCCCGGGCTGAGGCTCCCATTTGTAAAGATTGATACCTATGTATGAATAAATTGCAGTGAAAGACTGTTACTCATAGCAGAGATTTCTATGTTGTTGTTTTTCCCAATAAGTACTTTCTTTTACGTGTAAATGTGTTTCCTGTTTCCACTCCATTTTGTTTATTGCTTTTTATGTCTGCAACATAGGGTATAGTGGTTCGGAATTCATACTTGTTATGCTCCGAATTTTGTTTCATGCATTCAACAATGGTTCTTCTAAAGTTGCATGGAATTCATATCGTCAGTGCTCCATGCGATGGGTTGTCCCTCCTTGTCCTCTCAATCGCCCACTAAAATATCCTGATTGGGAAATCAGCAGCTATCTTGCCTCCATTTGCTACCTTTCGTCATTCTTTCCATTTGTAATCATTTCTTGTGCAGGTTTCAACTCCATTTTCCCATGGTCCCTTGCCCCTAATAATCCCACCATGCACCTTCCTCAACATACTTTTCCCCATTCAGGATCCTAGCCCCCTAATTATGCTGATTGAAAAAATCCTATGCAGAGTAGACTCTGGTGACACACAAGATTGACAACCTTATGTGGAGGTACTCCAGTGACTAACGAGAGATCCCTCTCTGACTGCACAGGGCCAAAGGCGCATCCTAAAGTGGTTCTACTGTTACCCAGGAGCGAGCCCTTTCTACAACCTTTGGCTCATTTCCGAAGCTAACACTCCCAGTTGATGCTTCCTTCCTTGATTCCTTTTACTTGCATGAGGTGATCCCACCAAATCGAAGCTTGAACATTTATATTGTAAATAACAATTATGGCATTTTCATTTCCTAAGTAATCATGAATCCTAAAATATTTCTTCATTCTAAGAATCCATGCCTCCTCCTCTTGATATGTCTTAATTTCTCCATCAAATGTGGTAGGCCTTTCCTTTCTAAATTCGCCTTAACGAATCCTTTAAAAATTCCTTCCTCTTTCAAACCTACTGGAAGAATGCTTTGGGATGCTTTGAGAACATAGGGAATCACATGACTTGCTACAGGGAGATATTAATAAAGATATATTATGTTCCATCCTCAAAGAACAATTTATTGGACTTGAAGTTCTCTTTCTAGTGCAACTTCTAGAGCGGCTCTCTACACTTCTTCTTTCTTGACCAACATTGCTTGGATTAGATCCAAGATGAGCTCTCTGTTGAATATTAGTGAGGATTTGAAGGATAGCAGCATTAATATGGTTCTTCTATTCTTGATCCTTGATCAACCTCTCATTAAATATTCTCATTATTTCAACCAAATTTTGGGGAGTGATTTTCTCTCTCCTCCCATTTGATTATGTCTCAGCATTTCCCTGTTGCATTTTTTCTCTTAATACATCCTAATCATGTTCACAGGGATCCTAAGCATCATTCATGGTTACCATTTTATTTTGGAGACTCTTTCCCTCAGTTAGAACATAATACCACCAAGTACCATGGTCACATACCACCTAGGACACTTTCATTTGTTTTCCACTTATGTTATATGGTCCAAACCTTGGCTATGTTGGTCTAGCAAGGTATTTTGGGGATTTTGGACTCATTAATGCACCCAAGAGCCCACATTTTAGTCAAACATGAGAATAATCACCCTCATTAATGAAATTTAAGTCCTTGGGTCCCTCCCACTCCTTAAAACAAGGAACTGGTTTGACCAGAGGTGCCCATGCATGTATTTGGGTGGTTTTTGGCCCTTTTGGACCATTAAACGCTTCCTAGAACCACTCCCATTCACCCATTCACTTGATAATGCTTATCCTACCCTTTTTTATTATCTATCATGATTCACTCATGTTCACATGGCCATTTGTGACCTTCTTAGGTGGTTTGGGACCTCATTGGTCAACCTAGGGGGGTTTGAGGTCCAATCTAAGCTTGCCACATGTATGCCACCAATTTGCATCCTAACGATAATGATTTTATCCCATTGCATTATAAACATGTACCAAACATATTTACAATTTTTACAGTAATAGAAACTTCAGTTATTGGCACCATCTCTATGTGTTAAATTTTCTCTTTTACACTACTTTCTACATAATTTGTGAAACTCCTTAGTTTTGAGGATTATCTTATATCCTAGATCTTGTTTTGAACCATATTTTCACATGGTATCATATCTCTTTGGATATGCAATTTGAATTTAGAGAGTTTGAATTGCAATATAGGGCCTCCTCCATATAAATTTGATTATTTGCATTGTAGGTAGTTCCAGTGTCTTTGTCACTCAGTGCACAAGAAAAAATGGAGAAGATTCATTTATTGATTACCCCATTCAATTATTTTGAATGGAATTCTGAAACGGTGATCCATCGGAAGTCGAAAGGCCTCTACAGAGTAACCATGGGGACTGATACTGAGCCCAACTCTATTGTGGAAAATTCGAAGTCCTTCAACAGGTTAGATGAAGAATTCAGGATGTTGTGTCTCAGTATTTCAAGGGACCTTCTCTTCCATGTAGACAGTATTACCACACCCAATGAATTTTGGATCATTCTTGATTCACTATTCGGGAATACTAGTGAGATGAGAGGACACCAACTTGAAAATGAGTTGATCTCATTGATCCCACCTCTCTTTGAGACGATCCAATATTTCTTCACAAAGTTCAAATTGTTGGTGCTTCAGCTAAAATGGTGTGGCATTGAGAAGAAAGAGGAGCAATTGATCTTTTCCATTCTTTCGAAGCTAGGCCCTGAGTATTTAGTGTTTATCTCAACATTCCACTCAGACAAGCTAACGGCTCGAAATTGGAGAATTCCTAACCTGGAAGACTTCATGGAGTACTTGACTCATGAATAGGACAACTTAGTTCAAATGGGTACCATCAAATCCACCAACGATCAATACCTTGTTGCAGGTCTATCGAATCAAGCCAGAGGAAAGAAGAAAGCCAAGGGTTTGAAGCAGGAAAGAGTGAAGGAGAAGAAGCATTCAGATGTGGAAAGATCAAGTTCAACTGATGAAGAGTAAGAGACAACATCCCAAATGTGGTTAATGCAAAGGTTCACGTCATGAAAAATCTTGTTTCAAAAATAAGTTGGACATCATTGTTGGAGTCGTTATCCAACCCACACACCTATTTACTCAATTTTATCATGATTAACCACTATCCTAAGTTTATTGACTCGAATAGGCATCAACATGAGCACACCCATGCCCTCCTTCAATCAGGGAGGCCAACTAATCCTTCTCCTTCAATTAGGGAGGCTAGCTAGGCATCCTCCTTCAATCAGGGAGCAATTCTGGGGTGATCTAAGTGTCATAAGTACACCAAATAGTTAACTGAATGTTGTTTCACCTAACAATCAATTAAGTTGAGTTTTAAAGGTGCCTCCCTCATGTAATTGTCTATTTTGGGCTGATTTGGGTGAACTAGAGTGAGTTAATGTGCCTCCAACAACTTCTAATGACTAGTATCAGTTCAGTTCACTTCATCGGAGATGCCTCGAGTTAGTGATGCACTACCACCTACTAATTGACATGCAATGACATGTACTTGAGTTACATTCAATTAGACGCAGTCATTTATTGCACTCTGATTCAATTAGGACTCAGTTAGAGTCAATCATGGCTAGATTAGTGGTTAACTGGTGTGTTCAGTGTGGCTAACAGACAGTTAAGCTACACCCATTCATGTAATTTGAATGACCTCTAGTGAATTCGAATTGTCTTGGTATCATGCAAGTTTGCATGACATTGTATTATTGATTTTCATTCCATTATTGATACTATCAAATTGCATCCTCCTATTGCAGCGTTGTTATGTCATTTCATGCCTAAATTATCTTGAATCTCTTGTAAGTCTGTGCTTTGTCTCAATATTGTTGTGAAAAAATTTAATATGGTATTAGAACCACATTGGAATGAAGCTCTTTCTTCAAAAAACATGGTTTTTTACGGATCTAGTGTGAAAATTTGAGCAAAAATCTCAAAAATTCCAGCATTGCACCATAAGTCTGGAAGAGAAAAAGAGATGAAAACAAGGAGCGTAATGTAGAAATGTATATTTTATAAATGTAGAAGATGATTTACATAATAGGAGCCCCGGTAATTTATACCTTGAGTGGGGAAGAGAGGTGACTTTTCAAGTCACCTCTTAGTTAAATTACATTAATTAACCTAGTTTAATATTTAAATTTGTTATTTGTTACATTTCCTTCCCCTTGAGGGAAGCTTTTTCCTCAAAGCTTAATTGACGATAATGATTATGTGAACTGTCGCAACGTCTCTAATGTGGGTATCTATATGGGTTGTTACTGGCAAGTTTTGTCCCTGGTTCTATTTTGATTATGTATTTGGTTTTTCCGTTTGGTGGGAGCTCGATAGGTAACTCTTGAAACATCTTGCGATGTTTTTGAATCAACTCTTCTATCTTTGGTTGATTGTTCATATCTCCTTCGCTTGTTAGAATCTCCATTTCTTAACATTGAGGTATGTATGTTGGTGCGTCTTTTCAACGTAGATTTTCCATCTAATGTGATGTAACGAGTTGTGTCGGAGGTGGTTGAAAACCGTATAATTTGTGTGTTTTCCCGAACGCATGGAATTCAATAAAATGTTCTTGGTGATTTGTAGAGTATGTACCCAAGGTTTGTAACCATTGTATTCCTAATACTACATCTATTCCTCCCAGTGGTACCACAAATAAATATGATTCTAAGTTATATTCTTGCATTTGTAACTTAACCTTGTGACATCTTCCCACATTGTCAATATTCTTTCCATCTGCTACCATAACTGTCAAGTTAGGTACTGGATGAATAAATAGGTTAAATACTTTAGCAAGGTTGACATTAACGAAGTTATGGGTGCTGCCAAAGTCGATGAGAACTGTGACGTTATTATTTTTTATATGACCTTTAATCTTCAATGTTTGCGGTTGGGAGATTTCGGTAATAGCAGCTAATGGGATTTGTGGGGAGTCGTCCTCGATTCCTGGGTGGTAGTCTTATTTGCTATTTACATCGTTCTCAATTGGTTCATTGACTTCTAGCTCTGCTTCACAAGCATATAATTTATTTTATAAGCATTTATGCTTAGGATCCCATTTGTCTCCACAGAACTTACATTTTCCTTCTTTTATTCTCTGAGCCTCTAAACTAAGCTTTGTTCCTTCCCTAAGTTGAGGCGATGTATACCTTGGATTTCCTATGTATCCTGAATGGAGGGGGTTCTTTTTGGATTCATCTTGCTTGACATTTGTATGAAAGGATTTGCTTTCAATAATCATGGCTTTACGTCGTGCTTCCTCCATGGTAAAGATGTTGTGTAACTCTAGTTCGTCACGGATGTGTTTTTTTAGATCGTGTATGTAGGTCTGAAGTCGTTGGTCATCGGTTAACTCTGGGACTCGAGTTGACAGACTTCCCATTCATAGGTGTACTCATCGACACTATTTTTTTGTTGTAACCTTGTGATTTTGGCAAAGAATTCTTTTTCTTGCAGTATTCTTCCACCATAAGTACCAGTTGTAAGCGTTTCCTTGTAGATGCATGGAGGCATATTTAATTTTCTCACCATCATAATGGATGTTGTGGATGTCTAGTTATTCCTTGGCTTTGTTAATCCATGCTATGCATTGTCATTCGTCCCCATCGTATTTGGGTAACTCAACTTTCACCTGTATTTGGCATCCTTGTGTATATGCATTAGAGGACGACATGTTGAATAGAGGATCTAGCTGCTTTGAAGTTCTTGGAGAGTTTGGTTGCAGGTCATTCGAGATTTGTAATCTATCCAAGATAGCGGTTAAAATTGCTTGATTTTTCTTTTGGTCTTCTTGTAGAGTGAGGAAGCTATTCTCTATTCGTGATGTAAATTGTGTCCACTTTGATGTCAAATCGTCATTGGTTTGTTTGATTTTTACGTGGAGTTCCTCGTAATTCGTGTTAATTTTCTCATTGATTTGATTGAACCGAGCGTCCATTGATCTGGTGATTGCTGGAATTTTCTCAGCGCTAAACGTGGATTTATTTTTATTCAATGTACGATGCCAACTCACCACGATTTTTTTTTTAATAATTATAATAATAATTATTATTATTATATAATTTTTTTTGTTAATAATAATTTTTAATAAATAATAATATTAATAAATATTAGTAATATTATTATTAATAAACACTATTAATAAATATTATTAATATTTTTTTTAAAAATTATTAAAAAAAAAAATTTTTTACCGTCACGTGGAGAAGCGGACATGGAGAGGTAAATGTTGTTGAACGAAGCTAGATGGAGCAAC
>LPNX010132442.1:400580-413434 GCA_001517045.1 Pseudotsuga menziesii | reverse complement strand
AACAGCAGCAAGAGGGGTGGAGCGGAAGTGGGGGTGGAGGATGGGCCAGGCAAGTGGAGCAGCGAAGGAAGGGATGGAAAATGGAGAGTGGTGGGAGGATGGAGAGGAGGGGGAGAGTGGTGAGAGGAATGGAGGGGGGGTGAAGGAACAACAACACAGAGGGAGGGTGGATGTAGCATCGAGGTGAAGGAGAAAGTGAAACAAAGGGTGGATGTTGCTGAGTGCGGAGGTTGAATGTGGCAACGAGGGCGCGGGAGATGGAGGAGCAGGGGGCGTGAAGAGGTGGAAGAGCATGAAGAGGAGAAGGGGAATGTGAGGAGGAGGTAGGTGTAGTGGGGGTGGAAATCGATGGAGTGATGTAAGGTGGTGGGCTGGTGCCAAGACTCGAAAATATCTGATACCAATGGAAGAGAAAAAGAGATGAAAACAAGGAGCGTAATGTAGAAATGTAAATTTTATAAATGTAGAAGATGATTTACATAATAGGAGCCCCGGTAATTTATACCTTAAGTGGGGAAGAGAGGTGACTTTTCAAGTCACCTCTTAGTTAAATTACATTAATTAGCCTAGTTTAATATTTAAATTTGTTATTTGTTACAAAGTCGAAGGTTTACCACATAAGTCCTAAGAAAAGGAATTGTTGATCAAGCTTGCTTGATCAATTAAGCTAGGTGTGATGAAAACCTGAAATGTGTAGGTTGTTTGACCTTACAGTGCCCTTTTTGTGTTAATTGCAGGTTTTTACAGGTCCTCCACTGCATTCGCTACCTCAGCTTCATGTCTTCTACTATGAATCCTCTTACTCCTTTCAATTACCACCAATGGAAGGAGGACATGGAGATTCAGCTCTGTCAAAAGGGCTCTACAGAGTCACAATGAACACAGAAACAGAGCCAAATGTTATTGCTAAGAAGATAAAATAATGGAATAAGCTGGATGAAGCTTATGGTTTCTTGTGTTTGTCTATTTCCAAAGATATTATTTTCCACATCATGGGATTGAAGACTCCGAAGGAGATTTGGCATCAGCTTGCCTCCTTGTTTTATAAACAGTATGATCTATGAATCTATCAACTAGAGAATGATCTAATATCCCTGAATCCAGGCAGCTACGAAACTAGGAATTATTTTTTCACAAACTTCAAGAACTTGGTGCTCCATTTAAAGCAATGCAAGGTTGAGAATGATGATGATCAACTCATCCTAGCTATCTTCTCAAAACTTGGTATGGATTATTCAGTCTTTGTTTCCACATTCCTTACTGGGAAGCTAACAATCCCAAATTGGAAAATTCCTTCACTCAATTCCTTCATTAAGTCCCTCACAAATGAGCATGACAAGCTTGTGCAGATGGGGATCATCAAATCCTCAAAATATCAACTATTTGCTTCGAGGCCCAAAGCTCCAAAGTATAAATGAAAGATGAAAAATCAAAAGGATAAATTTTATGCTCCAAAGCCTAAAGAAAAGAACCAGCAGTAAGAAGAGTCTTTCGGCTCAAAGAAACACAAGAACAAAGGAAACCAAGGAAAAGAGAAATTCAAGTGTTCCTATTGTGGGAAGGGATTCCACCCTGAACATGCCTGCATGAATAAAAATATTGATGATATGACTTCTCTCCTCAAGAGAAATAATATCAATCTTTTGGAGAGTGATTGGAAGAGAGATAATCAAGATCGGGATACCCAGCAAGAAAGAGGACATGCTCTCATGGAAAGCACCTCAAAGCCCAAAGCTCTCCTCATAGACTCTGGATCTTCAAATCACATGATGGAAATTATATATTCCTTCTCCTTCCTAGACACCGAAAAAATCATTCTCATCCACATGGGAGATGATTCTTAGATCATTTCGAAAGGAAAAGGTACTGTAAAACTTGAACATGGAATTGTTTTTTATGTTCTGTGTGTACCCTCCTTGGCCTCCAATATTTTGAGTGTATATCAAATGAATCATACTAGAGTTTCCAAGAGAGTTACTTTCAGCCCGAATGATGTTGAAATCACTGATATTCCACCCAGAAAAATTGTTGCAACAGACATAGCAAACCATCATGCTAAGGCCTATGAGTTTTCTCAATTTGTGGCGGATGCAAAGCCCACCGCTCTTCTAACTCATGGGAATGAGGTCATTAGACTATGGCATGAGATAGTTGGTCATTTTAAATTTAAAAACCTTACATCAAATTCAGAAAAATTCCATGGTTGAAGGCCTCCCATCCATCAAAACTTCAAGCGAAATTTGCAAAGGTTGTATTGTTGGCAAACACCCTGAGCACAAGTTTGATCGGGGAAAGGAAATCCATGCAAAAATTATTTTGGGGATGATTCATTCTGATATTATTGGACCCATTCCTACTAAATCCATGATTGTTTCATGGTATGTACTCACCTTCATTGATAATTTCTCCATATACACTTGGGTTTTATTTCTAAAGAAAAAAACTGAAGTTTTGGAAAGATTCACCGAGTTCAAAGCATTGGTTGAAAATGCCTCTGGGAGAAAGATAAAATATCCCAGATCTGATAATGGAGGATATTACATCAAGTATGAATTGCTGCAAATATTTTTTGACAGTGGGATCCAAATCCACCACTCCATTCCTTACACACCACAATAAAATGGTGTTGCGGAAAGGAAAAATCGGGCCCTCAAAGAGATGACTACCTGCATGTTGGAAGCCAAAGGTTTAGATTCTAACCTATGAGATTAGGACATGAATGTTTCTCCACACATTCATAACATCGTAACTCACTCTTAGATGAAAGAAAATACTCCTTTTGAATCCTATTTTGGACACAAGCCGAATGTGTCAAATTTCAAGGTTTTTGGGTCCACTGCATGGGCTCGAATTCCGCTTGACAAGAGGAAATATTTGCAACCGCAAAGTATTGAATGTTTTTTCATTGGATATCCAGGAGAATATATGGGATTAAAACTTCTTAATATCATAACCAAACAAGTTTTCATTAAAATAAGTGTCCGATTTGAAGAACCTCTCCAAGAGGTAGAACTAGTTGAAGAACATTCTACTGAAATTCCCTCTTGATCTGCTGATAATTTGGGTGATGAAAGTGGGAGAGAAGGCTCTGGTTTTAAAGATATGACATCTGATATCAGTGAGAAAAAAATATCAGGATCAGAATCATATTCTTAATTGTGAACTCATCTCCCAACTTGGGCCAAAAAGACAGCAGATTGCAGATATATTCAACAAGAAATTTACTAAGAAAAATTTCACTTACCTTCGTTCACTGTTGGGGGTGAGTTCATTAGGGTGATCAGTTACTTCTTCAGTGTTCAGCTTGAGGGGGGTTTTTCCCATTGGGTTTTCCCTCTTTCCTCACTTATCATTTTATTTGAGCATTTTAGAGTTATTTATTGTACAGGGTGACCTATGGCCTTTGTTTTTGGGGCCCTAGCATTTCATGCATTTTATTTTACTCCTCCTGAGTATAGCTTAAGGGGGGGTGTTGGAGTCATTATCCAACCCACACACCTATTTGGTCAATTTTGGCCTAATTAACCACTATCCTAAGTTTATTGACTCGAATTGGCATCAGCATTAGCACACCATGACATCAACATGAGCACACCCATGCCCTCCCTCAATCAGGGAGTCCAACTAATCCTTCTCCTTCAATCAAGGAGGATAACTAGGCTTCCTCGTTCAATCAGGGAGCAATTATGGGGTGATTTGAGTGTCATAAGTGCACCAAATAGTTAATTGAATGTTGTTTCACCTAACAATCAATTGATTTGAGTTGTAAAGGAACCTCCATCATGTCATTGTCTATTTTGGGCTGATTTGGGTGAACTGGAGTGAGTTAATGCACCTCCAACAAATTTTGATGACCAGTATCAGTTCATTTCACTTCATCAGAGCTGACTAGATTTAGTGATGCGCTACCACCTACTGATTGACATGCAATGACATGTACTTGAGTTACATTAAGTTAGACTCAATCATTTATTGCACTCTGATTCAGTTAGGAGTCAGTTAGAGTCAATCATGGATAGATTAGTGGTTAACTGGTGTGTTCAATGTGGCTAACAGACATTTAAGCTACACCCATCTATGCAATTCAAATGACCTCTAGTGAATTTGAATTATCTTGGTCTCATGCAAGTTTGCATGACATTGTATTTTTTATTTTCATTCCATTATTGATAATATCAAACGGCAACCTCCTATTGCAATATGGTTATGTCATTTCATGCCTAATTTATCTTGAATCTCTTGTAATTCTATGCTTTGTCTCAAAATTTCTGTGACAGAATTTAATAATCATGACCAATCTTCTTGAAGACAACAATATTGATGTTCCATATTTTGCAAGAAGAGAAGAAGGAAAGCTCTCCTTGGAACAAGAAGATGGTAAGCACTTGTATGCTTTGGCTGCTAGGGTAAAACTTTTTTATCGTATATCTGTTTCAGATATATTTTTTTCTGATGTACATTCTGATATATCAAAATATTAAACCTCCACCCCTTCCTTGGAATAAACCCCAAACAATTCACCAAAGTTTCATCCAAAAACTAGTCATTTTTCACTAGTTTCCGACTTGTCTTATGAATGTTCTTTCCCACTCCATTCAGATCCTTCCAATTCTGATTCTGAAGGTGATATGTAGGATGATATTCAGGTTATGACAGCCTTAAACTCATTTCCCCAGCCATTTTATTCCCAAAATATCCGACAACCCTCAAGTTCACTAGTTGGAAAATCTCAAAATTGCATTGTTTCCAATACTATGTCACTTGTGTATGTTGTTTTTATGTCTTGAATACCATTCATTGGTTGGAAATCCATGTCATTTTCCTTCATGAGACTATTTTTCCACATGTTTTTACCTTATCTCACCACCTATGGTTCAAATTTCAAGTCTGCATACCATCCAAGTTCGCTCAACTGTCAGTGTGATCTAGTTTCCCACACTTTTCCCACTATGGACCATTCGCTCATGAAGACACTATACCTCTAATATTTTATGCTATATATGACTTATATTCTGATATTTCATAGCCTTGTTAAATTTTTTAAAGAGTTATGAAGGTGCTCCATCAAATTGGGAAGAAGATTCATGGTTTAATTCATGATATGGCAGCTACATAAGAAGCTGATTTTGTTGAGTCTTTTTATGCTCTTTGGGAAGGAGTTTGCAAAGATATGTTCTCCATTATTGATTATGCTTCCAAATTAGAGAATGTTTGCAGAAAAAATGATTCTTATTATTCTCCTCCATAATCAAATGATGATTTTCAAGGGGCCTCTCCACATGTTGTTTGTCTACAACACATTGATGCATTGATGCATTGATGCATGATCTTGGCATCCACTACATATTCACCAAGTCCATCACCAAGAAGTCATTATTTCAGCTCATTCAAGTGAATAAGAAGAAATGATGAAGACTTTTTTATCATCTATGTGTCATTTTCATTCTTGAGGGAATATTTTCCCCATGAGGTTTTTTCTCTTTCCTCATTTTTACATGGACAAATGAATTTTTGTAAGAGGTGACTTGAGCCTTAGTTGCCAAGGCCTAAATTATTGATGTGGTTACACTAATCCAAGATTAAGGGGTGGATTTAGAATATCATACCACCTATTACCATGGTCACTTACCGCTTAGGAAACTTTCATTTGTTTTCCACTTATGTTATATGGTCCAAACCTTGGTTGTGTTGGTTCAACAATGTATTTTGGGGGTCTTTTACTCATTAAAGCACCCAAGCACCCACATTTTGGTCAACCATGAGCATGAGCACCCTCATTAATTATGTTTCAATCCTTGGGGAACTCCCACTCCTTAAAAAAGGAACCGGTTTGACCAAAGGCTCCCATGCATGTATTTGGGTACTTTTTGTCCCTTTTGGACCATTAAATGTTGCCTAGAGCCACTCCCACTCACCCATGCACTCCATAACGCCTATTATGCCCTTATTTATGTCCTATCATGCTTCACCCACATTCACATGGCAATTCGTGACCAATTGAGGTGGTTTGGGAGCTCATTAGTCAACCTAGGGGGTTTTGAGGTCCAATCTAAGCCTGCCACATGTATGCCCCCAATTTTCCTCCTAAGGATAATGATTTTATCCCATTATATTATAAACATGTACCAGACATATTTACAAGTTGTACAATAATAGAAACGTCAGTTATTGGCACCATCTCTGTGTGTTAAATTTCCTCTCTTACACTACTTTCTACATAATTTGTGAAACTCTTGAGTTGTGAGGATACTCCTAGCTCCTATATTTTGTTGTGAATCATATTTTCACACCCTCTCCCACAATTGTTCAAATATTTTCAACTTCAATCACTGTGCATCATAGAGATATTTGTTAGACACATTAGGAATGCATGTATTGAAACATAAAACATTATTATTTAATAGAATTGGTCTCATGGAATAATTCACAGGGTTCTTATTCCTTCTTTTCTCTTGTTCCATCTAAGCATTTCTGGAAACTACCCTTATTGACAAAAAAATTGTCAAAACAAGGTTACTGACACTTTTTTGTTCTGGCCTTTGAGACATCAAAATTCCGCATTCAGATTATGATTATGTACCATCGTTCCCTTATGGATAATATTTCCAAATCCTATATTCATACTCCATACTGAATTTGTACATGAAAATTATATTCTTCCAAAAATGTTTCTTCTGCTCAATTATGCACTTTTCTCACAGGTGCAATTTAGCTTCTGAGGCCAACTTCAACAACTTGTAGAAGCTAAACTAGAAATAACTAGAAAAACTTTTCTATTGGATGAAGTTAGCAAATATAACAAGGATCACTTAAAAATTTTCATATATCTGATTTGATTCTCTAGCCAACTTCTATTAAATTATGGGTTTGATTGCTTTTGACTTTTGCAATTTTTCCCAAACTTGGAATTTTTTGGAAAAAATGGTTATCTCCCAAACCAAGTGTTTCTGGAAAAACTTTATCTAAAGGAATTTGTTTTTTTTATGATTAGGTGAAATTTCAAGTTTATAAATCTTCCTGGTTTCGAAATCTAGGGTCACTTTTACCTCCTTCAAGCTTTCAAAATCCCCAAAAAGTGCTCTAGAATAGCGCATTTTGGCCTCCTTTCACACACTGGCTTCACACCCTTTGGAATTTGGACCCAAGATTCTAGAGTTAATGTGTGCCTATTCCATGGCCACACCACAACATTTTCATCCCAAATTAAGCTCGCATAGAGTCTCTAGACATTGATCTTTGAAAGTTGATATTTCGAATTTTCTATCAAATCGAGGGAGGGTGGGCTCCAACCTTTTATTGTCACTTATATGACCTTATTTAATGTTTTATGAATGTCGTAGGTCTCACCCAATTTCGAGTCAAACTGTAGAGATTTCGGTTTTGTTGATCTCGACTTTTCTGATCCAAAGTGTTGACCCTGACTCTATTGATCCTGACATCGTAATTCAGAAGTTGGCACTATTCAATCAAAAATATCAACAACCCTTTCAAATTTCCAATTTGGATATCGAAAGTCAGAATTCAGCACTGGCTGACAACAACTGTCCAATGAACCTTCCGACAACTGTCACAGACCTTTACTTCATCACAACTATGGAATTCACTCTGTGGCCCCCATAGACCACTCTTCTCGGCTACACCCCGCGGAAACCCCACAAACTTTGCTCAACAAACCTTTCTTTATTGCGCATGTTGACCTTTTCCCTTGGTACTACCATAGACCCCTCTCTGGAGACCTCCATAATCCTATTCTCCACTGGGACTGTGGATTGTTTTCTTATGGTGCATGTAGGTTCTATTCGTTGTTCACCCAAACATCCTTCTAGTGTGGTCATTCCACATAATACCCCTTTTACCCACATGGCATGGGTGGATTCCATGCCATATTTCCCCAAAAGATTTATTTTTTCCCGTTTTCAGAATTGGTAACGGGTCACCAAGAAAAGAGATTTTGGACAATTGTTATTGGAGTCGTTTCTAATCAAAATCGAACATGTTGATAGACAGTTTCTACCCAACTACTTTTCCAACCAACATTATCTAGCGTGCAAGTTGAGGTTGTGTTGTCATATATGTTTATCATGATTTCATTTCTCTGATTTCCTCAATTCAATATTTTATTCCTATTGGTATAACCACAAGTTCAGTTTCTAAACTCCATAGAGCACCAGTTATTAATTTAAACCCGCGATTTTTACCAAAATTTTTATCGTTTATTCCTATGCATTTATGATTTACTATCTATGAGTATGGGTTTAATCCCATTCATCCCAAGTGTTGCAACCATTAGATCTAATACCACGCTGTCACATCCCATCCCATCAATTTGACTAGTGGAGGGAAGATGAACGACATATGGGGTGATAAATTTTTCACCCATGGCCAAATTACGAATTTCATTAACATCTAAATGCTTGTGCAAATACACAATGGAACTAAAATCTATCAATGCACACACAACATGCATATGCCGGTATTTTTATCATAGGCCTACCAAAAAAATCATGCACATATAAACTCACTTTTATGCTATATGCATGCATTCAAAGTGAAAAAATCAGTCTTGGTCATCTCATTCAATATGACATAAACAAAGAGTTACTCATAATACATAAATTTGGCATAATTAGAGACAGTAGTGGACACATATCCTTTAACTGAAATTGCTCGAGCGACTAACTATGGAAGAGAAATGTCCCACCCAACTGTATTTCTTTGTCCAACCTATATTATTTTAGTTGAGATACCACCCCCAAGATGGGCTATGTATCCACTAAGGAGGAACTAATAAAGATTACTCATAGCCATAGTCACAATCACTCACGCTAATCTGGCACACAGTTGGGTTTGTCAAGAATGAAGGGAGACAGGGAAGGAGAACTCTAATCCAATGATCTCAGCCACAGAGCTACAAGCATATCAATTGATCTTAGCCACCTTTGGATCCCACAATGCCTACCACACCCAACACAAGGAAGTTCCCCTTCTCTGCTACAAATTCCCTCATGCACCCCTTCCCTCTAGTGCTCTTTAGGGTGGGCATAGAAAGGTCGAAGTTGGTAAATATTCAGATATTCTTACTTTCACTGGGTTTATCAATCAATTTAAACCTCTTATCTCTTTCCCACTTCAATCCACTCTTGGATTTTCTTAAATTTCCTTAGTTATGGCCACATGACTCTCAACCATGAAATTGAATTTCCAAGCTAGAAAATATTTCTCTTCCAAAAAAAATTCAAGATTTTCGCAATCTAAAATTTTCTCCAATTGTTATATCTATGGATTTCCCATTGGATTTAACCATCCACACGAATTTCTGGGTAGTATAAACACTCTAAAACACAACTTAATTTCTAGTTACCATTTTTATTATTTTTCACTACTGGGAATGCAGCGGCATGATTAGAATTGATTTCTGGTTGTTCCATACTAGAATGAGGATGACGAAAAACAAATTTCTATGAGGAAAATTGACTTCTGGGTCAATAAAACTAAGCCCATACTCATCCATATGAATTTCTAAGTTTGTTCATTCTCCATTAATTTATTAGTTGATTCTCAGCTACCTTCTTACAACAAATATCAGTAATGGAAGTCAAGATGGGTTCTCAAGATGACACTTGGCCATAATGGATTCAATCCCACAACCCCTCATCTCTCCCTAGTGGATACACATATCTTCCTTATTTTAGTTTCTTCTCGTAGCCAACACTTAAAATTTTATTTGCATTTATAAATATTTACATGCGTTTACAATTTCCAATGGCTTACTAGAAAATGGCTCACAAAATATAAAATGCTTTCCTTTAAAATATGGTTATTCACTAGCGGGACCTTGGCCTTCAACTCCATGCTAGTAATTCATACATCACATATACACAATGTTTACATATAAATCCAATACATTCTAAGCATCAAAATGGGGGTATTATAAATTTGGAATTCTTTTATTTGAAGGCCAGATAAACATATATGCTTTAGACAAATGGTTAAATCTATTATATCGTTATTAATATATTCAAAAAAAATCTAACAATGAAAATATCACCTTTTAACTCCTTAAGTCCCTCCCCCATGTCAAATATTGGTGGGACAATTACTACGAGAGGCATGTCACAGATGAGTCTAGAGAAAATGGTAAGTAACCACTTGGGAATCCTTTATAAATTCCCTCAAGGATCAATAGTTATACACCATTGGAAGTTATGAATACCACTATATTAGATGGACAACTTTGTGACAAGCGATAGATGAGATGATGCCATAGTTTACCAATATATTCCATAAATTGTGCTCAAATATGGATATCAGAGAATATGAATGGAACTTGATTCTAAATTAACATGGTGGAATATATGGGTATATCCAAATAGAGATGGATTTCATGGACATCTCCTTACTGGGAGTTGCTTATCAATATGTTTTCAAAATTAAGCAAAAATTCAAGCAGAAGACTAAGCGACGGTTTGGGTTTACAAATAAAACGTCGTAGAATCCTAGTAAAGGTTGGACTAACTCATAAAATGAAGGATATATCAATGATATCTAAATTTATGACAAATATTCCAAACTACAAGTGAATAAGGCTAACGATAAGTCAAAGAAAAACACTACAAAGTGGTTTGATTTCCGCAAGATCCTCTAGCGCAACACCAACGAATGTCACTCAAATAAATCACTATTGGTCGAGATGAATTCCTCAGATTTGAAATCTATATCAAAATATAATGCATATCAATACAAAGGAAAGTGAATCATTGATGTATAACCCATCACCACCTTCGTGACCACAAGGATCCAACTAGATGAGCGAGAGAAGCCGGAGGAAGGGGAGTGGCTCTTCCACTCACAAATGCGGGTGAAGGGGAATCCACTACATTTTATTATTGAAAATGGTATCCAGAAGAACCTGATCTTGATTGAGGTCATCCAAATATTGAATTTGTCAACAACACTTCATCCTTATCTGTACACCATCGGTTGGTTGAGACAAGGGAGAGACATCTGCGTTAATCAACAATGTCACCTATCTTATGTAATCAATCCCTTCCAATATGAGGTACCGTGTGATGTCACCCGACTTGATTTTTTTATGTTCTTTAAAACCCCATATGTGGAAACTTCATGGTGTTTATGTGTTTAGGACCAGTAGTGTCATTGTTACTTTGGGAGGAAACCTCTACAAGGGAACCGAGGTAGTTTCAATTACTATAGTTTCTTGTTCTTCACAAAGCAATGTCAAAAGGTAATCTCTCAAACTGGGAAATTTATCCTCTTCATGGTTTGTTCAGCAGGTGGAAATAATTTCATTGCAACCGCCATGGCCTAGACACTGGGTCTCTCTAAATAACAAAAGCAGGTAAACAATATTATAAAAGAATCCAAACCTCCTCATATCATTAGTCACTTTTGGGATACCTCCGAACTGTCTGATGAAGAAGATGTGGTGGTTGTCAATGTAAATCAGCATCAACATAATACCCGAAGTAAAAAGAATCAACCTTCAGCTGAACCTGCTGCAACTATTCCAGGTAATGGTGCAGCTGCTAAAAACAAAGATCAGCCTGCAATTGACAAAACAGCAACCTCTCCTGAATTAGAATACGACTTGCTTGAAGATCTTAAGAAGAGTAGGGCTAATATTTCCCTTTATGAACTCATTAAAATACCCTGCATTCGTGAGAAAATGGGAGTGTCCCTAGGAAAAACTGGTAAAACTTCTGCTGATCAGAACACTCCTGTACCCAACAAATCTGATTCACAAAAATCTTCAGTTAATGCATCATGAATTGGAAAAAAATCTGACTCTGCGACTCCACCCTTTTTGCTGTCATTTGAAATATTTAATCGTAAAGTACATAACTGCATGATTGACTCAGGAGCATCTAAAAACGTAATGCCATACTCTATATGCAAAAGACTCAATGCTGTCCCTCAGTCTTGCGATACTAGTATCGTGCAGTTAGACCGGTCGAATGTTAAAGTGATAGGAAAATTAAAGGATGTAATGATTAGGTTAGCTGCTAATCCTCAAGTCCATTTTTTCATCGATATTATTGTCGCAGATATACCAGAGGCTTATGGTCTTTTTCTTAGCAGGGATTGGTCTCAAAAACTCGATGGGTATTTCGCCACAGACTGGTCGCATTTGTGGATACCTTATAAAGGTTGTCCAAACAAAATTAGGATCGATAGAGAACGGTACATGAAACATACCGTTACAGAGATTGATGACTCCAACGAACCAGTTCTATTTGCTGATACCATATTGGGCAATTATATGGTTGATTCATTTTTTGGAGATTTTGAAGCTGAAATTTCAGAAAATCCTGATTCAAATTTACAGTCTGAAATCTGTCACTTTATGCCAGTCCCGGCTGAAAATGCTGTCTTGGATATATCACATCTTAACCTTAGTGACGGTCTTTGGTCTCTGTAGTTTGATGGTTCCAAGTCAAAGGAAGGAGCTGGTGCGGGATGCTTGCTAATTGACCCTCACGGGAAACGATACTTCATTGTGTGCAGGTTAGAGTTTGAGTGCACAAATAATGTCGCTGAATATGAAGCCCTCATTCAAGGGCTGAAAAAGGCGATTGATTTAGGAGCCAAAGCCTTAGTGGTTCTGGGAGATTCTGAAATCATTGTCCGGCAAATACGTAACAGCATACATTGTATAGCTGGACACTTGAAGAACTATCAAACTGAGGTATGGAATTTGCTATCATCATTCGAAGCGTTTAACATAAATTCCGTTCCCCGATATTTGAATCAGGAAGCTGATCTCTTGGCTAATGTAGCTTCGAGACTGATACCATCAGAAGGAATTCCCATGGATGCGTTCTCGGTTGAATTGC
>LPNX010132442.1:351681-398145 GCA_001517045.1 Pseudotsuga menziesii | reverse complement strand
ACCTTGCTCTAGAATTATGAGTGCAATGATGCCACTCGTATCGCGCTTCCCTCCACGTCTTAACTCTTGTGCATAAGCTTGGTCGTGGCGATAGGTTATTGGAATGCCTGTCATGCGTACCAACTTGACACCCTGATCATTTAAGTGGGAAGACAGGGCGATGATCGCGGGTTTAAACGTTTCGGCCGTCAGTTGTATGTGCCATTCGGAATGTTGATGGCGTCGCTCAGACTGAACCCGCGAGGGTTTTGTATAAATTCTCATATGGCTGGCCTGTCGCCTGGTTTACTGGTTTGTGGTTTTAGCTCTAAGTGCTCTCAATTCGTGTCTCTGTCATTAACCCTTTGGTGGCAAGTCTGTTGTGCACACTGTCTCGCCCGTGTGTTAACAAGAATGGCCCCGGTGGTTCGAGTCGAGCCCCATGAATTGACTTTGCTGGAATCGAATGTCGATTTGTTGCACAAAGTCCGGGAGGTGGGATGGTTACAGTTCCTTCGGAAGTTCTCTGATTCAAATCCGGAAGTTACCCGGGTGTTCACCGTGTCTTTAAGGGACTATCAGGTTGAGGTAGGAGATTTGTGTTTCAGGGTGGATGAGAGGTCTGTCGCGCATGCCACTGGTTTGCCGTTAACAGGGCAAAAATGGTTTAAATACCAGAGAATGGAAATCACAGAGTGGCGCAGCTTGCTGAAGAATCCGACGCAGGAGGTTTCGTTCCGCACTGGGGTAGCACGTAAGTACTTTCGCAAAGAATGGCGTCCGGTTTTAGATTTAATTCACTGATATATTACATGTGAAGGGCGTTTGTCCTCTGCGTATGTTTATCACCTACGTCTCATGGCTGTGTTTTTGGGTTTTCAAATTAACCTCCCCTATTATCTGTTACATAGTCTCTTTAAGATGTCTAACGCCATTAGAAAAGGACCGAAGCACCTGAGTCATAGTTTGTTTCATCATGGTTTGGTTCGGATTCTGGTAGAAAGCGAATTGGGGAAAATAGGTCGGTCCTGGGAACAGTTCATTGAGGATAATGGATTCTCGAAGTTCTGCCATTGCATGTATAATAACCCTGATGACTGTGGGAAACATCGGGTTGTGGGTTCAGTTTCGTCTAAAAATTCTGTGTCGAATACTAGCCCTAAAAACCCGCAACCCTCGCAGACTCCTGTGGTCAATGTTGAGGATAGTTGCCCTACTCCTGTGCATAATGGTCGCCGCGCCAAAAGTTCGGGGTTCTCACCTGTCACCCCATCAAACACGAGGGGCAAAAATGTTATTCAACGAGGAAACGCTCCTAACCTGAGTAGGAGACTAACACGCAGCATGGCCAGAGCCAAATTTGTCAAAGGGCCTAAAAAGGACAAAAATGATGTTGAGACAGTGGTAATCGACGTTGAGGAGATTACCACGTCTGCTCAGGGAGATGATAATGTAGTTTATCCTGATCTAAGGACCGATTCAGTCGACCCAAGTCCTACGGTGAATGTTTCAAAAATTTCTGAGAATCCCTTCCTTTCTGTTGAAGCCCAGCCCGTTCAGACAAAAGTGGAAATTGTGCCTGAGTCGAAAAGCCTACCAGTCGAGGTCAAGAAAATTTCAGAAGCTCATGTGGAGTGCGTAACCGATTCGGTCATAAATGAAAAACTAGTTAAAGTGACCTCCTCTGTTTTGCATAAGAGCGGTGAAAACATTCACCCTTTGTTCGTTAACTGTCTACTGGACAAGGTCCGTAGAATGGAGGAAAGAATCCGTGAGGTATCTGCTAGCAGAGATTTGTTGAAAATCGATAATATGGGGATGAAGGAGAAAATAGATGTTAGCGACAAACATTTGGTGCGGTTGAAAAACCATAAGAACAAACTCATCAGGCGTGTCCTGAAATTGCAGGACGAAAATCAGAGGAATGAAGAAAAGTTACGAGAGTTGAACGCTCAGATCGCTTTGATGCAATTTAAAACACCTTCGCCCAGTCACTCCAGTGGAGTAAACATTCAGGTCTTTGGTGCCCCAGTGAATATATAGTTTTTGATCATGGTTTGTTGTATGGCTGAAGGTCAGGTAATTCGTTATGTTGAGATTATTTGATTTATAATTCTATTTCACCTGCTGTTACGATTTTCTAAATATTTCTTTTGTGGATCGCAGATTTTTACTCCCCAAATTTTGAAGAGATCGGCGTAATCCCTGTTTTGCTGGAATCGAATCACGGAATGGAGAAACAGTTTGACAGGTTCCTCTGTTTTATCTTACGATCCTGTAGGCTGAGTGAGAGATTAAGGGCTAAAAGAAAAACGACAGGTTTCACTTGTCGTTTTCCTTTGGCATTTAGTTAGGGATCGTGAAGATTTGTTTTTGATCCCAAATATGCTATCATGGGTAAAAAGGAATGTATTTAATAGACTGTTGACATTATGCTAGGGGGGGGGAATACTATCGTAATGCAAGTACTGAACTGCTGGTTCTAACTGGATGGACTGCTAGGCGGTTTCCTGCCTGTTGACATTTTGTTTTGGACTGGTGATGTTGGATTTACGTCTTATTAAGTTTTAAAACTGGTTTGCGTTTATGACATCTCGCAGTTGTTAGTATTTGTATTTCTTCAGTTTATATCTTTCGTTATAGTTCATTTTCATTAATTATGCGAAAGTAATCTTTTAAGTATTCGCTGCTTCTGGTTTTCAGTTATATTGGTATAATCTGTCATGTATTTAATAATTGTTATTATTGGTATATGATAGCTAGTAATGCATGTATTAATTTGCAGGCTTTAAATGTCTTTACTATTCTGCAAACGAAATTTTACATTACGTTTTCCAGTGTTTGCTGAGAATCAGTATTAGTTTAATTGTGCTCCCGATCAGGATAGGGGTTAGAGTAGGACTTTAGGATTTATTTAATGTTATTTTTCTGCATGATATTAAAACTGTGAATATAATTACCTATGTTCCTGCAGAAACATCTTTAGCTTATGCCTTGATGTAAATGCTGTATATTTGTGTATATGGTTAACAGTATTGTATTAGTTTTTGTTTGTTTCTGAATTCTGCTGTATCTATATAACAAATTTGTGTATAGTGTTTTCATACAACAGTAACACAAAACTCAGTTTTAACTCTAATAAATCATTAAGTTTAAACACCTACTAATCGATAGCACTAGTTACCCTCTTAGGATCCCAGGCTAACAGAGCCTATAAATCTGTCGGGAACGACTACCTGAAACAGCTTGGAACCTGTTTTAAGGATCCCGGACTGGGTCGTTTTCCCCCGTTGCGGGCTGAATTGTTAACGCCCGTCAACACAACCATTATCCCCAATTGATGTATCACTTCCCATTGTATATACACATGAAGAGTCCTCCCATGCTTAAATAAAGTAAAATTGACAATCTAAACTTTTTGAATGAGTCCAACACATACAACAACAAGTTCATGATGTCTTGTAGAAATCCAAAGCTAAGTATAAGAATGGCATGACTAACATCAAGTTCCACATGAGTTTCAAGTTGGTGATAAGTTTTGGTTACATTTACATGACAAGCACCTCACGGGGATCTATCAAAATCTCCACCCACTTTGATATGGGTCTTACACCATCACCAAGGATGTGGGTGAGAATGATTTTGAGTTAAGTATTCCCCATTTCCTCGACTTGCACCATGTCTTAAATGTGGAGCTAATTTGACCATATTTGTCACCCCTCTTGGAAAGCTTAGAGCTATTCGAGAAATTTTCCCCTACAAAACTCAATCCTAAATACATTAAGAATGGTATATTCAATTGGATCATGAAACTAAGATGAAGGGAACTCGTTAGCATAACATCTGATTGTGTCACCTCATTAAAGCAGGGAAGCTTCTTCACTAGAGAAAATTCCTCACCAAGAGTCTGATTTAGTAAAATTTTCCTCATATTATGGAGGAACTTGATGCAATGGGGACCATTTCTCCCTAAGGTGGTAGGGTTGATCCATATGAACAATGGTGGCCACCCAACTATTCCACCAAGTTACAATTTCTCTCCATATTCTCGATAGTTTGCTACATTTTTTTGGGTCCCAAACTTATGGGGTCTTTTTTAGGACCTAAATAATGTTTTTTGGTTAGTCGAGGGGCTAGGGGTGGCCACCGCCATTATATTAAATTTGTGGTTTAAAATGAGCCTCATAAGAAAAATATTCATTAATGAGTTGGAATTCAAGAACCAAAATAATTTAAAGAAAAATAGTCAAGCATAATGGTTTACTTGGCATATTTGTCATAAAAAAACTATTTGTAATATATATATTCAACTTATCTCCTATGGTTTTACTCACATTTCAAGCAGGAGCACTCATTCAGTACAAAATTAATTTATGCATCCAGCGAGTACCCACAATGCATACTTTTGATGGACCCCACCCCAAAAAAATAAAAATAAATAATAATAATAATAATAATGTGTTATTTGAAAGTAACATGTGTTTTTATGTATTTCTCTCTTATCTTGGGGTGGGGCTCATCAAAAGTAGGCAGCGTGGGTACTCGTTGGATGTGGAATTAAAATTTGCAACCAACTAGTGCTCCCGCTCTGAATTTGAGTAAAACCACAAGGAGATATGTTGAAAATACGAAGAAAAAAAAAAATTTCTCTCCTCCAAAATTCATAAATATTATTCTATCATTTTATTATTTTCCTTAATATTCCCATTTTAGAACCCTAATTTTCTTTAATGGTATTCTAGCCCCATTAATCTCGGTTATTTCTTTCCAATGATCTATCGAGCACCCTAAATGGAGATCGTATGTAAACTTAAATGCCCTTGGGAAGCTGACATATCCTACCCACCTTGGGGCCCACAAATCCTTTTGGCACTTCATATCCTAGGGTTATATTTTGGATGTTATGGTTTTTGCTTCTATATGCTTATGATAAAAAATCACTTTGTGGTCTCTTTGTAATCAACTCTTGTGAATGAGTGTAGCTGGCACATCTCTCTTCAGGGATAATCCACCACCCTGTGATCTAGTTTGTATTGCTATGCATTTTACGGTTTTTTTTCCATTCCATTCATTAATAGAAGGTGGGTTTTATTGTACTATTATGCTTTCTATAAAATGTTTATGTGTGTAGTTCCATTTTATATTTATTTCTTCATTTAATTATACAAATAATCCATATCAATGTAGTAGATGTTGGAATATTCTCCATCCTAGACACTAGCCATGCATCATTATTTGACCTCTATGCATCATTATTCACCTCCATGCAACAATATTTGATGTCCATGCATCATTTTTTAGCTAAATAATGCATAGACAATGTTGTTGACCATGCATTGCCTTGATCCTATTCCATTGATCTCATGAGACACCCATGCACCGCTTTCCTCATTTTTAGGACCATATGTGCCCAAATGCATGAATTTTGGAGTATTTGAGTCAAATCCCTAGATTTTAGGAACCTACCATCAGTTAATTGGTTCATGCACCTTGATTTCATTACTGAGAAGTAATCACGAGCTTCAATGACAACCTATCACCACTATCAGTCACACATGTGCCTCCTTTAGAGTTATCTCTCTAACTTTTATCCCAACAACTCATTCATTCACCATTAACCATCAATTAAGTAGTCTCGCTTCCTGAGTTACCACTAAAGTTGTGTCTGGAGATGATTCCTAAGTTAACTAAGACTGATACTTGAGATTATTTCTAATTATTCCTGAAGGATTCAAATTATTTTTATTGTATCATTCTTTGATAGCCATCATATTGCTAAAGAATAGAGCAACAACATTTTTCCATCTGTGTTTCAGTTTTTTTTAGTGAATTACAACAAATCTCTTCTTAATTTTTTCTTCAAAATATTTGTGAAATTAGTGAGGTTGTTTCATCCTTGTGATCCTACCTATGAAATATCATATTGTGTCAGAGTGTATGGATATTAGTATGATCTAATTGATATCTTTAGTGCACCAAAAGCAGTGGAGAAACCACGTAATTCCTCGGGATATTGCATCTAGTTACTGGGTATATCCCTTTATCTATTTGAGGTGTGATGTGCTCCCAAATGTATATATATTCCTAAAGCATAGCTCAATAGGTTCTATGTCAAACCTCCAATATCAATTACCAAAGTTTATTGCAACTTTTTTTGTATTGTTTTTGCAGGATTTACCATCACCAATAGTGCAAGCAGCATCAAAAATGGACCTATCTTCAGTACCTCAACTCACTCCCTTCAATTTATTTGAATGAAAGGAAAGAATGGAGATATTCTTGTGTAGCAGAGCTCTCTTTAGAGTGTTAATTGGCACTAAAACTGAGTCTAATGCACCTATGGAAAATTCCAAATACTTCAATAAGATTGATGAAGCATATGGTATGTTGTGTCTTAGCATCTCTAGAAACCTTCTTTTCCATCTATCCGGTCTAAAAAACTATGAAGGAGGTTTGTACTAAGCTTGAATATTTATTTGGGAAGCAATATGAACTAAGAGGGAATCAATTAGAGAATGAGATTATATTTCTTAATCCCAACAATTTTGAATCCATCACATAATTCTTCACAAAATTCAAGAATTTGGTTATGCGTCTCAAGATGTATGGTGATGAGAATAAAGATGAGCATATTGTTCTCTCATTTCTATAAAAATTGGGACCAGGTTTTCTGTATTCATATCCACATTCCAAACAGCAAAGTTATCAATCCCAAATTGGAAGATTCCCACTCTAGATGCCTTCGTCCAGTCTCTCACAAAGGAAAAAGATAAGCTAGTGCAAATGAGATTCATAAAACCATCAAGGGATCAAATCTTGTTGTTGGATAAGGGAATAATGTGAATGGTAAAGGAAAGAAGAAGGGAAACGAGAAGAAACAGCATGAACATAAGCAAAAAGAGAACCCTAAAAAATCAGAGGGTACTTTGAATTTTAAGAGAGGTAAGCAAAATCAAAAGAGAAGACCAAATGTCCTTACTGCAACAGAGGTTTTCATCCAAAAAGTGCTAGCATGAACAAGACAATCTACCTTATGGATCAACTTCTATATAATATTAACCTTCCAGTACCTGAAAGTGCAAGGAGGAAGGAAGTTGGTTCTAAGTTAGAATACAAGGAGAGATGTCATGCTCTCATGGATGGCACTTCGAATGAAACTTATTTTATCATAGATTGTAGAGCCTCCAGACACATGTCTGCATCCATAAATATCTTATAGAAATTCAAACCTATTGTTGGGCCTTCCATCCTAATGGGAGACGATTCCAAATTTTGTCCCCAAGGAATAGGAATAATCAATGTGGAGAATGGATAATTCCAAGATGTGTTGTATGTTCATTCCTTGGCATCCAACCTTCTTTCAGTATATCAAATGCCTTATACTGGAGTTGCAAAGAAAAGTAATTTTTACTACTGATAGTGTTGATATTTTCAAGATCTCTTGTTAGAAAATAATTTCCCAAGGAATTGGTATGAAAGTGCCCTCCTTAACCATGCTAATGAAGTTAGCATACTTTGGCATGAAAGGTTGGTACACCTCAACTATGAGCACTTGCAAGAACTACACAACCAAAACATGTTTGAAGGACTCCCAAATGTCATATTTGCTAAAGATGTATGTCAAGGTTGCTTGAATGGTAAGCATCATGAGCATAAGTTTGAAAAAGGAAAGGAAAAGAGAGCCTCATATCCTCTTGATTTGATTCACATTGACATATCATGACCTCTCCCTCACCTATATGTGAATAATTCTAGATATATTTTTACTTTCATAGATGACTATTTGATATTTAGTTGGGTTTACTTCCTATAGTTGAAATCAGAAGTATTTGAAAATTTCAAGTTTTTTTAAGTTGTCGTAGAAAATTTCACTAGAAATAAGATCAAGGGCCTTCATACTAACAATGGAGGACGGTATGTCAAGAATGAATTTTAGTCATTTTGTGTAGATGAAGGCATTGAAATGCTACACAATGTTCCATACACATCACGGCATAATGGTGTGGCTGATAGAAATAAGGGAACCTTAAAAGAGATGGCTACTTGTATGCTTGAAGCAAAACAATTGTCTCATAGACTTTGGGCAGAAGTTGTTAATTGTGTTTCTTACCTCCAGAACGAAGTTCCACACAAAGGCCTAAAGGGAAAAACTCCATTTTAAGCATGGATGGGATACAAACAAGCATATTCAGTTCTCCAATTGATCCATAGTGACATCACAGGACCTCTTCATACTCTAGTCTTGAGTAATTCAAAGTATGTGTTAACCTTCATAGATGATTACTCAATATTTTGTTGGGTTTATTTTTTCAAGGATAAAATAGAGGTGTTTGAAATTTTCATTGATTTTAAAGCTTTTGTTGAGAATACTTTTGGGAAAAATATTAAGGCCCTTCAGATAGACAATGGAGGGGAGTATGTTAAGAAATATTTATACAAATGTTGTGCTCGTGAAGACATTCATATGAAACATATTGTTCCCCACACACCTCAGCAAAATGGTGTGGCAAAGAACAAGAACAAATCATTGAAGGAGATGGACACATGTATGCTAGATTCCAATTCTCTCTCTCTCCAATACTGTGGGCTAAGGCCATCAATTGTGCAACATACATTCATAATAGAGTGACTCATAAAGCTTTGAAATTCATGAATCCCTTTGAATCTTGGACTGGGCACAAGCATGATGTATAACACCTTTCATTAGTTGGCTCAAAATCTTTGTCCAATATTCCTCTACATAAGAGAAAGGATTACAGCCTCAAATGCAACCATGTATCTTTGTTAACTATGTTGAAAATGAAAAGGCTTAAAAATTGTTTGATCTCTCCACTCATAAGATGTTCATTGAGAGAAATGTGCAGTTTGAGGAAGAACCATTACAAACAATTCAAATGGAAGATGGAGAAATCCCAACCCCTTCAATTGATGATATAAGTGAATCCTCAAGTGAATTTTATTATTCTGATTTGGATGATGAAGATCAATGTTATAGCATGTTTTGACACACCTTATGCATCATGCCTTGATGGCCTTCCCTTGTCGCTATGCAGACTCATTATATCCCCCTTGCTCATTATATTCCTAATGCTTTAGTGGAACCCTTAAAAAGTCATTTTTGAATATACACATGGGTGAATAGTTATGTAGCTTGTGTATGTGCATCTTGAACCATTATAGCACACATCATGAGTTTTTGTGCTCAAAATTAAAAATATTTTATATTTTCCATGCCAAGTCATGGGGGTTATGATCCTTGACCTTCCATATGCTGGAAAATGATCTGATTCGACTCTCCATTTCCCATTTGAGTGTTATATATTGACCCATTGAGAAGTATTGCAGGAGGAGAAACTTTGAGAGTAAGGAAACTATAGAAAAACATTTCCCCATTTCCATATGCTTGAGTCTGCATCCCTTGTTCCTTGTTTGAGTGAACCATTTATGTTAATATCCCAATATATCTTTATATTTTGAAGGATGAACCCAATTACTTCTTTTGCTTGTGATATTTCCTTGTATGGAGGATTTAATCCTTGTGGAGGCCATGCCGGTAATAAAATATGATGGTGAGATGGTCACCCATTTTGTGTTCAACCAGATTATCACTTTATTTGGAATCCCAAAGGATATTGTCACTAATCATGGAAGTCACTTCCAAAATAATATGATGGAAGATTTAGCATTAAATATATGGTTTAAGCAACATCATTCTTCATCTTATTGTCCTAAGGTGAATAGCCAAGTGGAGGTGGTTAACAAATCTCTTAAGGCCATTCTACAAAAAATTGTCACTCAAAGCAAGTCTAATTAGAATATTATGTTATACCCTCCTTTATGGGATTATTGGACCAGAGTTATGACTTCCATTAGTTTTTAACTATTCTAGTTAGTTCATGGGGAGGATTCGTTTCTTCTTGTTGAATGCGATATCCCTTCGTTAATGCTAGTCGTAGAGTTCCTTCCTGACACTTCTAAGTTAGAACAACTCTTAGTCCACATTAAGTGGCTTGATGAGAAGCGTCGAGATGTTTTCATGGCTATAGAAGTCAGTAAATTTTGTGTCAAGGCTCAATATGATAAGTGTGTTCATCCTCATCAGTATAATGAGGGTGACTTGGTCATCCTCTAGGATCAAGCCAACGACCATTGAGGGAAGGCAAGTTTAACCCTATGTGGCATGGTCCTTACATCATTAGGCATGTCCTATAGAAAGTATCCTACAAGTTGCAATATTATGAGGGGAATTTCTTGAAGTATCTCATAAATGGGATCTAACTTAAGAAGTAATACGCTTGAGTCTCCATCTTGGGCTAGTACCTTGTAGATTAGTGTACAAATTTTCATAGTTTTTGGTTTTTATTTTGGTGACGTGGTTAGCTGATATGCTTCCTATTGGCTAGAAGATGTCAACGGAGTCTTCGATGTACTTAGGATCTTTGGATGGTGTATATTATAACTAGATCTTGTTCTTAGTTTATCTATTTTTTTGGTCCTAATTTTCAACCGTTGCTTTAAAATGATTTTACATTTTATGTTGATTTTAAGAACTTTTGACAATCAGTAATTTTTGTTGGATTTAATGCTTTTAATGGTTGAATTATTTCATTAATTTAGTTTTAAGGTTTGTATTTTGGGCTTATTAGTTAATATGTATATCTTTAAGCTTTCAAAAAATTATAATAAAAGTTTATTCCAAGTTTTCTTTATAATCTAACCCTCATTTTTTAGTCCTTTGTCAAATATTTTCATGAGGAGATTCCTGTAGCAGCTCTGTTTTTCCTATTTTTATCATTATCATTGGGAGCAGATTACGAGGTGATGGAAATGAATTTTGGAAAACCAAAAGATTTTTTTGTTCAAAACAGACTCATGCACAAAAACCTCTCTCATTTTTGCAACATCTATTATCGTTTGAGAGATTCGAATTCATCTTTGTGGCCTATTTTTAGGGTTTGAATTATTTAATAATTTCTTGTTTTAGTCACAACTTTCCAACACGTATTTCGATCCATTGAAGAGGAATTTTTAAAAACCAATAGAGGTTTTTGTTCATAACCGACTCATTTAAAAAAAAACCCTCTCATTTTTTTCACAAGTGTCCTGGATCGAGAGATATGAAGGCGTATTTAAGACCCAAATTTTCCCAAATCCGATTCGCTATTTTTTGGTTAATTGTCTTTAAATATTTTGAGTTATCATGTAACCAATTGATGTAATTGTTTCAAATTTAGACCTAGAAGGAATTTATGTAACTACTTTACCTTTGTAATGATAAAAGGAAGACAAACATACAATTTTGGTCTGGGATTTTTCACTCAAGGAGAGGCTTTTGGAGCTTTGATTTCTCAAGCTAGAATTTATAACTCTTATGTAAGTGGATGACTGTTATTGATTATATATAAAATGATAAGCCCTTTTACCTGTTATGCTTTTTCATTTCTGATCTGGTTGATTGCTCAATCTACAATTTCATTTGTGTTTAAAGGTTTATTCATGTAAATGCTTGTAGTCTGTGGGTGGAATTACTATTTCATGTGTAATGTTTATGGCTTATTGGGATGTGTTTGATCCCTAGTTTATCCAACTTGCATGATTCAGTTCTGTAATAGCTTGTGGATGTTTATTTCATCCTTGTTGATGAAGTTTTTAAAACCAAAACCCTAAAACCTATTTTATTTAATTTTACTTTTGAGATTGTGTTGGCTTGTTCTTCTAGTAGTCTAAGAACAATTTATGGCACTAATAGTGTCAACCACCATACACAGAACTTAGCTTCCACCGCTTAGATCATTTATGCACCCGAGGTCCAACTTGTGTCTTCAAGAGGTGTATGCCTCATCCATCATGGAAAAATGTGGTTGAGTATCGCATTGTTATAGATCTATTATGTGATTCCATTTCAAATGGTATTTTATCTTTAGAGGTTCACCTGCATTCGTAGTTGATTGTTTCACAGTTGAATGGTCGGTACCACGTTAGAGATCCTACATTTATAAGTAGGTTCTTAACGGTAATATTGTTAGAGAAGCATTTCAATTTCATTACACACATCCATATACCTAGATGTTATAATCAAGTTGTTGATTCATATGAAAATTACATTTTATATTTCATTTGTCGCATAACTAAGAAATAAGCATTCACATTTACACATTCATACACGTACATACATTTATACACATATACATTTATCAAACCGGTAGCCATAAGTTTTTTATTTTTGAATAAAAGTCCAAAAAATATGGTGTCATAATACAAAACAAGGATTCTAGCCCTCAAAATATACATGGCTGATACAAAATAGAGTCATGGAATCTATGCATGTGGTCTTGGATGAGTATCATGGTAACAAAATAAAATGTTGGATAGACACCTGAACAACCTAACCAACGTATGAGGTACCCCAGCCACATGTCTCTACATAGCCTCGAGAGATCCTCGATCTACACCATAGGAATCATGTGGTTCAAACAAGCCAAGTTTCCATGCACAGTATATAGTATACACTCAACATCAGCGCTAACCATGTCCTCTCCTCATCTTGTTTGTTTGTGCAGTGGATAACCCTTCAATCGTTGTGGACCTATGTCTACAAAAAACGAGCATAATGTTATCACATGAAACCACCAAAAACATGTTTTTGCTTTCCTTAAGCCAAAATACAACAAAAAAAATGAAATGTTCCAAACCAAAACAAATAAATGATTTTACCTATGTCCCCAAATGGGGACCTTGGTGATAGTGGAATTTCCCTATCTTCATTGAATTCTATCCCCTCTTATGGGTAGTCATCTATGGAAATCACTTGTCGATTCACTAGTGGAAGAGATCATCAGTGAATGGACAAGGCACCATGTTTCCTACTAGCCACCACATCACATCATTTCGACGTGTCTAATATGGATCACATAGACCTTGAGGAGGTACCTCAACTCTCAGGATAAGGCCTGGTACCCTCTCAAAAAATAAGCTGCATAGAACGCTAGTAAATCCAAAGTTATTGTCCCAGCCAATTTTACACTTTGTCAGCTATTGTTTCATGATTCCCAGTAAGGATGTGCTCCAAACCAAAATGGTGGGCCTCATACACTCCATTGCAAGGAACATGAGAGTTCGTGACACCTGATGTAAATAAGTTGAACCCGATATCCTTGTCAAGGCTAGGATGATCATTTTGAGACTTAGACTCTAGATTGCAAGGATAGAGACTTAACTTACCACTTTATCAGTGTTGGGAAGGAAATATTCAGCAATGTATTCATCTATATTCATTCCCCCACCAGCTCCATGAGCTCTGAGATTTAATACCTCTCCTTGGAAAAGTAATCTTGTGATAAATTATCTATCATCCACCTCAATTTTGAGTGGATTCCCATTGAGGTTGAATGCCTTTGTGTCTGGATCCCAATAGTTAATGAGCATCTGTAGTAATCTTGGTTGTGCCCTAGTAATCCCAAGGTTACAAAATTTATAAATACCACATCTTTCTAATGCTTGTTGCGAAGGTATATTTACATGCACCTCCCTATCAACATCATCATGTTCCCTTTCCCTCCACTTGATGATGATATTGCAAAGGAAAGAGAGAGCTATGAGTTGAAACTCTTAAAAAACCTCATTCATGACGCTTCGCACGGGTCATAGACTAAATAGTAGCATGGACATGTGGGAAGGATTTGATTTTCCTGTGTTGACCTATCCCTCCATGCAACCTAATGATCTGTGAACTGCCTAGGTTGAGTTGCCAAATTTTTGTGATGAAAAAACCAAAAGGTGACCATATAAATATGAAATTAAACCAATGAAATGATAGATCATGATGAGAATATTTACCACATCCATACGTTTTGTGATTTTGTTGCATGTAGCTCCTGGAATCTAAGTTTGAAGTTCTAGGGTGAAAAGGTCCCCCAAAGCACTATTTGTGGTAAAATCTCAAATGGTATGGTAAATGTCAATTTTTTACTATTTATACCAATTTTTACACACTTTCCTATAGTTTTCACCCTGTCTTTATTATTTTACAAGCTTTATGGACTAATATCGTGGTGTAAGGTACTTTTTATGCAGTTTCGTCGAGCCTTAGTGGATTTTTACCATTTCCAAGCATGTTTGCGACTTTGGCAGGTATAAATCTTAACTAGCATATAGGATAGGATTCCATTTTTACTTCATTATTACACTATCCTATGACCATGTCTCATAAACCTTGGGTACAAACCCACTTTTTAATGACAGAAAACGTTCCAGCTACTTCTAGAAGTGTCATTATTTAAGTGGTAGGGTTTTCCCAACCATGTGTACCCTAGTTAGAACATGCTGTGTCATTTGGTGCCCGTGTCGAAGTTACTCTTTAGGTATGGGAGTCCCTTATAGTCCTTCCATGTCTTTGAGTGGAAACATAATGTCCCTTCTTATCTCTTATGATGCTTATATCCCATAGGGAGTCCCTTTTTATATCAAGTTGTAAATGCATTACATGTGTTTGTTTTCCTTTTTGATCCTAATGTTGGATCCTCGCTTCAGTGTTATAAGACAAATTTCCCAAGCATGTCTCAATCCTAGCTAAGCATATCCTATTATTTACCCTTTGCAGTGTGATTACCCCTCACCCTAGAGGAAACATTCCCTCGAGTGTCCTTATCCTGCATGTATTTCCTTGCATAGATAATAGGTATGTTCCACTACTTGGAACTAGTTTTATTTCCCACGACACTCATTTCCTCTTTGTTGTAATATAAGCACATTTTATTCTTTTTCAAGATTTATAATTTGAAGAAGACAAAAAAAACCAAAATAAAAATAAAAAGGAGGACAAGAAATGATATCATCTTATGTTGGCATCTGTTGTGTCGCCTTTGAACAAGAGGAAAACCTTTGTATTTTCATTGTTTTACAGACTTTGATTGGGATGGTGATAGCTCAGAAAAAAAGAAAAAAAAAATGCATATGGATTTGTTTTCATGCTTAGAGGAGGACCTATATGTTGGTCAAGTAAGAATAAAAGTGCAATCTCACTCTCTTCAGCAAAGGTCGAATATAGAGGAGTTGTGAATGCTACAACTCAGTGTGTTTGGTTGCAAGGTATTCTTTCTAAATTCAGGATTAACATTCACACTCCGATAGTCATCTTCTGTGACAACCAGAGCATAATAAGGATCTCAACTAACCTATTTCAAAGGCAAAGTACCAAGCATATATATATTCATATGCACTGCACAAGGAGGCTACTACATAATCTTATCATTGCTTTGCAATATTGCCCCTCATATGAGCAAGTTGCAGACATCTTCACCAAAGAATTCATAGAAAACACTTTCAGCCATCTCAGATCATTGCTTGGTATGGGTGAACACCTGGTGAAAAAATATTGAAAAAGTGAAGTCTCGCAATTGTGTTCATGTCCATATTTTAAGGGGAGGTTTGTTTCCATGAGGTTTTCCTCCTTTCCTTGGTTTTGTGGACAAGCAGTATGTAAAGGGTGACTAAGCCTTGTTTCTAGGCCCTATTTTTCTGATATTTCACATAAATTTATGCTTAGGAGGGGGGGGTGTTATAATATTAAAAATTGATCTTTATACTTAGGATAAATTTATTAGTCAGTTTGATTAATCTCCTAGGTGTTAGACTAGGTAGTTAGCAATCATATGCCATCATTTGGACAACATATGCCATATTTTTTCTCATGAGCACACTTAGAAATATTTTGGATAGATCATGTATGATTTTAGACTATTCTAGAATGGAAACTACTCCTTCCTACTTTATTCTACTTTAGTCCATCTTTTTTTTCTTTTTAGTGGAAAAGGACAAATCTAGTCACATGGAAACTACCTCCTTTTTTGGCCAACACATCCTCTATGTTTCTCTCTCCAAAATGCATGCTTTTATTGGATTTTTGTCATTCATTAGCTTTACCACTTTCTTTATCCAATTCGTGACCTTCTTGACTAATTTGGAAAGAGATTTTGCCACCTGAGGGGGTTTTATGCTTTAAAGTAATCCTGCTTTTTTGAGTCATTCAAATGCCTTCTTTTGATTTCTAACCAATGATGTAATTATATATTTTAACAACCATTTAATTATCCAAGTTTGGATGATGTACTATAATTCAATACAAGTTTATTATGTGCTCAAATTTTAGTGTCTTATTTGAGTGATTTTGCTTAACAATTTTTGTAAGAGTAATTGCTTGTTTCACAGATCTTCCTGTGGATTAATTTTGACACATGGAATCCTTTGGAGTCATCCTTATCCATATTATTCACATTTGTAGCAACACCAGCCCTCCTGGATGACTTGGACCAACTGTGACTATCTTGTGAGAGTTTGTTGCACACTTGGATCATGCAATATTCACTCTTGAAGGATGTGGCTCACATATCAAGGAGTTGATTACACACATTCTAGAGGGGAACTCTATGGATTTTTTTTCTATTCGACCCTTGGTACTTTTCATCATCTTCTAGTCAAGCACTCCATAATTTAAGGAATTTCCGATCATTGTTTGAGAATTATTGCAGTACATCTCATTATTGTCACATGTCACCACCTTATTTTGAAGTACTTGTCACTTCAACTTGACTTAATGGAACCCTCATCTCTTTTGTCCACTTATCTTGGAGAGAGATTTGTTAGTGTTAACTTGTCATGAGGTTGTTACATATAGTAGTGGTTGATTAGTCAATATCTAGATTTTTAGACCTAGGGTTGCTAGTTTTAACCATGTCATGTACATATTTTATTATTTTATTTAAAATATTTAGGAAATATATCATCTATGTAAGAGAAACTCATGTGTAATTTGGAATATGATGGAGTGAAACAAGAAACTATAAGTCTCAAAATAACAAAGGAAAATGCTGAGGTTTCTCCTATTTCAGTTGGAACCCTAGGTCCCAAGGCTACTTTGGTTAGTTTCACATTACTAGAGAAAGATGTACAGATGGTATAAAAGGAGGATTCGTACGAAAACAACTGACTCCAAATGAAAAATTTGTCATGTCCATTAATACAACACTCCCCTTAGATGAGATCTTGAGATTGGCAGGGAAGAATGAAAACTTAGGATTATATCAGATATAGCACTGAAAGGAGAAAGTACTAGTCATTCTATTCTAGAATCCACCTACTCAAGACCATTTTTAGTGTGATCTCCTGGAAAATACTGACTTGGAAGAGAACGACCTTACAAAAATTGTGAACATTGATGTGCATAAGGACATGGGAACTAACAACATTTGAACCTTTATGGGAGAAGACAATGTGTAGGAAATTGCAGACTCTTCACCATCCATTCTATATATATTTCCAAGTCCTTATAGGTTGCCAGTACCATCATTCCATCATTGTTGAATTCTGAAGTCTCCTCCCTACATGAGTGTGGGAACGCATCAGGGTATCGGATTGTGTTAGAATGATTCAGTTCCCCTATATCTGGAATATCATCAGCTTAATTTTCCATGGCTTACTCCTAAACTTGGTAGATTGCAAGTTTCTAGTGGTGCAATTGTTCCCACAGTTATCCTTGAAACTATTATACCAAAAGAGGACTAGGAGGGTCATTTCAAGCGGAGGAGTAATTGTGATAAGAAGAAGGTTTCTGCACTTAACTTTAAGTTTAGGGGAAAACAATCAAATGAATGATGTGGTAGACACCGCATATATTAATCTTGTAGGGTGTTTCCCTAGACATCTATGTGCTATGATGAAAATTATGGATTGGGTCAAGTCTTGATGGCTCACATCTCTTGGTTACTCTACAAAGACCTTGATTCTAGGAAGGGGTTGGATTGTCTTAAAATTCATGGATAAGAGGATGCTATCAAAATCATGGGAGGTCTCATAATTATGATTCCTCTATTCTTTCCCTGAAAAGGTGGACCATTATTTGATACCCACAAAGAAAGGTTGGATTCATCATTGGTGTGGTTCTCATGCATTCCCCTGGACTACTAGTCATCTTCACAGAAATTGGAAATGTAGTTGGAGACTTTGTTTCAATGGATTTTTCCTATCATATGTCAGGTTTTATGTTGGTGGTGTGAATATTGGTCAAACTCAATATTAGGAATGGGCTTGCAGACTCCCTGGTCATTTCAAAAGTAGGTAGGAACCACACTCATATTTTGGACTATGAGGGAGTCCCATTCTGTTGTAATTGACGCCACAATTATGGTCACCTCATAGTAGATTATGTCTACCTTTCTAGTAGAAACATGGAGAACATAAGTGGACCAGGGTCCCTCAAAATAAATATGTCATGCCAGGTCATTTTGGGCTCCATAAATCAAAGGTATATCATTTTGACAAAAAAAATTGAGAGCCTTAGTCCAATTCAAAGTAGGGATTGGTCTATGTAGCAAAGGATAAAGTCCCCTATTCTAGATTTTTCATTGGTATATTCTTCTAATATTTCAATCATGCACCCTTCATATCAAGAGAAACATATGACTGAGTGCTCCAGTGGTGCAATGGACATACTAATGACCTCTCATCTAGATTACGGTAAGTCAATCATGATCTTGGTGTTGCTTTTCCTCCTTCATTTATGGATATAAATTATGGACATGGCCCTTATATTGGGGAACCCACATACTCACAACAAGGAAATGGGAACCCAAATATTGTTCCTTTAAATTCCTATAAGGTTTTATACTCTAGGGCATCATGAGAGCGAAAGGGGAGAAAGAATTTATATGAGACTCGGGGTGATCCTGGGAGTGAACCTGTGGATACCATTGATCCTATTTTAGGGGACATAAAGTACAATATCTACTCTCACCTAGAATTGAGTGGATACTTTAAGATCCCTTCGCATGGAGGTTTAGTTTTAAACCCAATATTCCTGGCTAAATATGTGGGTCAAGGATGGAAGTCTTGTATTCACGCTACACAAGATAAGGTCGTCGCCAATATTCTTTTAGAGAGATTACACTAAATAGATGGGGTTATAAGATATATCACCTTGAAAAACATTACTCCTTTATTTTCCTTACCCTCATTTGTCCAGGGTTAGCCAATAGAACCCTAAAATACTAACGTTAAAATGTTTAGAAGTGGCTCATTGCTTGACTTGATTTTCCAACAAGAAACATTGTGTGAAGGTTTGAAAATGGTAGAGGACAAAGGAATTATTTTTAAGGGTTTGGATTTCATATTTATAGATTTGAAGGGAAGATTGAGGAGGATTGATCATGGGTTGGAGATCAAACTAGTCGTAGCTAACTAATGATAGGAATGTTTCCCTGAGATTCAGGTTGGATTTCTTCTCTCGAGATTGTTGAATTTTTATCTATTTCCAAATCTTGATAATTATTTCCTAATGATTTCAATCATTCATTTCATCTCACAATATTCATTAAATAATTTTAGACTAAAAAATTCAACTTAAATTGCAACAGAAACAAAGGACGGTAAAAACAAAACCATGCATAATAGACACAAATATTTTTACCGTGGGAAACCCAAACTTGGGAGAAAACCCAACAACTTTCTAGAGAAAAAATCATTCCAAAGTTACAAGTACATCACCATCATAAAGAGAAACCATAAAATACATAAATTTTTCCCTCCTTCACAATAAACCCTTGCAAGGTTAGAAAACCTCTAGTGACAATAAGAAACACCAAAAAAATAATCCGTGTGCCTTTATCAGGCATTCTTGGAAAGTGTGCACTAGTGGAGAAAAGACGTTGTGTTGTGATGATGTAAAAATTAAATGCTAGAGCACTTTATTTATATTCTTTGGTTCACTTTTATTTTTCCTCTTGGGTTGACTTATAATTTTGGTGAGGCTAACTTCTCTTCTTGTCTAAGGGTGGCTTGTCTTTTTGTATTCAATATTCTATGGAACTTATTCAATGCTATCTAGGACTTCTTCCATGGTATGACTTGTCTTCTTGGTTATTTATTCTAAATTAGAAAATTTGTCCATGCTGATTATCATCACCTCACATGCACGCCTATTCATGCATAGAGATCTAATGTTGATTTGAACCACACTAAGACGTCCTGGACACTTTTTAGAGTCTATGTAAAATTCAATGTTATATTAGACTTGTATATTTGACAAGGGGATGAAATCCCCTATCAAATAAAAAAGTCAACTCGCTATAATATAGAATAAATCACTCCATCATGGAGAAAGAAATATGATTAGCACCCTGGGGCCCATCTCCACACAATATGACCTAGGAGAAACACTGTCCTCACCTGGGCCATTCATCACTAGCCAAATTACATGGCCATTTTCTGTGAGTAAATATATCATTCACTACTAGACGAATTACATGGCTATTTCATGTAAGTGAATTTTTTCTCGATGTTTCAACCTAAAGAAACATCAACACTCACTCCTAGCAAGGGATACATTTTGCATCATGCCAAGATTCCTTCATGAGAATTTCCACAATCTGCATCTCGATTCTTGCAAGACTACACCTGGGCCATTCACCACTACCGAAATCATGTGGTATTTCCCGTGAATAAACGTATTCCTGATTTTTCTCATCTATATGTATGGGCCATTCACCACTATCCAAATAATATGTTAATTTATAATGAGGGAATGTATGGCCCATACTACTCACCTCTATGTGTAGACCATTCATCACTAGCCAAATTACATGGCCATTTCCCGTGAGTGAATGTCTGCCCCATATTGCTCATATGAATGTCTAGGCCATTCACCACTAGCAAAATTACATGGTCGTTTCCCGTGAGTAAATGTCTTCCCCATACTTCTCATATGTATGTATGGGCCATTACCACTATCCAAATAACATGGAAATTTCCCATGACTGAATTTTTGTCCCATGCAACTCATCTATATGTCTAGGCCATTCACCACTAGCCAAATCACATGGTCATTTACCATGAGTCAATGTCTTCCCCATACTACTCATTTGTAGATATGTATTGGAGTTACATTGCTCCCTTATGCACCATATCTCGAATGAAGTGATATTTGATATCTTAATCAAATAGTCCTATAAGAAGCTTCTGAATCCATACCAGTTCATGATGTATGACACTATTTGGGATATACTATTGAAATATTGTAACTTCAAAGGATATTCTAAATGTATTTTACTGATGTAATCCAAAGGAGATGTTATTATTCCTCCTTTGGGGTGTTACTATTGTAATTGGTAATTATAGAGTCATTAGGTATGTTAGAAAAATAATCCATCTCACTAATGCCTTAGTTACACTACTTATTCAATTTTATTGCAATTTTTTCATTAATACACTATGTAGTGGAATAGGGGTACTTAGTTGGACAAATGCAAAGTCAAATTGGGGATTTCACACCTACATGAGCACTATAGCTCAGTAAACCAGCCACATGTGCACACTCATAATTTTTTTTGCACTCCCATTCATTGAATGTGGATAGCTTGGTTGACTAGGAGCGCTAGAGGTGGATTTTGTCCATTTTTGGCTTGATTTGGTGCATTTAATGCCACCTTGAGACTCTAAACCACCCATATTTCCACACCCACGCATTCCAAGTTGTAATAATAGACCCAAATCATATCAAACATGTCCAGTTAGCAATTTGTTGATGTTTGGGCTGATTTGGGCCGTGATGGCCCACCTAGGGGGGATTGATGCCAATTTGGAAATATTGACTTGTACACTCACATTGGGCTCTGAAACCCTCAAAAAACTTTCCAAATGTAATATAAACCTGATAATAACATGTTTTAATGTTATACAGTTAAAATTTATCCTGGTTCTGTTCACATTTGTGTGTGTAAATTACTTCTCAATTCATGGTTTTTGTTGGTTTTTGCACCAAATTTGATTTGTGAGCTTCACTAACGCTCACAGATTCTCCTATGGTTCGAATTTATCACATGGTATCAGATCCGTTTGGATATTATTGAGTTGTAGATCAATTGTGTCTTGAGTTATGTTTGTTAGTTAAATTCCGGATAAAATCGAGTTGTTTTGTAGGACATCCAGCAAAAATTCATCACCAGTTGCGCAGGAATAAATGGAAGATACCCACATATTGCTAACACCTTTAAAATTCTTTGATTGGAAGGTAGATATGGTGATTCAGTTGAGATGCAAAGGGATTTACAAAGTTACCATGGGCATTGAGGTGGAGCCAAACTCTGTTGTTGAGAAAGCCAAGTACTTCAACAGATTGGATGAGAAATATGGATCGTTGTGTCTGAGCATCTCAAGACAGATATTGTTCCACATTGACAGTTTTACAACACCCAATGAGGTATGGTTAAAACTAGATACATTGTTTGGGAAAAGTGATGAACTACGTGGTCACTGGGTTGAGAATGAGCTTATCAGCTTGAGCCCAGTGTACTTCGACACAATACAAGACTTCTTCAACAAGTTTAAGTCACTTGTGTTGCAGATGAATCAATGTGGCATTGAGAAGAAAGAGGACCAATTTATTTTGTCAAGTCTTTCGAAGTTGGGGCCAGATTTCTCAATTTTTGTGAACACATTTCACTCCAACAAGTTAACACTTCGAAACTAGAAAATGCCAAGTTTGGCTAGCTTCATGGAGTCACTCACTCAAGAGAAATAAAATCTATTCCAAATGGTCACCATCAAGACCAAGTATCAAGCCTTAGCCATGGGAGTTTCAAATTCCTCAAAGGGCAATCCCAAGCCCAAGAATTCGAAGCTACCAGAGAAGAAGAAACCAGAAAAACAAAAATCCAATGATGGAAGTTCTAGTTCTTCTAAGGAGAAGGACAAGAGGGGAAAAGAGAATACCAAGTTCACCTATTTCCACAAGGGATGGAATGAAAAGAGCTCATGCATGAAAAATACCATTGAAACCATGGAGCAGTTGTTGGGGAAGAACAACATTCTAGTCCCTGACAACACAAGGAAGAAGGATGGCACCTCCCGTTCAAATGAAAGCAAGGAGAAATGTCATGCTTTGGTAGAAGGTACCTATAAATATTCATATTGTATCATTGATTCAGGGGATTCCAAGAAAATGGTATCCAAGAGAGAGCTCTTATCCTCCATGGATTTGAATACAGGCCCAACAGTTCAAATGGGGGATGATTCAGAAATCCATACCAGAGGGATTGGTAGGATTGACTTAGAGAATGGCTACTTCAGTTATGTATTGTATGTACCAGAAATTGCAGCAATTTTTTTGTCAGTATATTGGATGACCCATACAGGAGAGTCAAAGAGAGTGACCTTCACTCCAGACATAGTAGAGATTTCGGAAATCTCAACAGACCAAGTCATTGCAATTGGGTATGCAGACCACCATGAGAGGATGTACAAGTTTTCTAACTTACTCCCCACTTCCAATGACCAAGCACTTCTATCACATGCAAATGAGGTTTTGAAGCTATGGCATGAGAGGTTTGATCACATGAACTACAAGTACCTCCATGCACTACACAGAGATGAGATGGTGGAAGGACTTCCACAAATCAGATCATCAAATGGAGCATGCATTGGGTGTGTAGTTGGGAAGCATCCTGAGAAAAGCTATGAGAAGGGGAAGGAAAGGAGAGAAACAAAACCACTTGGGTTGGTGCATTCTGATTTCATTGGTCCATTTCCCACTCCATCATATGGTGGATCAAGGTATGTACTTATATTCATAGATGATTACTTTCAATTTTGTTGGGTGTACTTCCTCAAATTGAAATCTGAGGTCTTTGAACACTTGAAGATTTGGAAGGAATTGGTAGAAAATTAGAGTGGTAATAACATTAAATTCCATAGTACTGATAATGGTAAGGAGTATGTAAACAAGAAACTACAGCACCTTTGTGAGGAGTGTGGAATCCAAATGCAACACTCAAGTCCCTACACACCACAGCAAAATGGTGTGGCCGAGAGGAAGAATACATCTCTCAAGGAGATGGCCACTTGCATGGTAGAAGCAAGGGATATAAGTCCCAATATATAAGTTGAGTCCATTAGTTGTGCTTCAAACTTAAAAAACATAGCCTTCCATAAATCAGTAAAATGAAAGACACCTTACGAGGCATGATTTGGCCAAAAGCCAATGTCTCAAATTTTAGGATTTTTGGAACTAGAGCATGGGCTAGAATCCCTTATGAAAAGAGGAAGGCCTTGCAGCCACAAAGAAAGGAGTGCATTATGGTTGGGTATGGTGAGGATAATAAATTCTGTAATCTCTTTGACACTCCCACTTGCAAGAAATTTGTTGAAAGAAGTGTGAAATTTGAAGAAGAGCCCATTCCTGATTTCGAGCTTGCACCGGGGGAATGCTCCTCTCCTCAACCATTCGAAGATGTAAGTGATGATACATGATATATTTTTTATTATATGTATGATATAAATATGGATGAAGATGATATTTTTGTATATGACTCACCATCAAGGCCCAAGTGGGCTGAAAAAATCATTCAAGTTGTTGGGGAATTGGCAAGCAATCCCCATGAGCCTAGGAAGACTAGATCACAAACTAGTAGTGCTTCCTTTACAGGTGATAGTGCTCAAGTGCTCTTGTTGAGAACTGTTATATGCTGATTGGTTCTGATCCTCGGACATATCAACAATCTTGTAATATCCCAATATGGAAATCAGCAATGGACAAAGAATTTCAGTCCCTCCAAGAGAACAAGACATGGGAATTGGTTCCCCTTCCCCCCAAGAGGAAGCTTGTCCAATGCAAGTGGGTCTTCCAGACCAAACTTGATTCTGATGGTTCAGATCTGAAACATAAGGCAATATTAGTTGCTAAGGGATATTCTCATTTTCATGGTGTTGATTACACAGAGACCTTTGCACCGGTTGCAAAGATGGACTCCATAAGACTAGTTCTTGCAATGGCAGCTAGTAAATGTTGGCAAGTTCACCACATGGATGTTAAAAGTGTTTTCTTGCATGGTGAGCTACATGAAGAGATATATATGCAGAAACTTGAATGTTTCCAAGAGGATCCTTAATTGGTATGTAGGTTGAATAAATCATTGTATGGACTCAAGCAAGCCCCTAGGGCTTGGTATGCAAAAATGGATGCTTTTTTTCTCTCTATTGTGTTATCTCCCAAAATAAATTTATTTTGATAGGATGAAGAATTTGACTCATGTTATGAAATATTTAAAGATGACTAACAAATTGAGGGTCTCTGGTTTTGCTATATTTGAGAAAATTGGAAGTTTTAGCTTTCGATGGCTTAGGCAGGGTTATTAATAGCTCATTAGCCACCGAAAAGATTTGTTTCGGAAGCTAACAGTTTAATTTAGGATAAAGGTTAACCATCGAAAGTTTCCTCGATCGATTAGTTGGTAAAATCACTTTCGGTGGCTTAGGCGAGAACTTCAAACAGCTCATTAGCCAACGAAAAGGGTTGGTTTCAGCAGCTTAGCAAACAGTTGAAGGAGGGCGTTAACCACCGAAAGAAGGTAAAAAGAGTTGGGGAAAAAGCATTTTCGGTGGCTTAGGTGAAAGCTCTGATGGTTCATTAGCCATCGAAAGGCCTGTCTTTCGACGGTTAAAAGGAGATATCGGAGAGACCATAATCCGTCGAAAGCCAAGTTTTACAGCCCCATTTGGAAATCAGTTTCGGTGGCTTAGGATATTAGGTCTGCATTTCATTAGCCATCGAAAGCCTTGTTTTCAGCAGCTAGAAGACAATTTCCTGAGGGCCCTTAACTTCTGAAAAGATGAAAAGAAGAAAACAATTAGAAACCTATTAAATCACGGCTCGTCAGCGCAACAGAAATCATCAAAGGGCATGATAAACCACTGAAATGACAAGAGACTGCATCAAGGTGCAAGTGAATGATTGAGGAGGTCATTGTTCAACTGATGAGGACCAAAGTGACTGGAAACCCTACTCTTCCATCCATCTGTCCAAAGAACTACAAAATATCTCCACTGGGTATCCATGTTGCTTTAAACATAATTGTTGGGCAGGGGGTCTCAAAAACATCAACCAAAGCCATCATCCTCTGACCTAAGCATCACTCATGCAGTTGAAAACCCTCATAATCAGCGCCCAATCCTTCAATACACTCCACCTTCGATTATAGGAACTCTCACCACCAGAAACCATCTCTGAGAGTCATCCTGCTAAAAACACTCTTCAACAGAACTTGAATTTATTTTTGCAGGTACCCAGGAGTAACATTCAGCAAATGAAGAAGGGAGGGCCTGCTCTCAGGCAAGAGTTGGGAGACATCAGCTACCTGGAGGCACATCCAGAAGTATGTCAGTTTTTCAAGGATGCTGGCTGTTATAAGTTTTGTGAGAAAATTCAAGGTTCACACCAGCAGCTGGCTGAGGCATTTGTTCTCTCTTTCGATGGCTCCAAGGCAATTATAGGTAAGGAAGAATTTCTGATAAATGAAACCCTAATTGCTGAAGTGACTGAACTCCCTAGCACTAGGGAGAAGTGGTTTAAAACCACCATTCCAAAGGATGTAGAGTTCAGGTCTTATCTAAAGCATGAACATAGAGGGGTGGTATGGAAGAAAAGTGTCCCATCCTCCTGGCTAGAAGAGAGGTGGCAGCAATTACTGAAGGCCAATGTGGTCTACATAACTTGTGAAGGGAGATACAACAGGGCCACACTTTACCATTTCAAATTGATGAACCACTTCACAGGAAAAATCCCACTGAATTTACCTTTCTACTTACACAGGAGCTTGGAAAAAATGGCAGAGCAGGTGAAGGCTCATCCAACCAAGATTGCTGGCAGACTGTCTCATCATGGTCTTATCCAACTCATGATCCAAGAATTGTTGAAGAGGAGAAATATGGCATGGGCTTATTTCTTGTTTTAGAATGGTTTTGAAACAGGCCTACATCCAGAAGAAAAGGGGAAGTCTCCTTCGAAAAATACTAGCACCCCAATGAGTGGGAAAAGGAAGAGAAGGGCTATATCCCCAACAACAGTAGAACAGCCTCCTTCCTCTTCCAAAGCCAAGAATGTCAAAAGAAACTTGGATTTCAATGAAAAGGGCCAAGAAGTTACAACACACAGTGGGAACATTTTGAAGTTGCCCTATTCAAATTCAGAAGAGGAAAGAGAGGAAGGTGTCGACCTAGCATTGCAAGTTGTAGCAGAGATTGAAGGACTCCCATCACCTACACCAAAATAGCAAGATGAACCAACAAAGAAGGCTTCCTCTAGTAAGCCCAAGACACAAAGGATAAATCAGTTGCTAAGGCAATTGTATGAGATGGAACTTTTAGAAAGAGAGATAAATAAAAACAATGCTACATTGACCAGGAGGAACAAGCTGCTGCACAACTCTTGCCTAGAGATGAGAGAAAGGTATGTTTTTCTAAAAAGACTAAACAAAAGATACCTGAAAGACAACACAAGGTTGTATAGAATGATTAGGATTCAGAGGTTGCATATGAAAGAGGCCAAGCAAAACCCTAGCACTCACCTCACATTGGAAACCTTAGCTGAAGGTGCAGTAAGCCTTCAGCCTCCAGAATCAAGCCAGGATGTTCTTAACCTTCCTAACATAGATCCTACTAAATAAGAAAGATAAGCAAACAAACTTGAAAGAACAATTTTGGAGGTTGATTAAGAATTTTTTTTTAAACGGGGCTTTCGGTGGCTTAGGAAGACGCTGAGACAGTTCATTAGCCACCGAAAGCAGCACTTTCAGCAACTAATGGTTCCGATATTTTGACCTCTTAACCACCGAAAGCAGAAGGAGGAACAGGATCGAATTTTGGCACGAAGGACCAGTTTTGGGCAAACATGAATGGTTTAGGGATGAAGTATAAATATGAAGGACACTAAAGAAAACACCAGGGAAGGTATGCTTCATTTTTGCAGTGACATAATGGAAGAAAGGGTCACCAACACTTAACTGTCTAAGTAAAACAGTGACTTATCCAGCAGAGGACCAGTGGCAGTTATTTCCAGTAATTACTTTAGTTATCAGAAGGTTCAAACATTGACCGAGTTCTACAGTTAGATAGACTAGTAGTTAAATTAGGGTTTTTTTACCTAATTATGCAAAAACAATTATTTTGTCTATTTTTAGTAAATCAGATCCAATTTTTCAGGATATGAATATTTTTGTAAAGGCTATAAAGCCTAAGACTTATTTTATTGAAAGGGTTCGACTTTCGGGACTTCTATACCATTACTACTGTCAAGCTTCTCATATTGCTCATGACCTAATTTAAGCTCTTTTGCTATCATATGTTCAGCTTCCATTTTCTGTCTATTCTGTGCTTATGCTTGAATGGGTTATTCAGGTTTATTTGGGTTTATTGATGTCTGATAGCTGTCATCCTATTTGCATATTGATGATTTGAATCATAAGTACCTTCCTTGTTATGATTATATATATATATATATATATGTTATTGATGATTTGAATCATAAGTACCTTCCTTATTATGATTAGCCATATATATATATATATATATATATATATGTTTTATGTATGAATCTGTCAGCATGATAAGTTCTCCATCTCTGCACCATATTATCAAACCTCTGAAAAGTGGTAGTTAAAAGCCTTATCCCTGATTGAGTTTCATGCATGTATTTAGAGTGTGAGGTTCTATAGGTTACCTGACTTGATATATTTATAAAACCCTAAAAACATTTAAGTTACCAGGCATCCTCGAGCTGCAACCTAGAGGAGTTTCCTAGAGTGATAACATATTGGTTTCACTAGATGCAAATCAGACCCCAATGTGTACTTGAAGAACCATGTTGGTATTTTGTAGGCTATTTTTATTTATTTTTATGACCTTCTAATTATATGTAGCTACACCAATTCAATTGTTTTAATTAAGTCATCTTTGCATAGTGAATTTGCCATGACCGACCTAGGATTTCTAAGGCAATTTTTGGGCTTGGAAATTGAGCAAAGTAAAAGGGGCATAAAGATGAGTCAACCAAAGTATGCTTCAAACCTAATCAAGAATTTTAACATGGCTGAGTGTAAGGAAGCCAATTCTTCCTTTATTTCGGCATCAAAATGCATGAATTTGGCAATTATTCATTGGTAGATATTACACTCTACATGCAACCAGTGGGCAGCTTGCTCTATCTCACTCACACAAGACCTAATTTGTCTTATGTTGTAAGTTTTGTAGAAATACATATGAACCAGACACATGAGCTCCATTGGAGGTCATAAAAATAATTCTTTAGTATGTCTAGGGTACAAAGATTTTGGGGGTGCACTACACAGCTAGTGCCCCGCTTCAACTAGCTGGATTTTCTGATTCAGATTGGGATGTAGATCCCACTGACAGGAAGTCAACTTCATATTTTGTCTTTATGATTTTTGAAGGTCCCATTTTCTGTTCAAGTAAGAAATAGAAAACCATTTCACTTTCATTAGCAGAGGCCAAGTACAAGGCAGCAGTCAATGCTGCTACACAGTGTGTTTGGTTGCAAGGAATTCTTCGAGAATTTGGTGTCACAATTGATTCTCCAACCAACATTTGGGTGGACAATCAAAGTGCCATCAAAATATCTACTGATGTTTTTCAGAGGTATAGGAAAAATCATATTGAGATACACATCCATTACATTCAGGGCTTCGTGCATGACAAGGTGATCTCACTACAGTATTGTCCATCCACCGAGCAAACTACTAATATTTTTACCAAGGCTTTCACAGAGAATACCTTCACCTACCTAATATATTTAATTGAGGTGAGTGAAGGATGGTAATTTTATTTTATTTTCTGTAGGTCCAGCCCCATGTCCATTCTTGAGGTAAGGTTTTGTCCCATGAGGTTTTCCTTCTTTTCCTCGGTTCATATGGAGAAATAAATTGTAATTTTTTAATTATGTAATTGAGGTGACTTGAGCCATCGTTGCCAAGGCCTCCATAATTTTGTGAGTTGTACTTATTTTTTGGGATTATGGGAGGGTGTTATAATAGTAATCCAACTCAATAATACCTTAGTTACACTACTTAGTCAATTTTATTGCAATGTTTTCATTAATACACTATGTGGTGGACTAGGGGTGCTTAGTTGGACAAATTCCAAGTCAAATTGGGGATTTCACACCCACATGAGCACTCCATATCAGTAAACCAGCCACATTTGCACCCTCATCATTTTTGGTGCACTCCCATTCATTGAATGTGGACAGCTTGGTTGACTAGTAGCGCTAGAGGTGGATTTTGTCCATTTTTTGCTTGATATGGTGCATTTAATGCCACCTTGAGACTCTAAACCACCAATATTTCCACACCCATGCATGCCAATGTGTAATCATTGACCCGCATCATCTCATCCATGTCCAATCAGCAATTTGTGGCTGCTTGGGATTATTTGAGGCATGATTGGCCCACCTAAGGGGGATTGATGCCAATTTAGTCATTTTGACTTGTACACTCACATTGGGCTCCCAAAGCCTCATGAAACTTTCAAAATGACATATAAAACTGATAATAACATGTTTTAATGTTATATAGTTAAAAATTATCATGGTTTTGTTCACATTTGTGTGTGTAAATTACTTCTCAATTCATGGTTTTTGTTGGTTTTTGCACCAAATTTGATTTGTGAGCTTCACTAATGCTCCTATATTCTCCTGTGGTTCGAATTTCTCACAAGGTAAATCCTCCATTCAATTCAGGTCATTAGTACCCTAATGAATAGTATAAAAAAAATTGAGTCTTCCTAGGTGAAGTCGGCCCAGTTAGTTAAGTGAGGTCGACTTGTCTAAGGTAAAAGTTAGTTGACACATTGTGTATAAATAGAGGATTTTTTTTCCTCATTATAACATACACTCACTCACTCAATTGTAGCACATAGGAGAGAGAGAGAGAGAGAGACCAAATAGTTGTTGCCGCCTTTCACACACCTGGGTTACGTGGCAGAAATCTTCAAGCTACTCGGTGTGTCCTTGGGGGAAAGTCTCGAGTCAAGGTTGTCACCTTGTTCTTGACTCCTCCATTCAGGATAACTCCTAACGAAGCCAAGGGGGGTAGGCCCTATTAAATTACTAAGGCTAGTTACTTAGTGTGATGATGCTATATTGATTAAGTTGTTTAGGAGTTGTTTGAAATTAACTAGTGGAAACAAAAGATAACAAGATGCAAGATTTAAAGCAGATAAGCACATTAATGACACTCAATATATATATATATCTATATATATATATATATATAATCGAAAGAAATGATCAAATAAATCACCAGTGCCTTAAATGGATTCAACAGATAAAATAATGTGCTTGCATGCGCTTGAAAGAATGTTTTGCAAATGTCTCTTGGTAGATTTTAAATTAATGTGGAATGTGAATGAATTAAATTAGGCGAAAAGGGGACTCCAGATATACTCGAGGGGTACTTGGAGTATGTCCAAAAGTGAAATTTCATGGTTACCCGCAAGGTGTTTGTGGGTTGGAGCGAAGTCTCGGATACTATTGTTCATAACGCACCCATCAGGGTGTGACAGAGATAGGCACCTCGAGGTCACTTTCCAGTTGTTCCCACTCCTTTGGATATTTTTCCACCGCTTACAGTTTGTTCGAGGCATTGGATTTTCTCCTGATGGTTTGTCAATTTGGGAGGTGAAGACTAATTAATCTAGTCACTCAAGTGCTTTTGATACAGCTTGACTGATCGAATGAACTGCAGCCAAGTACAGAGCATACACACTAGAGTCTTTGTTATTTTTAGTAAGTTTTAAAAGAGGTGTTCTTATTAAAAAGAAAACCCTCCAGGAACCTCTTTCGTTCCAAGTGGACCTCAATCAAGGAATCAAGGAGGGGTTGATTTTATTATGATTATTAAAACAATTAATGAAAAGGGAATCAGAGATACACAACACTGGTTTTCTAATTAGACCTACCAAGCATCTCTTTCCCCTTGTGGGTCAATCGGGAAGTCGTGGGGTAAGTAGTATGATTACTTTTGAATTGAAAATATGGAATAATTCAAAATTTTATCAAAGTATACAATCCTGCATGTCAAGACTAAACTAGAACAGGAAAAAGGGAAAAATGCAAAAAAGTGAAACGGACGTGGATCCCCCCTGGGGGATGGGGAGCGGGCTCGAAAGAGCCTACTCGAAATGATTCCTTTTATTATTATTGGTTAAAATATCAGAAAACTGAATAATGCACTTTTTTCCTTGTTATCGGGGATCCAAAGGCTTACAAAAAGCTTGTAACAAGCTGAAATAAAATCACAATGGCGGGGGCCTCCGGGAAGCTCTAGTTCGCCCAAGAGTCGGAAAACGGGCAAAGTATCCTTCTCTTTTTTGTTAAACCTGCTAAAAAACAGAGAGAAATTAAAATAAAATGTGCCCAAAAACACTTTGAAAGTGTTTTGGGTCACCACATAGATTATCAAAAAAAACTAAGTAAAACTTGTCAAAAAAGGGCTAATCTAGTTTTTCAAAAAGGAACCAAGGAAAGCAAGCTTTCCTTGGGATATTTGCTTTCTATTTGGAAAGCCAATGAGATATGCACTTTTCTTATAGAATATGAAACTTTACATAACAGCAAGGGAAACTACCTTATTAGCGAACTAAAATTTCCTTTTATAATGCTTGCAAAAAAGAGGGCAATTTCAGCTAGATCTCTTCAAATATAACTTTATATGAAAAAATGAACTGAGATCTAAACTTAAGAAAGGATATTACTACTAGATCTATATGTGATTTTCTTAATGAGACAGATCTAATCAATAAGATTCTTTAATAGTGACCAATTTGAAGAAAATTTAAGATTTTGGAGGAAGAGGAAAAGGGAAGTGCTTGTTGCTGAAGCAGATATGCAAAAGAAACTTGTTAGTGAAGCACTGAGGACCACAATATTCGCAATATTTGTTGGAAAACCAGAGGAATAAAACCTAAACCACAACTCTTCCAATCATGGCAAACCCGTAAGCTAAACAACAAATCCTGCAAACAAAACCATTAAATCTGAAGATACATATGAGAAGTAGATGATATAACATGAAAATAATCTTATTTAGCATGCAAATATTAGCTCATTCAAACAGATGTAGAAAAATAGGAGTAAGTAAGCTTAATTACAATGATCTATTCCTATGATTCCAATAATCATTCAGGTAGACAACAGTTTAATGCAAAAATTGAAAAAAATAGCAGTTCCCCTCAAAAACAGCATGATAATGATGATCCACACATGAAAAGTGCTCCACAATTTAGCCTCCAAAGCTTCTCTTTATTTCAACAACTGATGATCAATACAATATTACAATAGAAATCCCTTCAATCCAGCTCTAACTAGCATGGAAGAGGTGATCTGTGCTTTATTTATACAAAAACTTGAAACCCCGGCCCAGAGGGGGCGCAAATCCCAAGGAGATAGACCACTGCAACTGAAGAAGAGTCCATCAATGCTTGATCTGAAGCTAAAATGAGATTCCACTGAGTCTACTTGTCAATCAGGGGACTGATTTAGCTGACACATCAACCTGCTGAGTGAAACATCAACCACAGAGCTTCCAAAAGAACCCACACATGTGGAGGAGAGAGAGAGAGCGCAATTCCCCATAAAGGAGGCTGAAGTTCAACTCTGAATTTATCAGATCCAATCAATCTGGTGCCTATGAGACTGATTTCAATCAAATCAGTTGAGAATCCACTAATCTAGGATTTTGGATTTGCTCCATTATTCATCAATTTATTAATTAAAATAATAAATAATTGATTTTTTGGGGATTTCTGACCTGAGTGATGGAGAGTCACTCAAAACTAAGAAAAAGTGGGTCTATGGGTTTACATGGTGCTCTTAGCTTGAAAATCAGCACCCCCATGACTAAAACTGATTATTTGGCCCACTTTTATTACAAAACCAATCTTTCCAAATAGACTATTAAAAAATAGCCTAAGTTTTTGTGGAAAAATTAAAATTTTAAAAAATTAAAAAAATTAAAAACCTAGGGGGACTTAGACATGTTCATATGACTCGACCATGATGCCTAGAATGTTTATACATTGACACATAGACTCTAATAACCTCAATAGGCCTAAATTCCAAGCCGACCACCCCAACTTTGGAGGCATTGAGTGAAAAACTCAAAAATTATCAGTCGTTTATTCAACAACCAATAATAACCAAGGGAAAAAACACCCTGGGCTGATCGGATTGACAATTAAAGTCTAAGAGACCGAGTCTTTTACAAACACTATCATGCTAGAACATTTATTACAATTCCCTCATGGGGTATGAACATGTGATATAGTACAACAAGCACTTCCCATAAGCACTTTTGAAGGTCTTCTGAAGTCCGAACAAAAAATCTTTGTCCAATTCACCAGGCTCACTTGATAAAAAAACACTAAGTACAACTTAGGTGGTAACAACAGCAAGGAGGAGAATACATGTTTTGGGGTTATATATTATACATCTTATACAGAGGAAGTTTTGTTGGGTTTTCTTCCCCTTAACGGTTTCCCAGGATAAATATTGTGTATGTCTTGTGATTGTGTTTCTTTCAGTAATTTTTTATATGATACTGTTGTGTATTTGGATTGAACACTAATGATATCCAGTCTAGAATATGAAATCTTAACATGGAATCAAATATAGCATGAATGGAATAGCTTTCATAAGGTGAAACTCTCTCTCCTCCCTCTCTGGAAGAAATTAGGGTTTTTATAAAGATTGGAATTTGGAATATCTGCTTGCATAGAAAGTTGTAGCTCCCTAGAGTGCATCTGTTAAGCTCGGGATTGAAGATTTTGGGTGGTTGAATCTTCGGGAAATCCAAAACCTGGTTTTTCCCTGAACCAAAAAACTGCAGAAAACCAAAACCAGAAATTCTGCAGAGCTACAACCTCGCAAGAAAGTTTTAAAGGGTGAATATTTGGGATCTCCAGAAACTAAGTGGACCAACCAAATTTCCTCATTCAAGCGCATATCCTGGTAAGGTCAGCTTTTCATTTTGATAAATTTCAATTTTTAGTGACCTCCTGTATAGGATGGCCCCAAGCACTAAGCTTGAGGATAAACCAGAAAGCATAGAAAACTTCCTATCATGAAAGTATAGGACTGGTCTCATTCTCAGAGAGAATGGTCTTGAGAAGTACATCAAGGATGAAGTTGCAGAACCTAAAGAAGATGAAGCTAAGGAGAATTATGAACAAGACCTAATCAAGGAAATGAGGATCATTAGTGATATTATTAAATATCACTTGATCCCTCAAGTGTCATCTAAGAATACACCAAAGCAGATGTATGATGCACTTTACAGAATGTATGAGGGAAGGAACATCAACAAAAACATGAATTTGAGAGCTCAACTAAAGGGCACCAATATGAGCAAAGGAGAATCAATTCAAGATTACTTCACAATGATATTCCAGTTAAGGGAACAACTAAGTGTTATTGGAGACACCCTTGATGAGGATGAACAAGTTATGACTGCTCTCAATGGTCTCACTAGACCTTAGGACTCATTCATACAAACTCTGTGTGTTAGAAAATAAAGTATGAAGTTTTACATTGTATGGGAAGATTGTATTCAAGAAGAAGCTAGAGTAGCTAACAAAGAAGCTCTACTCAAAGAAGATGATCAGGCTCTAGCCATCCATCAAAAACAATCAAACTTCAAGAAAGGTAACCATAAACCTTCCAAGAAGAAGTTTCAAAAGAAAAAGAAGGATTACTCAAAGTATCAATGCTAAAACTTTCATAAGATAGGACACCTTTCTAGAGAGTGTCCATCACCAAATAAGAACAACAACAACAAGAGACATCATACTCATCTAGCTGAAGATGAGGATGAGGAAGAAAGACCTCGAAAGATACTAACAAAAGAAGAATATGTATTATTCTCTACACTCTTTGGGTTTGTAACACCTGGAGAATATACATGGCTTATTGATAGTGGTGCTTCAAATCACATGACAGGGAATAAGCAAACTCTGTCAATACTTGAAGAATAAAACTCTCCTCATAAAGTATCATTGGGAGATGACTATCAATATCCCATCAAAGGTATTGGTGAATCAAGCTACAATATTGACTATGGGACTTCCATGAACATGAAGGAAGTACTATATGTACCAGGTTTGAAAAATAACATGATTTCTATCTTAGCACTAGATAAGAAAGAATATATATTTGATTTTATATATGGACAAGTACTTATGTGGTCCAAAGGAAAGACACTTGAAGATGTTGTGGTCATTGGTGAAGAAGAAGGAGGAATGTGCAAACTCAAAGGACATCTAGAGACAACCCTTGTCCACGAGACTACCAACTCAAGTGAACTATGGCATAGGAGGCTTACTCACATCAACTACAAAGAACTACCCTATGTGAGCAAGGTAGTTACAGGGTTACCTGAAGATTGATCATGAGGGAACTTGCAAAGGATGTGCAAGAGGAAAGAACATCAATAATCCCTTTCTGAAAAGTGAAACAAATACTAAAGGTACATTAGAACTAATTCATTCTAATGTATGTGGTCCTATGCCCTCCATATCATTAAGTGGATATGAATATTATGTCACATTTAGTTATGACTATTCAAGATATACATGGATATACTTCTTGAAGAACAAGAGTGAAGTGTTCGGAAAATTCAAGGAATTCAAAGCCATGATAGAGAACCATTCAGAAAAGAGAATCAATACACTGAGATCAGATAATGATGGATAATATAGTTCAAAGTAATTTGAATCATTCTGTAAGAAGGCGGGAATCAAGAGAGAACTAACCAGTCCCTATAACCCCCAACAGAATGGTGTTGTGGAAAGAAATAATGGAACCATTATGGAACTAGTAAAGACTATGATTCATGACCAAGACCTCCCCATGCACCTGTGGGTTGAAGCAACAAGGACAGTTGTGTATGTGCAAAATAGATTATCTCACAATTCTCTTGGATTCAAGACTCCTGAAGAAATGTATACAAGAAAGAAACCTGAAGTGAGACATCTCAAGATATTTGGTTGTCCAGTATATGTGCATATTCCAAAAGAGAAGAGAACCAAGTTGGATCCTTATGGAAAAAAGGGAATATTTGTTGGATACTGTGAAGTCTCCAAATCCTTCAGGATATACATTTCAAGATTCCGTCATATCGATATTAGTAGGGATTTAACATTTGATGAAGAGACAGCTCTCAAGAAATATAGAAGGTTTCAACTTGAAGAAGTACATAAAGAATGTGTACCTCCGATAATGGTAGAAGTTGAACCCTCTCCCGAAATAGTAGCATCTAAATATTATGATATGTTAGAACCTCAGGAACCCCCTACTATGGATATCTCTCGAAAGAGAAAACCCACTTGGGTAAGAGAAATATTACAAGAAGTAGAGAAGTGGAGCTCCATAAGGCTCTAGAAGAAAAAGCAAAAGATCAAATCCATACTCTAGTTATGTAGCTTTGATGTGTGACCTTGTAGATCAAGAACCCACCAACAACGAGGAATTTGTAGAGAAGAAAGAGTGGGTGGAAGCAATGACGGAAGAATACCATTCAATAATGAAGAATGATGTTTGGGATATAGTACCCAAACCATAAAACAAAAGTGTTGTATCTTCTAAATGGATCTACAAGATAAAACATGTTGCTGATGGAAGTATTGAAAATTACAAGGAAATATTTGTGGCTAGAGGATTCTCTTAGAAAGAGGGGATTGGTTATGAAGAGAAATTTTCTCCAGTAGTAAAGTACACTTCCATAAAAACCATCATGGCACTTGCTTCCATGATGAAGTAGGATTTACACCAAATGGATGTAAAGATGGCCTTCCTAAATGGTGTGATTGAGGAATAGGTTTACATCGAATAGCCACAAGGACTTGAAGTCAAAGACAGAGTGACTCGTGTATGTCAGTTGAAAAAGGATCTATATGGACTGAATCAAGCTCGTAGAGCTTGGTATGGTAGAATAGATAGCTTCTTGACAAGATTGGGCTTTACCAATATTGCAAGAAGAAGCTAGCTAAAGAATTCAAGATGAAAGATATTGGATTGATGCATTATTTCCTAGGGTTGGAAGTCTGCCAGAGTTCAGAAGGAATCTTTCTGAATCAGGTAAAATATGCAGTAGAAATCTTGAAAATATTTGATATGGTGGATTGTAAATCCATGGCCACACCCATGGACACTAACCTAAATTTGTTATCTGATGAGTCATCAGAGTGAGTGTATATGCCACTCAGTATAGACAAATTATTGGGTCATTGATGTATTTGACAAACACAAGGCCAGATATATGCTTTGATGTGAACACCTTGATTCAGTATATAGTTAAACCTAGATGGGTTCACTTGATAGTTCCAAAGAATGTGATGAGGTACCTAAAAGGTATGATAAACTTGGGACATTACTATGGTAGAGATCATGACTACAAATTATATGGATACACGGATTCATATTGGGAAGGAAGTTCGATGGATATAAAGAGCACCTCAGGTGGATGTTATTGTCTAGGATCTGCCATGATCTCATGGTTTAGTAAGAAACAGTATAGTGTTGCTCTCATCACAGCTGAAGCAGAGTACATAGCATCTTTCTCTGCTAGTTGTGAATCAATATGGATTCAGAAACTAATGTCGGGACTATTTTATGTGTATTTGGACACCACGGTGATTCTTTGTGACAACCAAAGTTGTATAAATATGACAGAGAATCTGGTGTTCCATGAAAAATCAAAGTGCATAGTAATCCAATATTTTTATATAAGGGATATGGTACAAAAGGGAGCTATAAAACTCCAGTGTGTGAGTATTGATGAGCAATTTCCTGATGTGATGACCAAGCCTCTATATCGAGTAAAGTTTGATTATTTTCATGACAGACTTGGTGTAGTTCGAAAATACTTTCCTCGCAAGGAGGAACGGTGATGGTACTACAAATGATGAAGATATGGACTCTCTTTGAAAAGGAGGAACAAGTCAAAGATATGGTCTCTCCACGGAAAGGAAGAGTAGGTCAAAGATATGAACCCTCCTCGAGCAAAGGGGAGAAGGTTAATAGTATGGATCGTCCCAGGAAAGGGGGAGTGATGATAAGATTGACATCGGTGATGGGATGATAGTGAAGCTTCAGCATGAAAGAGTCCAAGTTCGCCTAAATATGCTAACAAGGTACGACATTCACTTGTGGACAACAGTATGGTTTGAAAGGAAATAACACTTTGTTCCTAAGAGTGGTCCTTACTAAGGATGGACCTATAGACGTTACTCTCGTGTGGAGATTACCCACATTCATTTGTGGATACCATAGAATAAGACTCGCTCATGAGTGGTCCTAACATTAGTGGCAAGGGTTCTATACAATGAGTCCTTACAGACAACAGGGTCAGCATTTACATGCATTCAATATTTGCTTTACAGACATTACTCTCACATGGAGAGTATACCTACATTTATATGTAGATTCCATAGACTAACACTCGCTTGGGAGTGTTCCTAACCTTATTGGTAAGGATTCTCTATGATGAGTCCTCACGGACATCGTAGTATAACACTCACTTGGGAGTGGTCCTATCCTTAGTGGCAAGTGTTTTCTACAATGAGGGCCGACATTTATATGCAGTCGAGATATGCTCTGCAAACAATACTCTTGTATGGAGAGTATGCCTACATGTATGTGTAGATTCCATAGTATAACGCTCAGTCATGAGTGGTTCTTGCTCTAACAGGCTGAGGATGGTCTACGATGAGTCTTTACAGATGATAGGGCATGCATCTAGGTTCAGTCGAGATCTACATTTACTTATAGACAATTCAATTGGTCGGTACTATGGACCCTCCTCATTAAGGGGGAGTATGCTGATGGAGGATTCCATCATCCTTGGACCTATGTCCTAAAGTGATACGGATTTATCATCATGTAAAGAGATCATGTGTACTACAGGTATCATGGCGACAAAGGATCAAGTAGATTGAATTGCAATTGCAAAGGATCAAGAAGATCGAAGTGTTGTTACAAAGGATCAAAAGGACCGAAGTGCTACTGCAAAGGATCGAGAAGATATAAGTGTTTCTACAAAGGATCGAGAATATTGAAGTGTTGCTACAAAGGATCAAAATATCGAAGTGCTGCTATGAAGGATAGAAATATTGAAGTGTTGTTGCAAAATGATCAAGTGATTGTGTGATGCGGAAGATGAAGACATTGAAGAGTAATTGTTCCAATTATTGATTGTGAAAACTTCCTATGACGTATAGATGTATTACCTCGATACTGTTGAAGATAATCTCTCTCGTTACTCCTATAGTATATGATGATGTTTTCAGTAGAATAACCTTCTCGTTAAGGGGGAGTGTTGAAATATTATAACTTCAAAGGATATTCAAATTGTATTTTACTAATGTAACCTAAGGGATATGTTATTATTCCTCCATCAGGGTGTTACTATTGTAATTGGTCATCATAGAATCATGAGGTAAATCCTCCATTGTAAGTCAAGTCATTAGTACCCTAATGAATAATATAAAATATTTTTTTGAGCCTTCCTAGGTGAATTCGGACTAGTTAGTTAAGTGAGGTCAACCTATCTAGGGTAAAAGTTAGTTGACACATTGTGTATAAATAGAGGAGTTGTGTTCTTCATTATAACATAGACTCGCTCACTTATGTAGCACATTAGAGAAAGAGAGAGATAGGATAGCAAGGAGGAGAATACATGTTTTGGGTTTATATCTTATACATCTTATACAGAGGAAGTTTGGTTGGGTTTTCTTCCCCTTGAGGGTTTCACGGGATAAATATTGTGTCTATCTTGTGATTGTGTTTCTTTTAGTAATTCTGCATATGCTATTATTTTGAATTTGGATTGAACACTAATGATATCTAGTCTAGCATATGAAATCTTAACATATACTATGCATCTATTATACTGAGTGTTGCAGAAGTTTGCTTCCTGCTAAGCCAATAAATCATGGTTGATCCCTCTTTTTGTCCAATGAACTCCCCGCTCAATCAGAATATGTTATTCTTACAGTCTCCCTTCACCATATGATACATCTCTCAGACCATATCCAATTGTCCCACGTAGGAACTTTAGCACATGCTTTGTTGCAACCCAATATACATACCTCAGCTCAACCATAAGTTGTCTCAAGGTCCTCACTACAAAGAAAATATTTGGCCTCGTGTTAACCAGGTACATCAAGGATCTAATCAGTTGCCTACACATAGTGGGATCCACCAATTCTGAATCTGAAGTGGAATCACTCAAATTCTTCATATTTGTCACCATATATGTATCCATGGACTTCCACTCCATCATATCAAAACTATTCAATATCTCCACTGTGTACTTACCCTAATTGAGGAATATCTCACCTGTTCTCTGCCACACATACAATCCCAAGAAGTAATGTATCAGGACAAGATCCTCCATCTCAATTTATGAATCCAACTTTCTCTTGGTGAGGGAGGTACTCCTGACTGGAGAACCTCCTCCATCATCAATAAATTGTGCAGGAGCACCCTACTACTTTTGCACTTGAGTATGATGCTCCCTTTGCATCTGGACACTCTATTGCCTATGAATCTAATTATCTTGCACTCTCTGTATCTGGACACTCTGATTTCTCTACATCTAAGTATATTTATACCTCTGCATCATTGATCCTTGTGTATCCATTTGTATCATCTCCCACCAAGTGGGTCCACTGAGACGATCGTCCTTCTCCCTCAATAACACTTTATATCATCCATGACTCTCTCTCTGATCCTTCAAACTGGCTGACATGATTCTAATATAGACTACATGCTTGATCTTATAGATCCACTTGGAAGTCACCACTGACTACCTCTCAGGTATTTGCATTATCTCCCACGCATCATTCTTGATGATGGATTGATACTTCTCCATCATGGAATCATTCCAAATCTACTATCCTTCTGCCTCCTCATAACTGGAAGTCTCGACATCAATTATGTGATTCATCAATGCCATATAACTTGAGAACTTGTGAGGTATTTTATCTCCATAAAAGTACCATTGGGTGTTGCATTCCTCTCTGAATCTTGCAAAATATTATGAATCCATGCTAGCCTCTTATCGGTCACTACAACATCTCTGAGTAGATACATTGGCTTTACTAGTTCTATTGACTCCTAATAGTCTGAAGAATGAATAACTGCACTAGAGGGATTTTTACCCTCATCCTTTGGAACCTCCTTAACTAAATTTGTCATGAAATATAGATCTTGTAGGCCTTCGAAGTCTTGCTTTATCCTACAAAAATATCCTTCTTTCCATAAGGTTCTAACCTCATCCTATTCTCCTTCAACACATGGGTTTTTATTGGATAACCAAAGATCCTCAAATGACTGACCTCTGGCTTCACTCTTGTGAATGCCTCCTCAAGAGTCTTCTCCCCCAATATCCAATGAGGACTCTTGTTTTGAGCATATACTGTGGTAGCATATGCTTCTACCCATAGTAAAATGGGTAAATCTTGATCATGGATCATTGTCTTCAAATTCTCCAGAATGGACCTGTTCTGCAACACATGACAAAATTGTCCACAAGAGTTAACTAGTACAAATTAAATAGTTATGTTATTCATCAAAAAATATCAATTCAATTTAAGTAAATAAAACTTATTGCGCAAAGCATTAGATGCTTATATTGCTTGTTGGCTCCCTCTTTATCCTTGCCTCCTTGTAGAAATCACTAAAGTCCTAAGAGGTACACTCTCCTCCAAATACTTGATCTTATTCCTTTTCAATTTCTTCCCCTAAGCCTTGAAGTCCTGGAACTTGATATGAATCCATTATATCCAAGCTCCCATTGGATCTACTATCACTTCCTGGAAAATATACCTTGGGATTCTTTGCCAAGTGTAAAAAATCCTCATGATCTTCCTATAGCTTTGGAATACCTCTTTATGAAGTGCCTTGATGTCATGAATGGTATCCAATTTTAAATCTCGTGCTTATCTTCTCTATCAAGACTTCTCATTTATCAATCAAGATGCCTTGGTATCAAGTTTTATATTCTTTTGTGGTGGATGCTCATCAAGATCTTTTTTTTATGCATGTTGATTTCCCTTACTTTTCCTTTGAGGACATTAAGAAGCATAATGACCAAATGTATGGAAATTATAACACTTGATCCTTGAAAGATCCTTCTTTTTCTGTTCTTGAACTGTAGCTAATGCTCCACTTGTATTTTTCTTTCCAAAGTTTCTTCTTTGTTTTCCTTTCTTCTAAGGACACTAAAAAGCATAGTGACCAAATTTGTTACAACTAAAGAATTTTACCTTTGAAAGATCCTTCTTTTTTTCTTAAACTAGAGTTGCATCATCCAATATATATTCTACTCTGGTATTGGACACCATCTTGACATAAATATGAAATGTGATCCAGAAACTGTCTAGTGTCGGCAAGCATTAGCTCAAAATTGAATTTCGTTAAAACTGAAAATTGACTCCATGAAAAGATGTGCCCAGCTAAGGCGACCTCTAGCACATTGATTTCAAATCCAAACTTAGGCTAGAAGGGTCCAAACATGGAATCCATGGTTTCCAAATTTAGGGCAAAAATCTAATCACTGGATGTCTTTCAAAAATGCTCTAGTACCATGTTGAATTTTTATCTATTTCCATATCTTGTCAATTATTTCCTTTTCACGCCCCCTCCCATCAATCCGACCCACTAAGGAGGCATTAATGATATGTGGGGTGCTAATTTCTCCCTCACGGTGAAATTACGAAATTCTTAACCTTATTAATGCTCACACACACACACACATCATGCAATTACCAGCATGTTCATCACGGGCATAACAATAAAACCATGCACAACATTAAAATCATTTCCATGCTATTTATAGGCATCTAATTGAACAATTCATGTTGGGTATGTTCATTCAATTTAACACTATTAACACCCATTCATAACACATAAATTTAATCATAATCAGAGGCAATAGAAACGTGTATATTTTAATTGTAATTGACCAAGCAACTGGATATGGAAGAGAAATGTTCCACCCAACTGTAGGTCTTTATCCATCCTATACTCTTTCAGTTGAGAGACCACCCCCAAGCCANTATTTTAATTGTAATTGACCAAGCAACTGGATATGGAAGAGAAATGTTCCACCCAACTGTAGGTCTTTATCCATCCTATACTCTTTCAGTTGAGAGACCCCCCCCAAGCCATAAGTACAAATACTCACGATAAGCTAGCACACACTCAGGTTTGTCAAGAAAGTAGGGAGGTAGGGAAGCAGATAGATAAGCCAATGAGCTCAACCACAGAGCTACAAGCATCTCCATTTGACTTCATAAAGCCTTGGCACCCACATTACCTACCACACCCAACACAAGGAAGGTCCCTTTCTCTGCTATGCATTCCCTCAAGTGCCCCTTCCCTCCAATGCTCTTTAGCGTAGGAATAGAAAGGTTCAAGCTCCTAAATCCTTAGATATTCTTTCCTTTATTGGGTTTCCAACCTCTAATCTCACTCCCACTTCAGTCCACTCTTGGATTTTTCTCCAATTTGGCCACATGATTGTAAATCACAAAATTACACTTTCGAGCTTCCAAATCTTAGTATTTCTGTTGTCATACGGTTTAGATGTGTGTAGTGTGAATGCAGCAATATGGATGCACAAGGTGCGCAAGTCGAAGGATGGTGCACAAGACGAAGGATAGTGCGCAAGCAAGAGAAGTCGACAAAGAGTTGTCTTGCTCATTATTTTTTAGTTTTTGGTCCAAGTAGTTAGAGAGTAGTTATAAGTGGACCATTTTGTAAAGGTGCAAGCCTATATATATAATTAGGAATGTACTAGGAGGATATCAATCAGTTGGTAAGTCAATCAAGCGATGAATAGATGATCAAATCAGATATTTTGTCTGAGATTATATGTTGAAGATTGATCTGTGTGTTTGTTCTGTCTTGTGACTCTCAGAATGTATTTTGGGATTATGTTTTGATATGCGGAAGTAATATGACATGTGCGGATGTTGTTGGAAACCCTTTGTCTTATGTTTGCTTCTTTTACTATTTTAATGATGTGATCTGAATGAGTAATTGTTGTGATATGGTTTACATTCTTGAATGATGGGATGTGTCTATATAATGAATGAATATGTGTTTGTCTATCTCTTTATGAAGACAACGTGATGATTGAATCTATTATGAATGGTTTCTGATGTGGTTGAATATGAGTAATATGAGTAAATGATGATAAAACCATCCATTGAATCTCTGGTTAATATCATGAACGTAAGAGAATAGTGATAAGTAGATGCATAGATCCTCCTCCTTACTGTAGAAATGTGGTTCTGACAGCTCCCCCTTGAACATCTCGGGTGAGACTTCATTTACTTTGCAGGTGTTGTTGGACAGGATAAAACCTATCTGGGTAGGTGCTCAGGGAGATCGCGGCGTTTAGGGGTGTCGACAGAGTGTGAACCCCTGTCGACAGATCTATGTCAACAAATGGCTTTGTTGTTGGGACCATAGTGCAAGGAAAAGGAGGATATGTTGTGGCATCCGACGAGACCGGAGATTCGATATTGGTTCAATCATAAGGCTCAAGAATTCGCAACAGAAGAAAATCTAAGTTCCAAACTAACGACTGAAGAGTGGCTAGGAAGGCATGTCTATTCTGACATCCACAAGTATTTCTTCGTCGAATTTCCAATTATCTTGTATGAGTGGTTGGCACAACTGACCTATCGGAAGACAAACATTCAAGGAGGTGAACCTACTTGCTGGATCCTGGAGCTGATCCAGAAGCTGAAGGAGGTAGACAACATAGCATCTAGGGTTGTTGAAGTGTGGCTTGATAGCATCTTGGAATGATACATCACTGAGTTCGCAGTTGACACAGTCAAATATTATAGCAATGCGAAAAGCGAATTATTCAAAGGACCGAGAGGTAGGTTTCTATTGTATTTGCAATTGTGGATTAAAATAATTATCTATGAAAAGGGCATATTGAAGATGAAGTCCGACAAGTAAAGTTCTGGTGTGCAGAGATTGTGGGTACTGCGGAAATGAGGTTTGGATGGAATGATAAGGGGTAGATGGATGGGAGTTACGACGAAGCTGTGAGGGAATTATAGAAAGAGTGTGGTCTTCTGCGAAGTGGGGTAAGGTTTCGGCAAGAGAAGAGACAGAGGACTGAGGAGAGTCCTGCTGCAACCGAAACAAGAAGCTATGAGAGAATATCACAAGGGCCTAAGAGACCCTGCAGCGATGAAGGAGATGACCAGGCTACGCCCGAGCCCAAGGAAATACCAACCTATAGCAACAACATACCTACACCTATGTCCATAAAGCCACTATTAGGAAGCAACACTAGATCAACACCAAATTACCCGATGTTTCATCAACACACTAATAGTAGCGGATGAGCGAACATGGCAAGAAGGCTTGGGATGGCTAGTGATGATGTGAAATTACCTCTGTTCTATGGGAATGGGACCGAGGATCCCGAACAATATTGGTTTCTCTATGAAGCGGTATGGACTGTGAATCAAGTCCAAGATGAAGATATTAAGAAGGGTCAGTTGGAGACAACTTTATGAGGTCACGCATTAGACTTGTACATGAAGTTTGTACAAGTTCTGAATTTG
>LPNX010132442.1:325299-351494 GCA_001517045.1 Pseudotsuga menziesii | reverse complement strand
TTTTTTTTATGATACCTATCCCCAAATTTATATTAAAAATTTGTTTAAGAGGTGCTCCCTTTTTTAATTTTAAAGCATTTTGATTGGCTAATACATGATTACATTGAATTTGTATTATTTTTGGAAGGCCCATTTTAAATTGAAATTTCCTCTAATGTGGGGAACCAGCAGAAGACTCTAGCCGAGATTAGAACCGGGTTGATTGAGGAGTTTTGGAAACCCAAATATGAGTCAGAATAATCACGAAACTGAAAGAAATCAAGCAATATACAAACGAATCGGTCTGGGATTTTGATTAGCAATTCAAGACATTGATGGAAAAAGTCTGTTTCAAAATGAACGATGTACAGCATGAAGAATGGTTCATCACAGCATTAGTAGTACCACGTATATGAATGTCGTTGATGAAGCAGAAGATTGCGACGCAAAGCGAGGTACTGGAGATTACAATGAAGCTAGAAGCTTCACTAGTCAGTGAAACTAGAGTTGGCATGAATCAAATCCAATCGCAACTAGCGAATCTATTGATCCAATTGCAAGATATCAAGAAGGGAAAATAGATTCGTGAAGAAGTATGATGTACCCGATGTCATATGGAGGGACATCATAAATATCAATGTCCAGAATTCCGTAATTACTTGCTATCAGGAGCTTCAAATCCGCTAAGTCAAGGTAGCTTACCATGGTGTTGAATCTGTCAAACTCATGGACATCGACACGAGGAATGTGTGTCTCTCCAGTACATTGTATCCAAGCCTGCGAACTTGTTTTGTAATTTCTGTCATTCTGTTGACCATGAAGAAAAATATTGTTGAGCATACAACCTACTCCAAGAAAGGACAATGTATACGTACTATATGAAGGGATAAGAATACTGACCGATGGAGATACCACCATCGCAGCAGCCACAACCGCAATTTTCTCTACCACAGCCATGGTATACTCAGATGCAGTACGCCCCACAGCAGCCGCAGTATACTCAACCATAGTATACTCAACCATAGTATGTTCAGCCACATCCAAATCCATTGAAGCAACAGCAGTTTAATCAACCACAGTATCAACAGCGAGGATATTTCACAGAGAATGAAACGAAGATTTAGATCAAGGAGGAGGATGAGGGCGTGGACCTATGCAATGCTACAATTATGGAGTATTGGGGCATTATCAATGAGATTTCCCAAACCTGCAAATGCATTGTACCTATTGCACTGCCGCAGATCATATGGTTGAATATTGTCCACAGCTAATTACGAAATGGAAACCGAAGAATTTTCCACCACCGCAGAACCAAAATCAGGATTTGAACCAAAATACGAACCAACCAGTGAATCCACCACAAAACTAGAACCAAGGTCCAATGGTTGGAAAGATCTCAATGGAACCTAGGGCTCAACCTGCGGATGTTGGTTTCATTACTTGTGGAGGTGCAAGTACAGGGGATGATGGTCCGACCCCACAAGTTTGATTGGAGGCTCAGAAAAAGGTGCAATTCGATGTGGACGTTGAAAGCGATACATTCTTTGATGCAAGAGACACCATCAAAAGAGATACGGGTAAGTTTCCTATTTACGAAATGTCACATGTTTTTTATTCTACACTTGTCGCGGGACCATCATGGAAGTATGGCACATTGCAAAGTTTTTTCGAGAGTTTTATGTCACTAGAAAAAGACCTCGACGCACTAGCCAAGATCGCAATTTTGCTACATTGACCAGATGAAGGTCGACAAGACTCTGTTGTGAATTCCTTGCACAAAACGAAAACTGGAAAGGAGATGAGGATGAATGTTGAGATTGGTGATTACGATGTGGACTCGGTTATTCCGGCTCTCAGCTCCGATGTCAACATTCCGACAAATCAGGCATGGGAGAATATGGGGAAGCCACAATTCGTTTGGTCCCTTGTGCAACTGCACCTGTCCAATCAGGACATAGTGCTGCCAATTGGGCGAGTACCACACTTAATGGTGGAAGTCAAAGGAATGAAGAAATATACAGATTTCGATGTTATCGAAATTGTCAACGAAGGAATCTCATATCTCGCACTGTTAGGGATTGGATGGGCCAATGACAACTTAGCATTGATCAACTTCAAGAAGCGAGTGATGAATTTTGAGAACTGCGACATAAGATTCATAGCTCCATTGGATCCGAGCGAAGGAAGAAGATATGTCGAACCAATCAAGCAAGAAGTTGTAGGAGGATGGGACCATGCATACAACATTTCAGAGGATCACATCCATCCCACTGCAGATAGAGAGCTAAGCTAGCGAAGCTTGAGATTTTTGTCATTGAATTTTGACGATGCACTGGAAAATTGGTAGAATCGGCTACATGAGGTGTCGATTTGGAACTGTGGACGAATCACTCAGTCGCTACGTTGGGTCACAATGGAGGTTGTCGAGTTACTGACATACAAATTATTTCCTAATTTATCTCAATTTATTGATGGATTTTAATACAAGGTCTCATAACCACCGAGACTATTTGCATTGGAAGAGGTGTTGAATGCCACTCCAGCACTTTGGTGGGCGACACATAAGAAATATATCAATGGGTGGTCTCTATGTCGCAAGTTGATGGAATTTAATTTTAGCAAAGAAGAGTGCTATCAAGTCGAGAAGTATGATGGATTAAATTATCCCAATGATCATTTAAAAGCATGTCATACCCTGTGGTCACAACTGAGGGATGAGTGGGTACATGATTTTGTACACACATTGGATGAAATGTCGCGACAGTGGTATGTATCAGAAAAACTCTGAGGATATCACAACCTGCAAGGACTTGAAGATCTATTTTAGTCACACTTTTAGTTTTGCGGATGTTGACCCAGTAATTCATAGTGCGCTACAGCATATCCGTGATGTCTTCTTGGATATAGTTCCAGTCACACTTCTAGAGGAATCGCATGAGGTACCAATGATGCGGTCGATGATGGAGTGTTACTATGTAACGGGAGGACCTAACGATAGGGATGACCCAAGGAACATCAATATTCCAGAATTTGAAGGAAGTCAGAATATCGCGGCACTAGAGATGTTGACAAACAAATTTCACTAGTCGTTAAAGATTCGGAAGGTCAACATTACGACAAAGGAGGAACTGAAGTTCACCAATATAGGAGATTATTGGGATGAAGATACTATGGCAAAGATCACCAATCTATTGCATGAGTTTCGGGACTTGTTTTCGACCAAATTCTCTGAAATGGAAGGAATCCTAGGAGATTTGGGAGAAATGAAAATCCCACTCAAACCAGATGTGAAGCCAATGAAGCAGCGTCTGAATCTGCGATACAAGGAGAGAGTAAAAGCTAATCTTTATATAATGTTGGATGCATTAATCATTGAACCAGTTGAAGAATCGGAGTGGAGCAGTCCAATGGTATTTCAAGACAAAAATACAGGTGAGGTCCAGATCTATGTTGATCTCAGAAACCTCAACGACGCATTCCTTCACGATCCATTCCCTACACCATTTACTGATGAATTATTAGAAGGAGTAGGTGGTCAGGAGATATATTCATTCACAGATGGATTTTCAGGCTATCATCAAATTAATATTGCGAAGGAATATTGGCATAAGACGACTTTTGTGATTGAGTGGGGATGCTTCCAATACACAATGATTTCGTTTGGACTCAAAAATGCACATGCGATATTCTCCAGGATCATAGTTGTTGCGTTTAAGGAATTTATTCAAAAAAAATGGTGGTATACATGGATGATTGGACAGTGTATGGCCTGGAAAAGGATCATCTCGCAAATCTATGGCTAATGTTGGAGCGGTGTCCCCAACACCAAATCGCACTGAATTTGAAGAAATTCATATTGTGTGCACCATTCAAGATTTTGTTGGGGCACATTGTACGTAAGGAAGGGATGCTAGTTGATCTAGCTAAGATTTTTCTCATTGTTAACTTGCCCCCACTGACCAATGTGAAATAGTTCAGAGCGATAATGGGACATATGGGATATTATTAGAAGTTCATAAGAGAATATGCTATGATCACAGTGTTGATGGAGAAGTTGTTGAAGAAATATGCATAGTTAGAATGGAGTCATGAGTGTCAAGGGAGTCTCGACACCTTAAAGAAGACTCATGGTCACAACACCAATATTGGTCTTTCCAGACTAGATGAAAGAATTTCATGTCAATGTCGATGCGTCATCAGTCGCGTTAGGAGTGGTTTTGGCTCAACCAAGTGAAGGGGATATTGACCATCTAATTTATTTTGAGAGTCGAAAGTTGTCATCTACAAAACAGAGCTACACCACAATGGAACATGAAGACTTGGCGATGGTATATGCGCTCCAATAATTTCATCATTACCTGTTAGGAGGACACTTCAAGATGTTCACTAATCATTATGCACTGAAATACTTGGTCAACAAGCATGTGTTGGGTGGGGAGATATGACTCTAGCTACTACTCTTCCAAGAGTTTGATTTCAAAATTGTTGTGAAGTCGGGTTGCTTGAATGCGAGACCTGATCATTTGTCATGGATTGAGACAAGTGAAGAACCAAACAGCGTCGAGGATGGGTTACCGGATGCACATCTATTCAAGGTTGGAATGGTCGATGACCATTATGAGCAAATATTTCAATTTTTGACAACAAGAAAACCATCGGATAATTTCACCACAATTGGTTGTTCGGGGTGCGTATTTTCAGTTGATTGTCGGACAGCTCTATAATATGGGGCCTGATGAGATTCTACATCAATATGTCTTACCACATGAAAAAGAAAAGATATTGGTAGAATCACATTATGGGGTTGCAGGAGGACACTATGGAGGTCATGCAATGGCTAGAAAGATACCCTGCGCAGGCCTCTGGTGGTCGACTGTGCATAATGATGTGGCAAAGTATGCGAAGAGTTGTGATGTTTGCCAAAGAACAGGGAAGCCTTCATGAAGGGATGAGATGCCCTTGTTACCTCAGGTAACACTACAACCATTTTATAAATGGGTAGTGGATTTTGTAGGACCCATCAACCCACCAAGAAAAAGAATAGGTGTGCGATATATCATCACAGCGATAGATTATCTCACTAGATGAGCGAAAGAAACACCAGTGACAGATTGCACCACCACGACTGCGGCAAGTTTCCTTGTCGATAATGTTGTCACTCAATTTGGTTGTCCAAAGATATTGATGAACAATCAGGGGATTCATTTCATCAATCGCACCATCAATGCACTAACGAAGGAGTTCCAGATTCAACACAAGAAGAGCACTCCCTATCATCCACAAGCTAACGGGACAGTCGAAGCATTCAATAAGATATTGGGCATGCGCTCACCAAGGTCTATAATGCAATTCGCGATGATTGGGAATTGAATATTATGGTGATCTTATGGGCCTATCAAACTACCTGCAAATGGTTGATAGGAAAGACACCATTCAAGTTGGTGTATGGCCAAGAAGTAGTGATGCCAATGGAATATATTGTTCCAAGTCTGCGCATCGCAACAGTGATAGGAATGGATGATGAAGGAGCGCTGGAAGAACGCCTAATGCAGTTGCTACACCTTGAAGTAGATCGGTTTGTCGCAAGATTTCACCAGCAAATTGAAAAGGATCGCCAGAAGGAATGGCATGATCAACACATCAAAACCAACCACTTCTAGCAAGGTGATGACAGTAAGCTTGTGAAACGCTTAGGTAAGTTGCAAATGCTTTGGTTAGGTCCTTAAGTAATCAATTTCATTACCGACGGAGGTGTGGTACAGTTGCAGCAGCTAGATGGCGTTGTGTTGGCTAAGTTAGTGAATGGAAGATAGCTAAAGCCCTATCGAGATAGCCAGGTGCAGCGCGATGCTTAAGGAACTGCACAATGAAAAAAAAGGATAGGTTGGTGCACTGGAAACTGGTGGCATTGCAAGAGAAAATGGTTCGAGACACAGCGGAAAGAGTTTGGCGATGTCTGCAGGGACATGATACGGTCAAATCAGGTAGTTAATGCAGCAATTAAACCAGTCAGGTGGAGGCATCGATGGACGAGACGCACATTTATGGGGAATCCAATCGTTAAATCGGTAGGATTGACGGTGGATTTGGGTGATAAGTGGTGGATTTGGTCGTAATGATTGGAAATATTTCACACAGGTGCTCTTGTGCTATAAGAATTGGAGGGGAGCGAGTTGGATGAACCATTGTGACTATTGAGTTTATCATACCATAAAGAGATAGAAAAGCAGAGTAGTGAGGTTGCGAGTGATTGAAATATAGCAATGGAGCAAGTAATCTCGAGTGGCAATGTTCACGACTCTCCACTAATCACGACACCAATCATGGAGGAGATTCCCAAGGTGTAGGTGGAATCTCCATGGATTCCATGAAAGAAGAGGGGATCCAATTGGTCCAAGTCGTTGCAGCAAAATAAGAGAAACACCAAAAGTTAGTCTCGGTGGGCAGAGGCAGATGCAGGCCCATCGACGACTGGTGTGAAAGAATCAACCGCAAGGGGGGAGTGACAGTCGTTGATATACCTGGTTATATTCCCCTAAGAAGGGCCAACTCACCTCAGGTTAAGTTGACAAAGAACCAACGGTATCCGCTTCAAATGTCGGCGACACCGAAGGGTGTTCACGTTACGATGGACATTGGGCCCAAATTGATGAAGATGACATATAGCGACCATTACTTGTTGACCTATACATAATGTACAGCGGAGCCATTTGTGAAGCAACCACTGGGAGGCGATGGAACAATTGTTTAGGCACTGGAAGAATGAGCTACGGGTTTCAACAGTCAGGGCTATTGGGCCTCACTCACATGCCGCATTTTGGCTGGCTGGTGGAGGCAAATGCATGCGTAAAGCAGTTGTTGGCATGTTGTCATGGAGGGTACTTATGGATGGATACGAAGGTACCATTCACAATGGAGTTGATTTCGTGAATAACTGGATTGTTGGCGACGGGTTGCTGACCCTTCGCAATATTTTCCTAGAAAGGATAATGACAAGTGGTTAGCTGCTAAATTGAAGAAGAAATATGGAGTGGACCGAGACAAAAGAGCTTACGTTGTCAACACAATCAATGATCGTGGAGTTCACATTGCGGCCAATATTTTGGCAGTCAAGGTGGTAAGAAAAAACCGCCATGATCACTGCACATCTGGAGTAATCGCATGCGCAGAGGGCGTGTAGATGAACTGGTCATTGTTTCTGTTGAACCATATTATGGAGGATGTGATGCTTGTTCAAGAGGGTAAGCGGTCGTTTACTTACTCTTGGTTGATAATCCTCATTGCATTGGTAGGATAGATGGAGCCCTAGGAGTATTAGGGCATGGATGTGGAAGTTGCACAAGTATGCAAAGGCACTGGTATCAAAAATTATGGTATCTCACCGAGAAGAGTCGCTAGATCGACTGTGCAATCCAATTTTATCTATATTGGTATGAGATACAAGAAGCATCAAAGAAGGTTCCGCGCCTATCGGAGGCGGCAACAACAAAATATCGATAGATCACAAGTTTTACGATGGGGCCGCACGCTATTCATATCAAGGAACGACATGATGGTGAGAAGCAATGGCTCACTACCATGTACAAGTTGATCAACGAAGAACTTGATGCCATCATTGTTGACTAGTTGGACGAATGGAAAGTACCAATAAGTAGTGATGAACTATCAGATAATGAAGCGGGTCTGCCCATCGACGCACCAGTAGATCAGATGCAGGACCATGAAAGTGAGAAGGAATCACAAGAGGAGTCTTCTTGGGCCTCGACAGATTTCAAGGCTGACAAACAATTCGAGGAGATGAGGACAAAGTGAAGACAAGAGCAAGGAGAAGGTAGCAGCACTGCACAGATGACTGATGAGCAGATAAATTGCATCATAATGGAAATCACCACTGCGACAAGCGATAGTGAGGCGCAATTGAAAGAACACTCGGTAAGGTTATTAACAAGGTCAAAAACTTATTGTCTTCTCTAACCAATGTTACTATAGAGAAGGTTCCACAAGAAAACATGCTACAGTAGGCAGCTGAACTGAGTACAAGGAAATGCGTTAGGGTCGTGCAGATTCCACCACAGTTGTTGGAGTCTGGCAGTGAGGAATTTTATGTGGCGATGCACCAATGCCACACACTGTCTCTAGATCTCAACGAGTTTCCAACCCACATTCTGGTGCGGTTGCAGAAGACGACGAGTCAGGAGCTTGTGGACCATGAAGAAATCATAGGAGACCACCTTCTAAAGTCACAAGAACAAGTGCAGAAGGTACAGGAAGAACTTGAGCGCATCAAGAAGGTGCCGGAGGAGGAGAGAGAGAAAAATGCAAAATCTTTGGATGATTGGGCGTGGTTTGAGAAAGCCATCACATGTGCATGTCAGGAAATCCTTGACATCACACAGGTGATGTTTGCAGAAGCTAAAGTTCTACTACTGGGGCAAGTTATTGCGGATCTACGAAGAGACAATTAAGAATTGTAGGCACGCGCAGTGCCCAGTACACCGCCCAAGCAGGTAGAGACGCGAAAGAGCAATCTTGAGGAGGCATCCACACAGCTGGAGGAATGCAAACGAGCGTCCAAGGTCATGACAGAGAACACCACATCATTTTGGATGATAATAGTGCAGGATGAGCAACTGCCATAGCTTGGTGTGCAGTTGCATGAGGCAGATGCATAGTTAGCCACCATGCAGGATTCGTTGAAGTCAATGCCCTCGGTGATCCAAGTCACTAAGGCATCGGAACTGAAGGCACTCCATAGTAGATCAAGTAAAGCAAGGGAAAGGCATCAGCGGCGCACGATGCAGCTCAACACATTTCAGGAGCTTGATGAGGCATTGGCTCTCAAAGCTATGGAGGCGCTTAGCAGCATTCAAGGATCTCGCACTCGGGTCGTGGAAAAGATTGTAGATCATCTGGTTGATCAGGAGGTGGAATACTGTGCAGCGATAGCTACTTGGGTAAAAGAGGAAATTGAGCAGTTCCAGAAGGAATATGAAGAATTGAAGGAAAATATCAGTGCGCACACCATTTCCGGCTGACGTGGCTCGAGGACGAGCCACAAGTTTGTGTTGGGGGCCTGTTGGCATGCGGTTTGGATGCACGTAATGAAAAAGCGGCAATATGGATGCACAAGGTGCACAAGTCGAAGGATGGTGCGCAAGACGAAGGATAGTGTGCAAGGCAGAGAAGTTGACAAAGAGTCAGCTTGGTCATTATTTTGCAGTTTTTGGTCCAAGTAGTCAAAAAGTAGTTAGAAGTGGACCATTTTGTAAAGGCGCAAGCCTATATATAGAATTAGGAATGTAGTAGGAGGATATCAATTAGTTGGTAAGTCAATCAAGCGATGAATAGATGTTGAGATCAGAGATTTTGTCTAAGATTATCTGTTGAAGATCGATCTGTGTGTATGTTCTGTCTTGTGACTCTGAGAATGTATTTTGGGATTATGTCTTAATATGCGGAAGTAATATGACATGTGCAGATGTTGTTGGAAACTCTTTGTCGTATGGTTGCTGCTTTTGCTGTTTTAATGATGTGATTTGAATGAGTAATTGTTGTGATATGGTTTACATTCTTGAATGATGTGACAGTTCTGTATAATGAATGACTCTATTTTTTTCGATCTCTTTATGAAGACGACGTGATGATTAAATCTGGTATGAATGGTTTCTGATGAGGTTGAATATGAGTAAATGATGATAAAACCCTCATCTGAAGATCTGGTTAATATCGAGGCAGTAAGAGAATAGTGAGAAGTAGATGCGCAGATCCTCCTCCTTACTATGGAAACGTGGTTCTGACAGCTCACCCGTGAACATCTCAGGTGAGACTTCATCTACTTCACAGGTGTTGTTGGACAGGGTAAAACCTGTCTAGACCAGTGCTCAGGGAGATCGCGTTGTTTAGGGGTGTCGACAAAGTGTGAACCCATGTCGACTAATCTGTGTCAACACTTTCCATGTGTTTTTGGGATTCTTTCACTCTCAATTTCACCTTGGGCTTTATATCTATGGATTCCCCACTGGATTTTACCTCTTCCACAATTTTTTGGGCGTTTTTGGCACTTGAAAGTGGGTTCTTTCCAAGTTGTGATTTCTACAATTTTCATTATTGAGAATGCACAGCAAGCTCAGAATTGCTATCTGGTTGTTCAACATCGGAATGGGGAAGATGGAATACAAATTTCCATGAGGAAAATGACTTATGGGTCAAGTAAACTATACTAGCCATACTAAATTATGGGTTGCCCATGCTCCATTAATTTCATGAGATGATTTCTCAGCTACCATCTTACAACATAAATAAATGTCAGCAAGGAAATTCAAGTTGGGTTCATAAGATGACATTTGAAAACACAGGGTTCAATCCCACAACCCACTCACCTCTCCCTAGCGGAAACACATGGCTCCCTCATTTTAGTTGCTTCTATAGCCAATGCTTGGTATTTTTATTTGTATTAAAAATATTTACATGCATATACAATTTTCCATGGCTTACTAGCACATGGATAACAAAATATAAATGCATGTCATTTTTAAAATCCGAGCATTCACTATGAAGGCCTTGTATTTGAGCTCCGCGCTAGGAATCATACAACGCATATACACAATATTCACGTATAAAGCCAATACATTATGAGGGTTAAAATGGGGGTATTGCATGCCTAATGATATTAAGCATTCATTTCATCCCACAGTTCTCATTGAATAATTGCACACTGAAAATTTCAACTTAAATGGTAGCGGAAACAAAGGATCGTAGAAAAACAGCCATGCACAATAGACACAAATATTTTTACCCTAGGAAAACCAAACCTAGGAGAAACCCCAACTTTTGTAGAGAAGAAATCGATCCAAAGTTACAATTACATCACCATCATGAAGTCTGCATACATAAAGTTCTCCCTCCTTCATAAGAAACCCTAGCAAGGGTAGCGAACCTCTAGTGACAATAAGAAACCCCAAAAAATTACTCCTTGTGCCTTTCCAAGGCCTTCTTGGAAAATGCATGCCAATGGAGAAGAGATGTGTTGTGAAGATGTGAAAATGAAATGTTGGAGCACTTTATCTATATTCTTCAGTTCACTTTGATTTTTCCTCTTGGAGTCGACTTGTACTTTTGGTGAGGTCGACTTGTCATCTTGTCTTCAATCTTATCTAAAACTTCTTCAATGCTATATGGGACTTCTTCCATGTTATGACTTGTCTTATGTAATTTCTTCTTCACTAGAAAATTTCTCATGTTGATGTTCATCCCCTCACATGCACATCTATTCATGCATAGAAATCTAATGTTGATTTGACCCATGGTAAGAATTCCCAGACACTTGTTAGATTCTATGTCAAATTCAACATTAGATTAGACTTGTATATTCCACACGGAAATTAAATCATTTATGAAATATACAAGTCAATTCACCCTAATATAGAATAGATCACTCCATTATGGAGTAGGAAATGTGATAGAACCCCCGGGCCCATCTCCACACCATATGACCTAGGAGAAGCCCTGCCCCTGCTTGGGCCATTCACCACTAGCCAAATTGCATGGTCATTTCCCATAAGTGAATGTATGTCCGATGTTGCAACCTAGAGAAACATCAACAGAGACATGTAAAGATTTTTTTTATCTTCATGTATATCGACATTACTTAGATAGGGTGGTCTTTTGGGATTCCCTGTTCAACAAATTATGTATTCAAAAAGACTTGGTCATTCTTGGGGGCGAGCTTAATATTTCATTAGGTTGCTCATAGTTGTGAGGACAGCATGTGCATGTGGATGTCCTCAGATATTGTTTTATCAAATCCTTTAATGATGCAAGCATTGTGGACATTGCACCCTCCAATATCAACCCCACTTGTTCCAACAAGCATGTGGGAGAAAACTGCATTCCCCAAATACTTGACAAATTTCTTGTATCAGGTGGCTTTCTAAATGATTCCTTTCCACTAAAGCAATGGGATGTTATAGGTGGCAAGTCTGGTCATCTTCTGATTTTATTGGAAATCTTTGACAAGAGAAAGAGGCCTCAAAGCCCTTTTAAATTTCGTTTTGAATGGTTAAAGGATGATAGTTTCATTCTCTTGGTTAAAATCCTTTAGGTCCAATATGATATCTCTCTCAATTGCTCAACTCAAGAACAATTTCTAACTAATCTAAAAAGGATCAAAGAAGCTATTATTAGATGGGTTGTGAATAAGAAAAAGAAAGATGGGGGCAATCTTGGTGATTGAGAAGATCTTGTCTGCATTGTATGAATCAACCGATGGTGGTTTCAACTCAGTGACTAGCAAAGATGTTTTAGTGGGATTAGATACCAGAAAAAGAGAGCTTCTAGCAGCTAGGGAAACGGCTTGGAGGTTGAAAAGTAGGGTCGTGTGGATTGAGGTGAGACATGAAAACTCTAAATTATTCCATAATTTTTCTAACATGCAAAGGAATGTAAACACAGTCTACAAGTTAGCTGACACGAACGGATCAAAAGTTAGGAAGTTTGATGACTTAGCTAGGTTGAAGTATCCCATTTTGGTAAATTGTTTAAGGCTAAAGAAAGGGATTATTTAGTAAAAATGGTTCAAATAGCTCAATTTTATGCCAGTTCTGTAAAGGAGGATAAACAAATGCTAATTGGGAAAGTAGAAAGGGATGAACTGCAAATATTTTTAGGTAGTTTCCATAAGATAAAGAATCCAACCAGACAAGTGATCTGTTGAGTTCTTGGGGTTACAATATCTAATCGAGGGGTTACAAGATCTAATCGAGAGAGACCTAATGCTTGTTGTCGAAGAATCTAAAAGAATCGGTTCAATGTGGACAACTTTTAATACTACCAATTTTATCCTTGATCTCCAAAAGTGACAACCCTTGTTCATTTGATGACTTCCACCCAATATCTCTATGCAATTGCATAAACAAAGATCCATTTCTTTTCTATTTTGAAGGAATAATGCAGTTTCTTAGAAGGGCGACAGATCCATGAAGCGATTAGGGTTGCATAAGAAGGTTTGTGTAAGATCAAAACAAAGAATCTCAAAGCTACAACCATCAAAATTGATATCAAATGCATTCAACAAAATTAGCTTGACATATATTAGGATGATATTGACACATGGGGTTTTTCCTCCACTTCATTCCCCGAGTTATGAGTTGTATCTCTACTGTATTGGTATCCATACTGATCAATGTTGCAGCCTCCAATTTTTTTTCGAAAGGGTAGAGGAATAAGGCAAGGTTTCCCATTATCACCCCTTATGTTCCTCTTTGTGGCGGAGGGCCTAAGCAAGGCTACTCTAGACGCAAAGAGAAGAGGTCACTTCAAAGGCATTCATAGGAGGGGTAATCTCTACTTAATTTATATTCTATTTGTGGATGACTCATTGATTTTCTATTAAGGGTCCAAGAGAGATGTTGAATCTTAAGTCAATTATAAACCTTTAGTGTAAAGCAACAAGAATAATTATTAATGAAAATAAATTATCCTTGGCATGGATAACAAATGAGGATCAGTTTTTCTTTCTGGATTTATTCCCTTATCAGCAGGCAATTTTAGACGAGAGCATGAGGTATCTTGGTTTTTGTCTAAAAACAAATGCCTATTCAAAAGCTGGTTGGAAGTGGCTTATCTACAAACTAGAGAAAAGAATAAATATCTGTTGCAATATATGGTTATCTCGAGGTAGGTGATTGGTCCTAGTGAAGGCTATGCTAGAGGGAACTCCAGTTTATTGGATGTCTCTTACATGGATCCCCAAAAGGATTCTAGAAACAATTTGAAAATTATGCTCCCAATATGGCAATGAAAGGGAGAGAACGTAACCTTGTGTCAAATTGCAAAAGTTGGTCAAGCCAAAAGGAATAGTTCGATGGGGCCTACAAATTTTAAATATATTCTCAAAGGCCTTAGAAGCAAAGTGTGGGTGGAGGTGCATCAAAGGAGAGGGATTATGGAGCCAGGTGGTAATTCAAAAGTATATTCATCTAGACGAAGTGGAGGACTAGATTTGATAACCTAGGAAAAGCATTCATGATGTATTGATTTTTAGGCAAGATTTAGTATTGGTTTTTCCATTGATTGTGGATGGACTGGCATAAAAGACTGGTGATGGAGTTAAAGTACACCTAGGGAAGATCCCTTGGTCAGAAGTGGGATTTCTCATTCACTACCAACACATATATTACAAAGGATCAGGGATTAGGTACTTAATAAACTATTCCATATTGCATATCCACAAAATACTTCCATTTGGGACAAGAATGGCTATCGACGGGACTTCTAGGCTTTGAAGATGTGGACACACTGACTTGGTGCTCCTTTATCTCAAAATTAAAATCTTGCCATATTATAATTATAAACCATTGTGATGCATCGGTATGGATAAGAACTCTTACAAGGAACTACACTCTAAAGATCGACTATCAAATTTTAAGTGAGGACGATAACTTCTTTGAACCTAATTGGTGGTGGAAATCTATTTGGCATTTTAATTGTCCCTCAAAGACAGATCTGTATTTGGCGTCTCTTGAATAATAAAGTATTAACATGGGTCTAGGCAAAAGAGATCCTTTCAGGGTCCAGGCAAATGCCCCCTATACTTCCTTAACAATGAAAAGAATGCACATCTAATTATGAAATGCCCTTTTACGATACAAGTTTGGAAAGAGATATCAATTGTAACCAACACTTGGAGAGGACAAACTATTGAAGAATGATTGCAGAGGTGGTTTGACAATGGGCAGGTCCAAGCCTATAGAGCTCTACCACTATTAATCGCTTGGGGAGTATGGTTAGCCTAAAAGAAGTCCTTATTTGAAGACAAACCTACCATAACTTTCCTTTGTGTTTCGCAAACTTTATTGTGAGCTTTCTCCCATGGAAAAATTATCAAAAGAGAGATAAACAAATGGCAGTGGAAGCCATCAATAGGACCATACCTTAGGCATATTTTGATAAGGCAGCTCAAGGGGATCCAAGTATGGGAGGGGTAAGGGGTATTGTATTAATGAAGAAAACCGCCAAAAATTCACAGCTAGTCTTGGTCCTAAAACAAATAATTATGTTGAATTAATGTCTCTAAAACTCCTTTTATTACTTGCAATGGAGAAGGGACTATATGATCTACAAATTTAAGGGGACTATTTGAATGTGATCTAATGGATCAAAAAGGAACAAAATTGTCAAAATCTTTTGTTACTTATTCTTATGGAGGACTTGCTCTCATATCACCAACTTCACAATAGAACATATCTATAGACAAAGGCATGCTCTTGCATATGGGATTTTCAATGGCCATTCTTCAACTTCAAATGAGACAATGGTACATTACAGAGAAAAGGGGGGGCAAATTTTTTGAATATTACCATCAACCTTTTCACAAAAGATTTCAAGGATTGTGGTTTAGATCTACTACTGCACTATTAGACTTCATCTGGATGGTTTTGCCTACTAAGACCCTATTGTAATGAATCGATGGACTTATACTAGAATAGAATTTTGGACAATGTTTGGAGGTAAAATTTGAGACCTTTATGTCGTATGAGACTCCAACTATCAAAGTTATCTGAACTGCTTTAAAAGCTACTACAAAGTGTAGTTTTGTTATATTATTTAATAAAACTTAACATTTTTTATGAAAATGAAAACAAACAAAAAAATCATCTACTTTTTTTGTTAGAACTCCGGAAAATAAACACAACTATTAATTTGATTAGTTTTTCTGGGTTTCAAAGCTCAAGGGCGTTTAACAAATATTCTTATTTGAAGATATTGGTGCTTGGTGCTATGATCATGGATGTTATCCTGAATCAAGAACTTTGGTGTCATTTTGGTAAACTTGTAGCTTTCCTTAAATTGTTTATCATGTGCTATTATTAGTTAGCATGCAATTTACATCTATTTATGTTGATTTTAGTTTTATTGTGGAAAGCTCTCTATGTATGCAAGATCATTGAACATCACAATTCTTAGATTCCCTTAGAAAAATGCTTAAATTAGTTTGGCTAACAAAGGCTACGGAATGTTTCCAGCACTTCAAACCTTTCTACTCTTTAAACTCTTTGATCACCAATTTCTCTTGATTTTTCTTTAGACCCCATATGCCCAATCTAAGTAATTAAGCACTAATCACATTTTCTAAGCCATTTAAATTTTTAATTTCATCTTCGAAATTGTGCTTAAAAATATGGATAATTTAATTTACTTTTTATATGTTTAATTACTCTAATTTGTTGACTTTTAAAGGTCTAAATTCTTCATGCAATTATGTTCCAACTCCATTCATTTTTTTGCTCAAACAATTAATTTGTTTTTAAAATAGATTTTGGGCTGAATATTGAAATTTTAAAGCAAATTTTTTGTTTTTAAAATAGATTTTGGGTTGAATATTGAACTTTTAAAGCAAATTTTTTGAGTTCAGATTTTCTTGTATTAATAAAGGTTATTTTCTTGTATTAATAAAGGTTATTTTCTTGCATTAATAAAGGTTATTGCACATTTTTAATCAACTCATAAGCTATTACTTGCCATATAAATAATTAATAAATTGCTTCCTAAATTGCGGAATTGTCATAAGAGATTTGGCTCTGTTCTATTGCCTAAATCAGCTTTAGAACTTAAGAGCAAATTGATTAAGTAAAACACAACCTCAATGAAATATTATTTCAGATTTGACATGGAATTTTCTTTTATGTTCTAGTTTCCTTTTGATTCAATTTCACAATTTTAAAGCAATTAAAGTACAATTAAATTGCTAGAATCATCAACAAATTCACTCAAGTTATACCAGCACACTGAATTTTGCATTTCAGATCCTAGGATTACATGGGAACAATTAACTTTTGATCATTTTTAATATTCTAATTAACTTAAATTTACAATCAAGTTATACCAGCACACTCCATTTTGCACTTTAGATCTATGGATTACAGGGGAACAAATCAGTTTTGATCATTCTTTATATTCTAATTAAATTTAGATTTAACTGTTGACAATTCATTTGCAATTTCAAACAATCTCATTTTTATTATGTTATTTCACTTAAAATCAGATCCAATTGTTGACAATTCATTTGCAATTTCAAACAATCTCATTTTCATCATGTTATTTCAGATCTGAAAGTTCAAGCAGTCTGAATGTTCACTATTATCTCGACTTTCAAAACAACTTAAATCGTGAAGTTTGGTTTTGAACTATTGTTTTTACATTTCCTCTCACAATCATTAGGTTAAAGCAACTAAATTGCGATAACTCTAATGTTACTTTTATTTGGTTATTACAACACTTCTATACAAATCTGGAATCTATGTGCAATTTTTTCATGATCAAATCTTTATTTTCTCAGATTTTCTCGAAGCACTTGGATGAATATTTGAATTCCAAAATTTGTTAATCAACTACAAGCACATTTCACAACACTCGTAGTTGATCTAAATAACTCTAACTAGTTTTAAATCATTAGTACTTAATTGCTTGAGGGATCCCCCTTGTAACTTCTCATGTCACTAAATTGAATAGAAATATTTGCTCAGATGTCAATAGCATTACTTTCATTGTAGTACATAACTACACCCTAGCAAAAACCTTGCATTCAAGGGTGCTAGTTTTTTGGTAACAAATAGCAAAGAAACATATGCCAAAAACTGTAAGAGCACTAATAGCATGTAGGTTTTCACAGTCCATCATGTAAAAATGTAATATAGATTCTGGAAATGACTGGAGGTTTGAGAGTCCAACGTTTTGAGCAGAAACTCCACTCATCTTCAGGGGTCAAGAGAACTCAAGAAAAGGTAGAGATCTTGAGGATCTTATGATGAATAAATAGAGAAGGATTCTGACTGTTAAGAAGTCAGGGTTCATTAGAGTGAGGACGTGACTGTTAAGAAGTCAAGGTTCATTAGGGTGAGCCTTGACTTCTTAGCGGTCATGTCCTCACCCTAATGAACTTTGACTTCTTACGAATCGTGTCCTCACCCTAATGAACTTTGACTTCTTAACAGTCATAATCCTTCTCTATTTACTCATGACAAAATACTCAAGCTCTCTTGACCCCTGAAGATGAGTGGAGTGTCCACTCAAAACGTCAGACTCTCAAATCTCCAGTCATTTCCAGAAACTAAATACATTTTTATAAGAGCACTCTTAGCTTTTAAAGTTAAAGGCAATAGCTTAGACTTTTTCAAATAGTTAAGACATAACTAGTATGCTTTGAATAAACTATGTTTTATAATACATCACATATTTTGTTAAATCAATATAGTTACATGAAGGAACCCCAAAAGGGTCCACATTATTCGCCTCCTATATAAGAGGAAAAGGCTAACATGTCGACCTTGGCTTCAACTTCAACCGTTTGTGTCTTTACTCCTAAATATGGTGATCTTGGTCGTGAAAGTGTAACCAGATCCTTAGCATTGGCACCATCTTCAAGAGTATGTATTTCCTAAAAATAGTGAACTTGTGTAGCACTGAGTGATTATAGGGCAAATATGATTAATTTTGATGGCAGAGTCACTTGGTTAAACATAAAGGCCATTCTAATTCTCTGAGGTTTATCAATACTCTATTGACTACACATCCTTAGAACTCTGCTTTTATGAAATTTAGAACTCTCCAACTGTTCTGGCATTTCATTATAACTAATTTACGACAGGCGTATATATATATATGTGTTTGTGTGTGTGTGGCTCTAGGCCTCAGACTACAGTCGTTTATCACCATTTTGTTCTAGGTGATTCTGTTTCCATTACCTGATTTATGCTTTTATTGATTTTGTATAATGCATGACACGGTTTGAAAAGAAAGAAAGAAAAAAGGATATCTGATGGATATTATTTTTTTCCTTTTTGATAAAAGAGACTATATTTAGAACAGTGCAAGTGAGCATATTGTTTACTGTCATTAAGGCTACAGCATTACTGATTTAGAACCGACCTCACTTCCCTTGCCATTCCCACTAAGAGAGAACTAAGATAAACACTTGAATTCGTCAGTCAGTCCATTTGTGGGAATGTACTACAGCAGTTGATTTAAAAGATTTATATAAAATCAGAGTTGATCTTCTTGGCATCAGCAGTTAATATTTGGACAATGCATGGGATCATATTTTCACACTATGATGTAGTGTTTATTGCATCATTCAGGGCTAAAGCATATTGCTGACATAGAACCTACCTCACTTCCCTTTCCCTTGACCACTACGAATGCACCCAAATAAGCACTTAACTTCGTGAAGTCAGTCCATTTGTGAGAATATAGCAGTAGATTTAAAGAATTTATATAATAAGAACTGATCTTTTTGACATCAACAGATAATATTTGAGCAATGCATGGGATGATATTTTGAATACTGTATGATGTAGTTTTTATTGCATCATTAAAGGCTAAAGCATATTACTGACATAGAACCTACCTCACTTACCTTCCCCTTGACCAGTCAGAGGTCACCCAAATAAGTACCAGAATTCAACAGTCCCTTTATTTGTGATAATGTATTCTAATTTATGTAATGTAAACATAGCAAGCTGCATTAAAAAATATATTTGCAGAAATCCATAACCACTAATTAGCTTTTTTTCGGACTTACGCTGCAAATTACGGCAACAACCAGAATGCATACAAGAAACAAGATTCCAGAGTGAAATGATAACCTTCACAATATGAGATCCTCATTAGGTGCACGTTGATCATGTAGACTAACTCTTCATATCATATGAATGAATAATACAGCCTTTTCATATCCAATGAAAAAATAATTTGAAGGTTGATTATCTACAAAATGTATGCATCACAGCAGACAGCTAACCTAGTATCCTTCAATATATACTCAGAAAAACAAATCATACTACAAAATTTCCTTGATTGCTACATGTGTCTGCCATGAACTCAATACTCCATTCCATGTGACCATTGTTTTCAACTTTCATACTACGTAAAAGGAAACTCTCTTCCAATTCGCAACAGACAATTGATTTGATATTGTTTTGAGAGCAAAATCCAATACTGAATGTATCCTATGAAATGTAATCATTAATATACAACATAAACGTCACACTAATGAAAACCCATGGATCTCTCCAGTGACCTCAGCTATTGTGCTCTCTACAGAAATCTCAGATCAGAGGCATAATAATGCAGACTCGAAAGTTGGAAAAACTGAGAGTTCAACATTGTCACTACAATGCAAATGCATTTTGATCCTGCCCTGAAAATGTCCAGAAGCAAATGTTCATAGTAAACTTAACATTGCGATGGTGAAAGAAAAACCTACCTAATCATCACTCATAAAACCTCCATGGAGAACCTTTGATGATTTTAGACTTGCCTCTTTATGCAATTTAATTTATAAGTCGATATCCACAAGCATTGCTAATAGGTTGAAGGGCATTCTATCAGGTTTTGTCTCAGATGAATAGTCTGGGCTCCTCTTCAATCATCAAATACATGAAGCAGAGGGCATGGCTCAGGTACGATTGCATTCAGCTAAGACAAGGAAGTTACCTTCAGCCATCTTGAAAATTGACCTTGCCAAGGCTTTGATAGGGTCATTTGGTTGTTTCTCAGATTACCGCTACTCCAAGTGGGATGTGAACTTGCAAACTGCAATGTTCCCCCAAGTTTCAGGAACACGGGGACATGGGAGCGAGGAAAGCCAGAAACAACATATGCAGAAGTACCCCCCCAAATTTAAAGATAACGTCGAAGGGTGTGTCGGGGTCTTTGACATAGGGGACCCCACCATGAATACTATCAAGTTTATATTAGAATACATAAAAATTGAAAGTTGGAGCATAATTCTTTGAAGCCTTTAATTTTATAATCTAAAGATTAATACAAGTTTACAACATACATCAAGTGAAATAAAATGAAATACAACTATACATAAGCTATAACTGATAAAAGAAATTCGGAAATACAACCATATTGGACAGCAAAATGAAATCAAGGCTACTAAGCAGGAAAGTAGTGGGCAGCGTGGCCCTTTATCATTTAATTTTTTATTTTTTGGTAAAACACTGTCAAAGGAAATGTGGGGACACCATTTTTAAGAGTCAAACATTTCCCTTCTGAGTTTCCTTCAAATGGGGATGTGGGGGGGGGGGACGTTTCCAATGGAGTTTCCAAGTTTCCGAGACGTGTGGGAGCGTGGAAACAGGTTTCCTACCCTTGGAGACGCGTACCTGGGTAACACTGGCAAACTGTGAGCTGGAGCATGGGCTGTCACTTCTGCTTCATTTGGAGAGTTGATAAATGGGTCTCCTGGGTCATTCACAGCTTCTAGAGGTCTCAGGCAAGGCTGTTCATTATCTCCCTTCTTATTCCTGTTGCTAGTGGAAGGTTCAAGTGTGATTATTAAAGATTCTCGTCGTGAAGGAGAACTGAAGGGGATTAAGATCTCAAATTCTGTACATACCACACATCTTCTCTGAGTAGATGATATCATGATCTTTGTTGTAGTTCAGTTACAGAGCTGGAAAAAGTTAAGGAAATGCTGAAATTTTATTGTAAAGCCATAGGTATCATGATTAATATGAAGTCTACCCTCTTGACCAGTGAACTAACAAATAAGGTAAAAAGGAAAGCCACATACACTAGCTTGACATTTCTACAGCCCGAGTGGTGAAGTGTTCGTCTGTCCCATAAAAATAAAAATAAAAGCCCGTGGGGATTAGAGCAATTGGTAATGAGAAGTTGTAAATGGAAGGTCACAAGTTCAAATCCCCCATGAGTACTTACAAAAAATAAAAATAAAAATAAGAATGCATGCATTAGTGTGTTGTAGCATAGTAGTGCGATGGAAGTGTCTGTCTGACCCATAAAAATTAAAATTAAAATTAAAAAAATAAAAATAAAAACACATGCATCAGTCTGTTGCATTATAGTGGTAAGAGGGATGTGTTGTAGTTTAGTGGTGAAAGGTTTGCAGATTTGATCCCTCTCGGCGCTTTGTAGAACCAGAGTTAGATGGGTCTAGACTTTATACTTGAGGACTGGTTGTTCACAGCTTCTAGAGGTCTCAGGCAAGGCTGTTCATTATCTCCCTTCTTATTCCTGTTGGTAGTGGAAGGTTCAAGTATGATTATTAAAGATTCCCGTCGTGAAGGAGAAGTGAAGGGGATTAAGATCTCAAATTTTGTACATACCACACATATGCGTAGATGATATCATGATCTTTGCCGTTGTTCAGTTAAAGAGCTGGAAACAGTTAAGGAAATGCTGAAATTTTATTGTAAAGCCATAGGTATCATGATTAATATGAACAAGTCTACCCTCTTGACCAGTGAACTAACTGATAAGGTAAAAAGGAAAGCCACATACACTAGTTGTTAGTTTTTCATCATTCAAGCTACCATTATGATCTTAGGATCTTTAACTGAGAGAATAACATGCACAGCAAAAAAACACAAGCACAACACATGAGACAAGAGACAAAGAATTTTCCTCGGGGAAACCATAAAGGAGAAAACCCCCCAACTTCCTCAGAGATAGAATCAGCACCAAAAAGGTAATACCGGAAAACAGCAAGATGATCTCCCGACAGCAGCAGTCTCTCTCTCTCACTCATGCGCCTCAATGAGTGAGTGTGTGTGTGAGTATGATAAATAGAAAGGCTCTCACTCTCTATTTATATTCTTCCGTTCACTTGGAACCCACTCCAACATGTCAGCCTCACTTAACAATTACTTACTAGAGATGACATCTCTAGGAGTGTCTAATAACCCTAGTGCCCCACCACTTGTGGGGACTTTGCCTCCTCCGACCAATAGGAGGGTAACACAATGGTGGCGACTATTGCCCCGACTTACAATGACTCACCTAAGGTCGACTTCACTAAGATAGTCTAATAACCCAAGGGCCCCACAACTGTGGGGACTTTAACCCTTGACCAATAGGAGTGTTACCCACAATGACTTGACATGACTTTCTCATTATAGAAACTTCCCGAAAAAAACATCGGGGTATGACATGACTCAAATACATTACAATACATCCCGGAATAAACATCGGGTTACAATACATAAGAAATACAAATGAATACATTCCGAAGTTACAATTACATCAACACTAGCTTGACATTTCTACAGCCCAAGTGGTGGAGAAGTGTCCGTCTGTCCCATAAAAATAAAAATAATAATAATAAAATAAAAATGCATGCATTAGCGTGTTGTAACACTGGCGAGAGGGAAGTGTCCGTCAGTCCCATAAAATTAAAAAATTAAAAATAATAATAGTAAATAATAAAAATAAAAATAAAAGCCCATGGGGATTAGAGCAATTGGTAATGAGAAGTTGTAAATGGAAGGTCACAAGTTCAAACCTCCCATGAGTACTTACAAAAAATAAAAATAAAAATAAGAATGCATGCATTAGTGTGTTGTAGCATAGTGGTGCGATGGAAGTGTCTGTCTATCCCATAAAAATTAAGATGAAAATTAAAAAAATAAAAATAAGAATGCATGCATCAGTCTGTTGCATTATAGTGGAAAGAGGGATGTGTTGTAGTTTAGTGGTGAAAGGTTTGCAGATTTGATCCCTCTCGGCGCTTTGTAGAACCAGAGTTAGATGGGTCTAGACTCTATACTTGAGGACTGGTTATTCACAGCTTCTAGAGGTCTCAAGCAAGGCTGTTCATTATCTGCCTTCTTATTCCTGTTGGCAGTGGAAGGTTCAAGTATGATTATTTAAGATTCTTGTCGTTAAGGAGAAGTGAAGGGGATTAAGATCTCAAATTTTGTACATACCACACATCTGCGTAGATGATATCATGATCTTTGTCGTTGTTCAGTTAAAGAGCTGGAAAAAGTTAAGGAAATGCAGAAATTTTATTGTATCATGATTAATATGAACAAGTCTACCCTCTTGACCAATGAACTAACTGATGAGGTGAAAAGGAAAGTTGAATCTCTATTTCCAATGCAATTCTATGACATGGGATCAACAGATGAAATATCTTGGTTTTCATTCAAAACCAGATGGTTGTTGATTTAACCACTGGGTATGGTTATATAACAAGTTAGAAGCTAGAAATTCTGTCTGGTGTAATAGATGCTTATTTCATGGAGGAAAATTAGTTCAGATAAAGGCAATCCTAGAGAGCATTCTTGTTTAATAGATGACTATTGCTAAGATTCCCAAGACAAAATTCGAAAGAAATGTTTCAGATTTCACTGGACATGGAAAAGAGCACAGGAAGGCATTCCCTGGGTTAAGTGGAAAAGATTGGCAACACCAAAAGAAGCAAAGGGGTGGGGGTTGAAAAACATCTATCTCTTCAGTTTGGCACTTGCAGCGAAATGCCTTTGGACACTGGTTTACAATGATGGCATCTAGGGAAAAGTAATGAAAACTAAATAACTAAAAAGGATGACAATGGAGGGGGGCTTCAGAGTGGAAAAAAAAGAGGTTCAAGGGGCCTCTTTAGTCTGGAATAAGGTTACAAAAACCAAACCGGTGGTCGAACCGGCCGAATCTAAAAACCGGAACCGGACCGAAACCAAGAAAAAAACTGGATCACAAAACCGGTCCACCAAAAATACAAAAAATACTAAATTTCGAAAAATTATATATATATATATGTGTGTGTGTGTGTGCGTGAATCCAAACCATTATACACAAATTTGCAAAAAGGGCTCTTGCCATGTGCCATACTGAGCATATTTCACTATAACCTTCCCCACTCAACCAACATTTTTATTTTTTTTCATTTAAAAAGTACCCACTTGAGTGTTATACAATTATGTATGGAACCGGAACTGGTCAAAACCGGACCAAAACTAGTAAAACCAGTCAAAACTGGCCAGTTCCGTACGGAACCAGTCATTTCAGGTTTGAGACACCAGTTTGACCCGGTGAGGCCCCAAAACCGGTCAGACCAGCCGGTTTTACCAGTTCAGGTCCAGTTTTTGTAACACTGGTCTGGAAAGCCTTGGCAAATGCCTTCCTCTATTTAGGTGAATGGGTAGCATGGCAAATTGGAAATGGTAGCAATCTGGGGAAGAGTAATGAAAACCAAATAACTAAAAAGGATAACAATGGAGGACTGGTTCAGAATGGAAAGGAAACAGGTTCAAGGAGCCTCTTTAGTCTGGAATGCCTTGGTAAATGCCTTCCTCTATTTAGGTAAATGGGTAGCATGACAAATTGGAAATGGTAGCAAGGTAAAGATTGGAGAGGACCCATGGATTAGAATCACTGACAATTACCAGTATAGAGTATATACCCATCTCATGGATTAGAATCATTGACAATTACCAGTATAGAGTCTATACCCATCTAACTCTGGTTCTACAAAGCACTGAGAGGGATCAAATCTGCAAACCTTTCACCACTAAACTACAACACACATGCCTCTTAACCACTATACTGCAACAGACTGATGCATGCATTCTTATTTTTAATTTTAATTTTTTTTTGATCTTTTATTTTTAAGTTTAATTATTTTTTCTCTTTTACGGGCTGTGGAAATGCGCCTTCTCGTCACAACAAGTTATCAAAAGCCTTGTTGGAAGTGCTCCACAATCAACGGATTTATTACTTACACAATGCAGCTTCTCTGGATAACAGAAACTTATGAGCACACGGATAGCCTAAATCTGCAATCAATGGATAAGACTGATAAGACTGAGTATTGTTTGACCGCTTAACTGATAAGACAGTCTCAACCTATAAAGCTCTCCCTTGTCTGCTCGTCGAATAGGTGCATCAGGTGAGACTAGCTTGGACTGATCATAAAAATTTACCCAAAGAAGTGTCTAGCAGAAGGTTACTAAGACCACATATCAATCAAGAAAGACCCTCGGGCTTTTTTGATGAAGCAAATCAAGGGTATCCTAGTTTCTGTGGCGCAAGGGCAATGCTCTACGATGACTCTTCATATTACTTTCTGATGAAGTATGCAGCTGGTCAAAGATCCAATGATCAAGCTGAATTCCATGCCCTATGAATCCTACTAAAAGGAGCAGAAGAATAAGCCTAAAAAATCGTAAGTCCTTGGATACTACAAGATTCTCATCGACTTCGAGAAAATCATCAATGCTGCATAAGAAACTTAGGCATCCTTGCAATTATGAATCAGATCCAGGAGATTGTGATGAGCCTTACAAGTTTAACGGTTAGATATTTCCTATGGCATGTTCCACAAGGGACAGTCCAATGTTATCAGAACCGGACCGGTCATCGAACCGGCGAAGCCCAAAATGTGAACCGGACCGGAAACCGAACAGAAA
>LPNX010132442.1:283433-324142 GCA_001517045.1 Pseudotsuga menziesii | reverse complement strand
AAGGGGTCCTCTGATATCTTGAAAACTAGGGCCTTTGAAGCCTGGACCACATGAAGCTATAGCATCTATCATAGGCTGATAATAAGAAGAATTAGTTGCTTTGAAGGGTATGTCTGCATCATACCACCATCTAGCTATGCATTCCCAAGCAGCCTCTTTCTCCATCTTCTTCCATTTAGCATCAATGGTGGGCTGAGCACCAGGAGTAGTGCGAGGCACAAAGTAAGAATCAAGACCTCTATTGTTGACGGGGGTAGTACCCGGGGTAGTACGTGGCCTCTTCAGGTTCGAATTGGATGCTCTATTTCGACCTCTCCCCCTGATAGGAAAACTGGAGGATTCTTCAAAGCTAGTCAAATGACCTTGAGGGGTTTCACAATCACCACCCTCAGGATCATAGTCAATATCATCCTCAAATGGCATTGAACTTCTCCCTATGTCTTCTTGAATCTTCTTTGCCTTGGCTTTTTCTTCTTGGTAGGCTTCAATACTACTTAGCATCTCTGCTCTAAGATCATCAGAGACTTTCCTACAAGGTTCAACATTGCCTCTAGCACCAGCTAAGTGTTGTTTAAACCTATGGATACCTCCCCCACCTATTTTCTTCCCACAATAATTGCATTTTTTTTTCCACCATCATCCACTTGGCAATGAAGCCATGCCGCATCCTTCTTCTCTTTTGGAGCCATGGCAAAGTTCAAACAAAAGCTGGAAATAAAACCCTATAATTTATTAATAACTTCTTAACTAAGGAAAACAAAATTTAAAGAGAAAAGCTGTGACTTGACATACCTTTGAGAGAGAAGAAGAAATGAAGAAAAGATGCCAAGAGAAAAATAGGATGCTGGTCCGTGATAACAGTCCACAAATTCTGCACAAAAGCCTTCAATAACCTCCAAAACAGTCCACGTAATAGCTCCAAACGTGCTGCAAAATATGATGCTTCTACTCTCCTCCAAATCCTTGCTGCAATACACACTTGACTATGCCCAACAAGTTCTTGGAAACCACCGGTAAAACTCAGCTGCAAAAGACCACACAACTGCCCAACGAACTGTGCTCTCAAGATTGCCAAACTGATTGCAATGAATAGTGTGAGAAATGTAGGGGGTGGGGGGGTCTTTAAATAGTGTTAGGATAGGCTTAGGGTTAGGTTAGGTGTAATTGTTTAGGTGTTTTTTTGTTTTTGTTTTTTTAAATTTAAAAAAACGTGGTCCCCAGCTCGCGGCCGTACGGCTGCCTCTGAACCGGCCGGTTCCGTACAGAACCGGCCGGTTCAGAGGCCGGTTTGGACTTTTTTCCGGTTTTGCAAATTTTTTTAAGGAACCGGACCGGCTGACCCTGTGAACCGGTCAGACCGGCCGGTTTTGCCGGTTCCGGGCCGGTTCTGATAACACTGGGACAGTCATCAGGTCCTAGAAAGGGAGAGTTGGCAGTCAGTAAGTCCAAGGTTGGAAAGTCGTGGGCATCTGAAATCTCACCAAGGGGCTTTTTCTATTTCATTGTGTTGACAAAAGGCATTATAATGAAGTTCCAAGCTGGGAGCCATGGGATGTATTTCCAGGGCCATTGACTTCACTTGTGGAAGGAAGACTTTGACAAACATATCTGCCTACTACCTAATCTGGGTTTGGTTCTAGTCTTCGCTGCAATTTTAGATAGTATTAGAGTAACTCACTAGGCCAAACAGCACATTTGCTTACCAGATACAGCAAACTACGTTTGCTCCCTGCCCAACTGGGCAAGTCTGAATCCAAATTTATTTATCTCAAAACCTCAATGAGTGTTAGATATAATGCCAATATTAATTACTTGGGCATTTTTGCATAACACTTTAATATTCAGTTATGTTATATAGCCATGTCATAATGTATGATAATTTTAAGGTATTAATTACTGTATAGATGTTTGGGGAGTTGCATAACATACTCATGGTCTGTCTCCCATCTATATAACAATGTGATAAGCCTTTTAATAAATCAATTACACCTACCTCATATTCTAGCTTGTATCATTGCCTACATATTCTGTGGTTCTCTGAAATGGTATGAGAGCCACAAAGATGTGCATCTGAGGAAGAAATGTGAAGATACCAAGGAACTGCAACACAGAAGTAAGAAAGTCATGCCACTCAAGCTGACGTTGGGCAGAAAGAGCAAGCCTACTTAAGTCAAAATTAAGTTTTTTTAATGGCAAATTGATGATTATATTACTTAAACTCGAACTTAGGAGTTCATATTATTTTGTACTGCGAAAAGAGAGTGTTGTGACAATTGACAAATCATGGCACATAAGAGATCATGATGGGTAAGGGGTAAGAGGCCATTAATATTAGTTTGAACTTTGCAGAGATCATAGTCATTCAAACCCACTTGATAGCCTTCTTGTGATGAGGCAGACAAATCATCTTGATAGCTTCAACTTTTCACTGGATCAACCATAACTCCTTGGGAAAAAAATCACAACAAAACTTAAACAGGCAGTTTACAGTAGATTGCATACAGAGACACTGTTGAACCTGAACTCAGATATTGCAGTTTGTAAAATTCACAGACAGTTTCAGACTCTGACAAGCACAGTACATTAAATCACTGAACAGCCATAAATCACTAGGTGCTGAAACAGAAAATCAAATAAAAATTTGCAAAGAAGAAATGTGAAATTATAAAAAGCGCATTTAAGCACAGCAATTGTATGCATGTTCGAGATATGCAAAAGGGCAAAGGTCTAACACAATCACAAGGTTGCAGGAAATGTCAGGTGCACACAAGCCGCATGGCTCAAACACAGAAACAGAGTGTGCACATAAATTGGGTTGTACAAGTGTAGAACAGTGTCAGAACAGCCGAACAATCAAAACAATGACCAAATTTCATACACAAGAGGGTCAGAACAGTGAGAACAGTATATTCCTAAAACAGGGAAGTGAATGGCACAGGTAGATCAACCTGCAAGAGTGTTCAGTCTATTGCACAAATTCCAAGGAGAGGAGAAACATGTAGCATCAATCCTAAGGCATAAAAGCAGACACAGTAAACCTTTTTTTAGAAATTCGGATTTTATTTTGAAGAATTTTGTAATGCGTCCTCAACAGAGCTTTTTTGAGAATGGAAAATGGTATCCATGAAATTGTTTGGGCTATGCAGTACAGTTGTAACTTTGTAAGTGACCATGCTAAGACAACAGGAAATTTGAAAAACAGCATAAAAGAGATTGGATTGACTTAGAAGTGTTAAATAGCAGAACTGTGCTCTTAAATACTAAACCCTAATCTAGCAATTTGAAAACTGATTTAACCTATCAAGATTCAAAACAACAGATAAAGTATACTAGATCTGCAAACACATAAATCTGAAAAACAAACAGCAGGCTTAATTTTCAACACTCAATCATGTTAGCTTTGGTTGCCCCAAACTTGTTCTGTATTCTCTTTCAGACACATCAGTACTTAGTGTGTGAGCAGCACTTTGCTTAAAGGGAGAGCACTACATGAGAGAATCCCAGTGATGGGTGTTTTGTCCCGTAGCCCATTTTTCATTTATTTGTCACTTGGCAGGGAGGGCACACGTGTTGCATAAAAGTATGTTGAGTGGGTGAGTTGCTACTTGCAAGTGTATACAAACATGTGGTGTTGCATAAAACAATGTGGAGTTGATGAGTTGGCACTTGCAGGCTTGGAATATCTAGACTGCTCCACATGTGGACCCATTTTCCATTTATAGACATAGTCTGTGGTTAGTGTTTTACCCTACTTGAAACTCACTCCTAGAATATAAAAGGCAGGAGGGCACATCACTTCATTATTATTAACAAGGAGAAAGCATAGAGAAAGTGCAACCACTCGATATATGATTCTTCGATTGGGTTGACATAGCTTTTGGAAAATTAAGAGAAGCTAGGGTTTGCTCGTTATTAGCATGTTGTGCCCTAGTAGCTAGTGTGGCTATCCTTGTGAGAAGCTTTACCTGTGATACGCTGTAAGGGTTTTGCAATTCCAGCTTAGGATATGCTGAATTGTTGTGATGTAAATATTTGTTTGGGATGAGCTAAAAGGGTTTTGCAGTTCTAGCTTGGGATGAACTAATTTTTGCAACATGTTCATCTTTCATGTGAAACAGAAAGGTACGTGCTTGTTGTCCCAAATTGTGTTCAGATCTAATGTTCAAGATCTGAATTTTGAGTGAAGTAGATGCTGACTTATTACGATGATTTAATGCTAAGCTGATTTACCACACTTAATTTGCACTTTCAGATCTTATTTTGTTAATTTGCACTTTCAGATCTTATTTTGTTGTTGTTTTAGGTGCTGTTTGCTACTGTAGTTTGCAGATTATATTTGAGGGTTAGATCTTGCCCTAAAGGCTACTGAAATAATCTAACAATTATGCTGTAAACTCTGTATGTTGCCTATGATGACTCATTCAGATTTGGAACTTTGAATAGGGTTTCTAAAGATATCAGATTCAGCATAGGGATGCAACACAGATCCGTGGTATTTGTAAGGTGAAAGTTTTCATCAGCAAAAAATTTCAATATGGGATAAGAGCAATTTTACTGAAGTTTTCTGTCCATTGCATGGAAAAGTAAACTACCAATGTGAGGTAGTTGAGAATGGAAGATTCCAACAGGTGTGATGCCCAAGAAAGCTCCAGTGATAAGAGATCCATACCTAAGATAGGCACCAAGACCTGTGAGAAGTTGATGAGAACAACGTGCATGATACTGCATAGAATGGAGTGGCTGTACCTATAATTTTCCATGCATTACATGTAGAATTCAGTGACCTGTGAGAGGTTGCAAAATATGGAGGATTTCAATTAGTGTGAGACTCACAATGTTCCAGTGATTGGAGAATGTTGTTATGCTCAAGATGGGCAATTCTGACATATGATAGGTTGTGGGTATCATGTCCTGACTCCTACAGGCTCCAATGATTGGAGTATGTTGTTTTTCCCAAGAAGCAATTTACACCTATGATAGACTGTCTGTGTGATGCCCTTGATGCTCCAAAAATTGGAGTATGTTGTTATGCCCAAGAAGGACGACTTGGACCTGTGATGAGTTGTGGGTGTGATACTCATGTTACTCCATTGATTGGAGCGGTCGATATGCCAAAGATGGCGATAAGGAGAAAGAGTCATATTCCTCTATCCATGGTAAGAATGATTTAAATCATGTGATTTGTTTCAGCTGCAACAGGAAGTGACACTGCCAGTAAATGTAAAGAAAAAGAATGGGGGAAGGGCAAGCCATGCAAGATCAGTTGGCAATGAGTGCAAAGACTACAACTAGAGAGGATGAGTTAGCATCCAAGCTTAAGACTGCCTTCTATATAGTATATGGCTTCATCTCTCAACCAATACCATTTCCATTGTCGGGTGGAACGTGAATAGTGAAGCATCGAGACATGTGACCTTTGAGAAGAAGAACTTCAACAAATTTCAAGAACAAGATGAAGATATGGAAGTGGTGTCATATCCAATAATTGGAGTGGATTTCATATAGTTCCAAACGCCTTCATAAAATGTTCTTGAGTCAACTAATGTGTACCTAGTTTGTGAAGAACCTTCTTTTGTTTCAGCAATCACAAATTTGTTGCGTATAGCTGAGTCGAAGATTAGCAATGCACCATCAAAGAGTGCAGTCATGATCATCCTTAGATTTTGGTTGGAGGTGAGCGGAAAGGAGGCCTTTACAAGCAAATAGTAAGGTTCAATGATTAGCAATGCATCATCAAAGAATGTGACAAGGATCATTCTCAAGATTTAAGTGGAGGTGTGTACAAGGAGGCCCTTCCACCAGGCTACTTTGTTGATCCAGTTAAGCATGAAGATCTAGTGCATGATAGTGGCACTCCAACTACAAAAGCTTCCATCGTTAAGGAGGCACGTGCAAAGCAAGTATGATAGAACGCCATAATGGATGTGCATCCTTCCAGCTTTAAAGAGGCACATGCAGAAAATACCATTAGGGAGGAGTATGATATCTTAAAAACAACTTCAAAACCTATTATGGAACCAATGGTTGATTCCAAGCTTGCAAGTGATGGACGTATTAAAGAGGTACCAAGACAAGTTTGTCGCAAAGGATTCTCTCAAAAAGAGGGAGTTGACCTTGATGAGATTATTGCTCCAGCTTCCAAAGGCGACTCTCAAAAAGAAGTTGACCTTGTTGAGTCTTCTGCTTCTTCTGCTGCAATTTCCTAAGTTTTTAAGTTGCATGGATAATATACCAATGTTTGCAGGTTGATGAAGATCCTTCATACGCTGATGAATGCACCATGAGCTTGGTATTTCAAGATCAATTAGTTGTTACCCATCTTGGGCTTCTCCAAAATTTGCAAATGTTTATGTTTGGTTTCTTGATAAATCTGATCCACTCATATTGGTCTTGTATATATATGAGTTTATCACTACAAAGAGTCCTAAAGAAAGCATAATGTGGTGTGAGAAGAATTTGGTCAATGAGGTTGACATGAAGGACACTTGAGGTTGGCAGGTTGTTAATGAAGCCTTCCTTGTACAAGGACAATACGTCTTGAAGATTATAAAGAAATTTCAAAGTATATAAGAGAGCAATGGTCCAAGGTTATATTCCTTCAAATTTGCAAGTGGTCAATATTATGATGAAGCCCTTAGCAAAAGGTAAGTTCATGATAAATAGATATCACTTGGTTTGGTGGACAACGCAATCCTGACAAAGAGGAAGTGTTAGTTTTGGTTGCTCCAAACTTGATATCCATTCTCCTTCAACTATATCAGCACATAGTGTGAGCATAGCACTTTACTTGGAGGAAATTGTTTCATCAAAGAGAAGCAAAATGATGGGCATTTTGCCTCATAGCCCACTATTTATCTATTCGTCGCATGGACTGGGAGGCCACTCTTGTTGCATAAAAAATATGTAGTGTTGCATAAAAAATGTGGAGTGAGTACATTGGCACTTGGGGGTGAATACAAATATGAAGTGTAGCATTAAAAATATGTGCCATTGCACAAAAATATGTGGAGCAGGTGAGTTGGTACTTGTATGCATGTGTCTACCTACTTGGCACATGTATAGTTCTCTACATGTGGAACCATTCTCTATTTGTGGACATAATCTAGGGTTAAAGTTTACCCTACTCATAACTCACCCCTTCTCTTAATCTATAAAAGGAAGGACAAGTACTTATTAGACACGATAGCATAAATAGAGTGCAACCTCTTGTTATGTTATTCTTCAATTAGGTTGATGCAGCTTTTGGAGGATAAAGAGAAGCAAGTGTTTGCTATCCTTGTGAGAAGCTTTGCTTGGGATACATTATAAAGGTTTTGAACTATGTAGCCAAGGTACTCGTACTCGAGGGGAGGGTAAACGTACCATTACCTGAAACAATTAATGGTAGTGATAAAAATTTAAGTAAAAGGATATAAATGAAAGATAAGGAGAATGTCATTTAATATTATCGATAATGACTAGGTCTAGGGCTTACCTTTGTTCTCTACCTTTATATACCATTAGTGGGAGCTTAGGGTTATCCCCCCCCCCTCACTTAGCTTTTTGGTTTTTTTGAGAAAAAATAAAATAAATCACTACTCTGAACAACCTATTCAAAACTTGTTGATGTAATTATAACTTCAGAATGTATTCACTTGTATATGTTATGTATTGTACCCCGTTGTTTATTCTGGGAGGTGTTTATAATGTAATTGAGTCATGTCATGCCTCGATGTTCCGCTCGGGAGTTTCTATAATGTGAACAAGTCATGTCAAGTCATTGTGGGTAACCCTCCTATTGATCAAGGGTTAAAGTCCCCGCAGTTGTGGGGCCCTAGGGTTGTTAGACTATCCTAGAGAAGTCGACTCTAGGTGAGTTATTGTAAGTCGAGGCAATAGTACCCACCGTTGTGTTAAGGATACCCTCCTTGTTGGTCGAAGGGGCAATGTCCCCACAAGTTGTGGGGCACTAGGGTTATTAGACTCTCCTAGAGATGTCGGCTCTAGTAAGTAATTGTTAAGTGAGGCCGACATGTTGGAGAGGACATTAAGTGAACAAAAGAATATAAATAGAGAGTGGGCCTCTCTATTTATCACACACACACTCACTCATTGGGGCGCATGAGTGAGAGAGAAGTTGGGATCAAAGAATGAGACTACTGCTGTCGGGAGATCATCTTTATGTTTTCGGGTTTTACTTTTGGTGTTGATTCTATCTCTAAGGAAGTTGCGGGGTTTTCTCATTTATGGTTTCCCTGAGGAAAATTCTTTGTGTCTCTTGTCTCTTGTGTTTTATTGCTATGCATGTTATTCTCTCAGTTAAAGATCCTACGATCATAATGCTAGCTTGAATGATAAAAATCTAACAAAACTGACAAATCCTATACAAAACCAGCTAGTTTTGAGTAAGATTGATTACATGCAAAACCAACCATTTTTTGTTTTGTACAATGATTCAAACTGCTCAAGCCTGTAAACCGATCAGACCAGCATGTTTTTTCAAAACCGGTCCAGTTCTGGTAACATTGGGCCCAAGTTCAAAGCCAACGACTACCACTATAACAAGTATATCCAACAACGTGCAACCCAGATATAGCAATAACTCATGACTTAGCAAGAGCCAAAAAGTCTGAAAACACACCCAAATGTGGGGGTCCCATTCCAATGGGCACCTACCCTTCTATGTCGATGTTTCTCCAGTTAGCAACAACGAGCAGACATTCTCCTAAATTGGTCATGTTGATTTGACCAAGGGGAAATGATTCATTCACTCACGAGGCCATGCCGAATTAGCTAGTGGTGAATGGCCCAAGCGCAATCTTTCTCATATTAGCCATGCTAATTTGGCTAAAAGTGAAAAAGGCTCGAGCAAACATTCTGTCAAATTTATCATGTTGATTTGACCAAGGGCGAATGATACATTCACTCACGAGGCCATGTTGAATTAGTTAGTGGTGAATGGCCCAAGCGTAATCTTACTCATATTAGCCATGCTAATTTGGCTAAGAATGAAACGGCTCGAGATGCTCTCACATTGCCTACTCCGAGAATGAGTGATCCATTTTATATATAGCAAGTTTGACTTGCTTACAAGTCCAGACTAATGTTGAAGATGTAGGCTAAAGAGACCTCTTGTGATGAGGGGCTTCTTGATGGGTCTACTCAACATTAGAGCTCTATATTAAATAGACGTGCATGTGAGGAGATGATCATCAATAAAGCTCATGGACAAATTTTTTGGTAAAGAAGAAATGCCAATAAGACAAGTCAAAGCCTTGGAAAGCATTATAGAAGCCCCGAGAAATATTGAAGATAAAAAGTACAAGTCGGCCCTAAAGGTGAAATGAAAGGTGACTTGATTGTTGAATTTTTAGCATTAGCATGAATACATTTAAAAATTTGCAGATTAACATAAACAAATGACAAGTGCAGTAAACAACATCAATACATCAACACATTGAACATAGAATTTTTCACTGGGAAACCTTTAAAGGACAAAAACCCCAAAAGCATTTGTAATTCATCTCGTAAATGAGATGACTGAGTATTTTCAAAATTCCATAAACTCTAATTGAGTTTGTACCACAGATCCACAATTACATCAGATGATTCAATTACACAGCGAAATACCCAATTAGGGCTTTTTAATAAATTAGGGCTTGATGCCCTAATTTTCTCTCTCCTACCCAAAATTGGCAGGCTGCCCAAATTACTATTTTGACAGCTCGAATTTGCCTACCTATACTTGTTGTATGTACCTGTATGTACTTTTCTGTAACTGCCCTGCTGCCCTGTTCCGCTGCACACTGTCGTGCTGCCCACAGCGCAAAACCTGTGAATGCCCTAGCTAGACTCATCCATGCTAGGGCATCACATCAAACTTCCTTTTCTTCAATGACGTGTAAAATCTTCAGTTGGAGCAGCTTCACCTATGAGCAAGACTGTGTATAATAATGAAATGGATTGATCTTTTTTTATATCCTTTGAGTCACCTGTAAGTGGACCAAAATTAGAAAGAACAAAATATTATTATTTTATTCTTTTCTAACTTTGACTTTTGCCTTTAGTGGTACTAAAGGTCTTTTTGAACTTTCACTTTTACACCTTAGTGGTACTAAGGGTCTTTATGTATTTTTGACTTTTGCTTTAGCCTTCTTCAAATGCTCTGTGGTCAATACAAGTGGTCAAGGTGGTCTTTCATCACCACTCAAAGTACATCATCATAAACAAAGAGAATTACTAATGCTTTTATCTCACACTCTGTGTGACACCAAGATCGAGTACTAAGGTGTCTTAACCAAGGGTAGCTAAGCCTTGGAGAAGATCGCAAAGCCCACTAATCAACGGTCAAAGTGTCACACATGCCTAGACCTGGCTTAGGGCCTATAGTGTCTTCCTGATAACAAGCCAGGTGCTTCAGCCATAGGCTACATAATTTGACACTAGGTCAAATACTTGGTAACAAACCAAGCTTCTCCATTCTCCTGAAGAACGGCCCTCGACCCCGGGTTGAGTCCCTAGTCCCTAGTGCCTCCATTCAAAAGAATGGCCACTCAGCTCTGGGCTGAGTCCCCAGTGCTAGACTGGTTCCAGATCATGGTCCCGAACCAGATGTCATCATTCAACATAATGATCACTCAACTCAAAGGTTGAGTCCCCCAGTGTTGGACCGGTTCCATATCGTGGTCCCGGACCAGATATCCCCATTCAATAGAATGGTCACTCAACTCTAGGTTGAGTCCACACCCTGGTCCCAAACCAGGTGTACCGTGTCTCCATTCTCCTGAGAGAATGGCTCTCGATGCAGCTCAAAAAAATCAACATTGATAAGTATATATAAGAGTTGAGAATATTCATTTTCATCATCCAAGCAAGAGGAGAGCTCAAGAAGACAAGTGCACAAGTCCAAGAGGAAGACAAGGAAAGTACAAGGCACTTCATGATTAAGGTTTCTTCACGAAGGGCGCACTCTTTATGATCTAGAGTTTTCTTCATGAAGGTGATGCACTTCTAATATTGGATTGATTTTTTCTTAAGAAAAGTCGTTGGGTTTTCTTCCAAGGTTGGGTTTCCCATGATAAATTATCGTGTCTACTATGCCTGGCTATCTTTTTATGATTCTATTGTTTCCACTGCATTTACAGTTGAGATTTTCAGTGTGTAATTACTCAATGATAACAGTGGCATAAAGATATCATTAAGACGTAATTATCAGACCTGAAACTTTGAATTTTTCAACATTCTAGCCTCCCAATCCAGGGAGGCACCGTTCTTGCCTCATTACAACAGGCCAATATCTCATTGGAGTTTGATCCCAAGTGGGGAGTGAAATTCACAACTCTCCACCATTGGCCCCCAACTGATTGACAATGTCATTGATATTATCATTATATTATACCAATGCCATACAATATGGGATAAAGGGACCTAATGAGAAGGGATTGTGTGTGATTGTGCTCAAAGCTATGATGATATTGGTTTATTTGCTCACTCTCTCAATCTACTTTACTTCAAAGCCACAATAACAATATGCTTTAAAGAAATATTTTAAAAAGACTAAGGACTGAACCCTTTGGATTGAGATTTTATCACTGTGCCTAGACTCTAGAGTGAATAGGCTCTCTAGTGGATGTGCCCCTATACCTTGTTCTTGCTGAAGCAACATTTGAGAGGATAGTTTCCCAAATAGCGCAAAGACTTTTTTGTAAAATGACACTCCCGCTCCTGCTCTGTGCTTTGCTCCAAGCTTTGCCCGCATTGTTTTCTACATCTGTACCACTGTTTTAACATTTTTTAATTTTATAATAATAAAATCCATGCGTCCTCGAGTATTGGATATGGAAACGAGAACGGATCCAAAAGTACTGAAAGCGACTTTAATGAAAATTGCTTAAAAAACCAACCATGCTATTGTGCTCTTTTTTTTGCCAGTATGCTACTTTCTTTTGAAAAAACACAACTTACACCAGAGATTTATTTTACTTCGAATGGTTTTTATTTTACATGTTCGCGCTGCCGCGCATTTTTAGGATTGCGGGCATTTTTTCAGGCAAGCAACTAAAAATGAAAAAAGGTTAAAGGCTGCTAGATTTCTTTTACTTCGAATGGTTTTAATTTTACATGTTCGCGCTGCCGCGCATTTTTAGGATTGCGGGCATTTTTTCAGGCAAGCAACTAAAAATGAAAAAAGGTTAAAGGCTGCTACTTTCTTTTGAAAAAACACAACTTACACCAGAGTTTTCTTTTACTTCGAATGGTTTTTATTTTACATGTTCGCGCTACCGCGCATTTTTAGGATTGCGGACATTTTTTCAGGCTAGCAACTGAAAATAAATAAATAAAAGGTTAAAGGCTGCTGGCAGCGTCCGGAAATGCTTCGGAAACTTCCCCAAATGTTTGAAGTTTTCGGAAACAGATTCCTACCTGACAGAATCAGATTCCAGAATTCTCTGTGTAATCCTTTTTACAGAATAAAGTTTTAAGAATAAAAGCTGCATCAAGCTTTTCAAGAAAGAAATAAGATTCTTCACCGTGGCATTCAGCAAAATACTTTGTATTAACTAACTCCAGCCTTCAAAATGCGGATACATATTAAACAACATAATTCAGTGAACTCGTCTCATAATGAAATTGTTATACATAATGAAAAATATGATAGCTTGAATCACTTACAAGTTACAAGCCCGGGAAACAGAATTATGTAAAACCCTCGTTGTGCATTTATTTTACAAAAAGGCCCAAAAAAAACAAAAACAATAATTTATGCCAATTTGTGTCAATTATCAGCAATGGATCAGCAAAGCCATTGCTGGCAACAAAAAATGCCTTATTTACTAAAGAGGGCAAAAGATCATAAGTGCCATACTTGCCACATTTTTACCACGGATTTCGCCCCTCTGCGGACAAATCTACAAATCCGGGGACTGCAATCTCTTGGCCCTCTTTTTCGAAGACAAGGCCCTGGATATGACGTCAGCCATGTGCTGCTGGGATTCGAGAATCATCTCCGTCCGTTTCATCTCCATCTCCATCCTCAGCCGTTCATTGTCCCTCTGCATTTCCAGCTTCATCTGCTCGATTCTCAAGAAACCCTCTCCCAGGGATCGAATCACAGCAGCCAACTCGGAGACCGGCTGAGACTGGGGTTGGGGTTGGGGTTGAAACTGGGGTTGTTGTGACTGGGGTTCGATAGTCCGTCTCTTGACGTTCAATCTGGACGACGGGGCGAATTTGCCGTCAACGCTGCCGTTCTTCAGAGACAGGAACGGGGCAGCCAAGGCTTCTTCTAACGGCAAACCGCTCTGGTAATGAAAAGACCGCGGATGGTCGGTGTTGTGGTTGTGGTTATTGTCTGCCGTATCGGAATCGTGCTCCGTCAGTTGCCGCCCATTGGGGACGATGACTGAATCCGCCCTAGGGCCGTTCTCGAGCTGATCCATCCGCTCGAAGAAAACCCACCTGGAACCCCTGGTGATCCCCTGCTGTTGCTTCTCTGTCCGGTATCTCTTGCGGAGCTTCTCGATCTTGTGGCGGCACTGGACGGATGACTTCGAGGGTTCGAGTCCCCCGCAGCGCAGGAATACGAGGTTGGCCACCTCTTCCCAGTGCCTGGCCTTCAGCTGGCCTCGCTTCAGGGCATACCATTTCTCCTGGTAGGCATCGATCAGGTGGTTGGTCTCCAGCTCCGTCCATGGACCCGGCGGTTTCCTGTGGCTTATCATATGCGGGGCGGCGATTCCCCCGCCTCCTCCATCGTCCTGTTGGCCTCCTCCCGAAGACGAAGACGCGGCGGCCATAGCCATTGTTCTTGAATTCTTCACTGACTAGCAGATGCAACAAACAGCTGCCTCTTGTTCTGAATCTGGTTCTGCTGGTGGTGCTGCTGCTGAGGGGCGGGATTTGTGCATTTGTCAGTGGACGGAATGGATTTCACCGCGTGTGGGGGTTCTTTGATAAATGGAGAGTAGGCAGCGGTGGATGGAGTGGTTTGCAAACCACGCCGTGCGTCCCCGCACCCGCCCCCACGCCCGAGTTTTGCTCGCCCCCACGCCCGAGTTTTGCTCCGCCGCGGGAGATTGGAAAATTCTTAAATATTTGGACAAGAGTGGAATTTGTTTATTTTTTACTTATTTATTATGGAAAATTAATATTAGTTGTAATTAATGGATTGAAATCTTCATTTTGTTAGAAAGTGTTTATCCCTTGCCTCGCCTTTCTCTAACTCGCTACCTTTCCTCTCTAACTCCGCTCACGGTTTTTCGACGTCTTGAATGATGAACTAGATCTAGAGGTAAACATGTTATGATGAACGAGATGAATGATGAAAGTTTGTGTGTGGTGGTAATATGGTATTTTTGTGGTGGTAATATGGTATTTTATGATAGTGTTCTAATTTTTAGGAATGAGGAGGTTGTGGTTTTTTCAGTGTTTTTATAATTTTTTTTGGATGGATGGTTCTTAACTTTTTTTTCTTTTTTTTTCGTGTTTTTGTGGTGAAGGTAAACTGTTTCTTCATAAAAAAAGGAATGATCTTTTCTAGTTGAAAAAATAAAGAACAAGATTTAAGGGCAGCATCTCAATTCTCAAAAAAAATTAGTGCTGATGATGGTGGTGGTAGTGGTGGTTAACGTCCCATGAGACCAAACTTTGGTATATCGGACCTAAAGAAATTGATTATTTAGTTTGTTTTAAAATTGTATTTCTATGCTCAAAGAGCTTGGACAAAAGCATCCCAAGCTCACTATAATTTTGATAAGTTAAAAGGCTAAGAAAGTCGGTATTGCAACAAAGATTATGAAACTGAGATCTAATGTGGGTGTACGCAGGGCACTCTAAGAGGAAATGATTTTCATCCTCAATGTTCATATTCTCACAGAGATGGCAAAACCTTTCCACCCATGGTGTTTTAGGAACTGCCCAACAACTGTTTCACTATGGAGCTCATGAGAGTTCATTCTTATCTTGGCTATATTTTTTTTTCTTTGAACTAGTTAAAACAAAGAGATACTTTTGATCTTCTAGAGTAGGGTCGATGACCTCTTTATAATATCTTAATTTTCTTTTAGCCTCTAAATCTTTCTCACACCATATTTTCTCTTTAAACTTAGAAGTAACAATATTTTAATATTATTAATATATTGCAATGCAACAGTTTCGTCAATGTCCCAATGGTTTAACTAGGCCCTGGTACCTTTATACCAACCTCGCTTGAGCCTTAGGTGATTTTGGCTGGAATTTAAAGCTAGCTTAGGAAGTCTATGGTCTCCCATGTTATTGGTTTTGTGATTGTATAAGAGGAGCCTAGTCATAGGGAGGCTTTCAATAGGGGAAAGACCCACTTCTATAAGGAGAATAGGGTAGGGTGTATTGCTTTCAATTTTGAGGTTATACATTATAAACGCTTCTAGATTTGCTCAATGTTCCTCCAAGATTCTCTAGAGATGCTGCAACCCCAAACCTCACACCCATACAAGATAATGGGAGTGAATAAAGTTTCAAAGAGGAGCTTCTTTTTATCCCACATCACAAGGTTTGCTGCTTTACAATTATTTTCAAGACCAAAATAAGCTTTCCACCTTCCATTAATCATTTTCTCAATGCTATAGTTCTAGTTGAGCTTGTGATGTCCTTTTTGGATTTGATAATCATAACTTTTGTTTTGTCAATATGAAGAGTCATACCCAGTCGTTTGTAAGTTTAAGTAAAAGTGTTCTAGTGATATTAGGGTTGGGATTGATGTGAAAACTTAATAACATTGGATATAGATAATCTTAATGTATGTAAAGTTTTAAACTTTATATAGTTTTTGGGGTTTATATTAGTTGGTGTTAAGGTGCAGTGTTAAGTCATTTCTTAACTAAAACTTTGATTATCATGTGACTTGTGTAGAGTCATTGTAATAGTGGTAGTCAATAATAAAAAAAAGTTTCAACCTCTTTAGCTATTTCCAGCTTATACATACACACCTTAGCTATGTGCACACTAAAAATGCCCCTATCATAAAACCATGATAAAAACCTCAAACATATGCAATAACAACAACTCAGTATAGAGTGCCCAAGATAATATAAGTCTATTAAAATACAATAAATGTCTAAAACTGAGTCAATGGCACTATGTAATTCAAAAGTGTCAATACAAAGTAGAAGTGGTAAGGTCATTTCTATAAAAGCAAGTAATATGTAATATCTATATAGGTTTTTGTCAATTACATAATTAAAGAGGTTTTATTAAATGATTATTTAATTAAAAGGGTTTCATCAAATAGAAATTGTTATTGAAATGATTTTAATATTATTTTTTTTATTTAGTATTATTTATAACATTTAAATAATGATATAAATATTTATGTTTTTTTAACAATAATTTCATTTTATTTAAATAAAATTTTAATATAAAAAATTATAAACGATGTTAATTTTTAAGTAAAAGATAATGTTATTCCATCAATTTAAAAATTTATACCATGTAGCATTTAGTATAAAAATGATTTTATAAATCATTTTTATTTTACATTTGTTTTAATAAAAAATATTTTTATAAAAAAATTAAAAATATATATATAAATTGTTTGTTGTCAAAACTACTATAAAAACTTAGATATGTGACACATCAAAATAAGATAAGTTTACATATATTTAAAAATAAAATTAACTAAAACAAAAATAATAAATAATTACATAATTAAAGGACTTCATTGAAAGTATCATATGAAGTAAAAAACAAAACATATGTTCAGAGATCTTGCTCTTATTCACAAGTCTTGTTCATAACATTTAAAAAAACCTTTAAATAAGGATAAAAACATTGTTATGTTTAAAATTGTTTTGAGTTATTTGTTTTATTATTATTAATTTATTTTTATGTAATTAAAATTTTAATATTAAAAATATTAATAACAATATTAATGTTTGAATTAAAGATGATGTAATTATATCAATTTTAAAATTTCTATTATGCATAAAATGATAAATTATTAAAATACAACAAATGTCTAAAACTGAGTCAATGGCACTATGTAATTCAAAAGTGTCAATACAAAGTAGAAGCGGTAAGGTCATTTCTATAAAAGCAAGTAATATGTAATATCTATATAGGTTTTTGTCAATTACATAATTAAAGAGGTTTCATTAAATAATTATTTAATTAAAAGGGTTTCATCATTGAAATTATTTTAATATATATATTTTTATTTGGTATTATTTATAATATTTAAATAATAATATAAATATTTATATTTTTTAACAATAATTTTATTTCATTTAAATAAAATTTTAATATCAAAAATTAAATAATAATGTTAATTTTTAAGTGAAAGATAATGTTAACACATCAATTTAAGAATTTATACCATGTAGCATTTAGTATAAAAATGATTTTATAAATCATTTTTATTTTTGGTTTGTTTTAATAAAAAATATTTTATAAAAAATTTCAAAATATATATATAAATTGTTTGTTGTCAAAACTACTATAACGACTTAAATATGTGACACATCAAGATAAGATAAGTTTACATATATTTAAAAAAAATTAACTAAAACAAAAACAATAAATAATTACATAATTAAAGGACTTCATTGAAAGTATCATATGAAGTAAAAAACAAAACATATGTTCATAACAATTAAAGAGATCTTGCTCTTATTCACAAGTCTTGTTCATAACATTCTAACATTTAAAGAGGGAGATCTTGCTCTTATTCACAAGTCTTGTTCATAACATTTAAAAAACCTTAAATAAGGATAAAAACATTGTTATGTTTAAAATTGTTTTGTGTTATTTGTTTTATTATTATTAATAATTTATTTTCATGTAATTAAAATTTTAATATTAAAAATATGAAAAATATGAACAATATCAATGTTTGAGTTAAATATGATGTAATCATATCAACTTTAGAATTTATATTATACATAAAATAATAAAAAAATTTGGTATAAGAGTGATTTAGTAAATTATCTTTGTTATAAGTTTTTAATAAAGATAAATTTTATGAAGAAAAAAAAATTTAAAGTAAAAAAAGAAAATAGATAGCAAAACCATTAATCTTACAAAATCAAGAGGGATCAAACTTGCCACATGTAATACAATTATATAAAAATGACTTAAAAAAATTATCAATTAATTTAATTTTTGAAAATGTATATTTCACAACAAAAGTTAAGTAATATATTTCGAGAGACACTTTTGTGCACTTCTCCTTGTTATAAAATTGGTATCCAAAATAAATCCTATGTTCTTCATGATACAAGGTCAAATCAACAATTCAAAAATAGAGCAAGTATATTGCAAAATAAAATTTAAAACCAAGTAAAAAAATAACAATTTTCTTTTACAAACACTTCAATGAGGCTAATTGTTGATATACAAAATCATTTTGTAAAATAACAATTCAATCATAAGCTCTTGCCTTTGATGGTCAAATGGATGTAGTTTGGGTGGTTGGAGGAATGAATGTTACCCTCTCCACCCAGGTTCTACTCTTGTAAGTGACATGATGCTCTTTGAAGCCCTTTGTAATAAATGTGTGAATGATGAGCTGGCCATACCTTGATTCAGTTTGAATATCAGTTGTTGAGATTTTCCGTGGAGTAGCCCTCTAACAAATGGTGAACCACATTTATTAAAAAAAAAAAGCTCGTGCCTTCGATGCCAAGCATGTATTACATTGCATGTATTACATTGCTTATATTGGTTGGAAACCTACCTCATTTACATAGTGGTTTTGTGGATCTAATTTGGGTTAGGGAGTGGTTTGAAATATTTACATGGGGCGGTGGTGGTGTGTTAGAGAAATGCCTTTTTGAAGGGTCCTTGCAGCCTTAGCGTCTTGTGGGGCCTCTTTGTGTAGTGTAAGTTGAGAATGATTGGTTTTCAATGCCCTCGGTCTACAATCTTGGCTAATTTGATGTGACATTGAGAGCTATGTTTATCTTAAAGTTTTTAGTTTTTTTTTATAGGATATTTGGTTGAGTTGTCATTAATGTTTAGTGTGTTTTTTATAATTTAATAAATTAATCAAAAGGATTCACAATTTCACATGTATCCAAAAGACATAGTTTTTATTGGACAATGTTGTTGCAATAAATATGTGAAATATAAATTATTAGCACCGACACAATGCACGTGATATTTCCTTCCTTGTTGCCTCGAAAATCGTTTAAGGGATAATTTGTTGCATTTTGTTAATACAAATAGATAATTTGTTATCATATCCGTTTTTAAAGCCAAAATTACATTGCTAGTTGCTACTCCCTATCTCTTAAAGTCAAAATCATATGACTTTTGGTGGGGAGAAACGTAGTGTAAAAAAATTATAGTGTGTGGATTGCTAAAGTATTTATTTATGTTTTTTATTTATTTAAAACATAAAGATGTAAGGTCATGGGTGTTTTTAAGTTTTTAGAATTTTTTGGTTGTAAATTATAAAAAAAAAATTCATGGATTAAGAGGCGGTTTACCATTTGTTAGAAGGTTAATCCACCTCTCATAATGTCATATCAGCATAAGAATCGAGATAACATTCATTCATAATTTATGCATTCATAGTGGCTCAACAAAAGCATATATGTTACTTATAAGAATTGAACCAGGTGAAGAGGATAACATTCATTCCTCCCAACCACCCAAACTACAACCGACTACAAACTTGTGTTATGGATAAAGATAAATATTGTAAAATATAATTTTACATTTAGAATAAAGCCAAAGTATCATTGAACATGGAATGAAGTTTTTTTTTTAATATAAATAAACTTTATGCTACATTCGCAGGGTAGTAGTCTACATATTGTCGGAATTGATTTCATGTGGCATGGAAAACTTTTTACCTAAAATGCACACAAGACATCATCAAATGACAAGACAACCTATATCACACGGTAAAATTAGAATATTAAAAAAAAAAATTATTTATTAATTTATTATTAATTTAATAATAATTGTACATTGAAATTTTTGGTTTTTACTCTTTTCAATGTCTTTCTTGAGTAAAAACCATTATTCAAACCATCTAAGCCTTTAAACTGTCAATTTTGCATATATTTTATAGCCTTCTTGTTGTACAATTGTGTACTACTATTATGTCCTTGACATATAGTATTTGGTCGAGAGTATTAATTCAACATTCAGATGATTAATTTTTTGTCGACTGTAGTTTTAACTTTGTTGTTTACAGTTTATATTAAAAACAAATTTTAAAAGTATATTTATTTAAATTGCTATTGGTTGCCAAAGGTTGACGTCTGCCTCGTTTTGTGTTGCCCACCCCCCGACGGCGGGCAGTCGTCAGCCGATTTAAACATAGTCCGAGCTTTCACATTATTCCACATCTGGTGCAGTGAACGATTCTTTTTGTTCATAACTTTTTATGATGTGATTTTTGGTATTCTATGCAAAGTTTTTACAATGCCAAATTCTAAGACTTTGTGCAGCCACGGACATGACAACAATGACTAAAGCATGCGATGAGGAGGTTTATTCCTGGTTTGAATTGTTATATGTTTAGTTTCAATTTGAGAGTTTAATTGTGCAAGTTGTTCATAATTGTTGTTGCCAACAGAGTTTTCTCCAACAATTAAATGTCAGATCTCCAGAAAACTTGTCCTTGCGGCCTCCCGTATGTCGGCTTTCTTAGCGTTGAACCCAGTTGGATGGAAAAACACTAAGTCTGCATTTAGGTTAAGGCCATAGTTGAGACTCTATTATCTTTAGCCGCTAAACATATGAAGATATCATATCAGCCATTAAAAGACGACAGGCATGACGAGATATGTAAGAGGGCATACATGCGAACCACCTTCGAATTGAGCATCCCCTTTAGACATGCTGAGGCTTTCATTCCATTTTCATGCCTTCGTTATAAAAAGAATGCGAACCTGTGGGACTATGACTTCTTAAAATCTCTGTCAACAGATTATTATGGGGTAATGAGCTTCAAGAATTTTATCATTCATATTTCCATTTTGTAGGAATAACAACTTTGTTTTTTTAAAAGACTATATTTGTATGTCACATACCCATACCCCATTATCATGCGAAATTAAAATTTTATATCGAGAGCCTCTACTGCTCATTGAAACATAGGGCATGGTCGTGGCGACATCTCGACATTTCCAACACTGTCATGCTCCCTCCCGTCTTCCATAGATTAATTTGACAATCTGCAAGGAAAGATCTCAGAGGAGATTGGACGGCGAAGAGAAAACGCAATGAAAATCAACGATCATAAACGATCCCGCAGACTAGAACCAAATCAATGGTTTAGAATCCACCCACAAAAATCAACGGTGCGGAAAGCCCGATTTGCGGGGTCGAAAGTTATGAATATTGCGATCTCACTTCTCGCAGCCCACATCCTGCATCTCGCATTGGAAACAAATCGACGACGGAGAATCATCCCACGAAGATCGACGACACAAAAACTTTGACTTGCGGGATTGGGAATTATGGAAATTCGTGACACCGCGATCCCACATCCCGCAAGTTGCGGAAGGGAATCTGCGAAAACCAAAATCTGCTAAACAGTATTCCGCATCCCGCAAACCTGCAAATTTGCACAAAGGAATATTTCTAGCGGAAAACTGGACTTTTCACTGAATTCTTGGATCGGTCTGATCATTCAGGCCATTACCGATCTGGCCAATCTACCCTGCAACTTAGTTCGAAATGCATTGATGGAAAAACACACATGGATGCCTATACTTGCAGTTATTCAAAGGAACAATGCATCAATTCAATCACAACAATATGTTCATCTCATTCCATCAAGCAATTTGCAAAACAAGAAGACAATTGCAGAAAATAACATAATGACATAGACAAGAACACTTATCTTGAATAGAACTTATCCCGCAACCAACTATGTCTCTGCAACATTCCACCCAACCATAGGCCAGTGTGCTCCTTAGTCTCTCAGCAACACTGCCACCCCCGAGCTGGGCATGATTTCCTCAAGGAATAAGGGAACACTAGCAGACTTATACATAGTCAAGGTGCGATAACACTCAGCCAAGCCAACACAGTTGGGTTTATCAGGCTGTAAGGGAAAACATCCCAAGAGATGGGTTTCACATGCCACTCTACCAAGCCATCTCACAATTGGGTTTCACAGACTGTTCACAGTCAAGCCAACATTCACCTTTAAGGACCAGTCAAGCCAACATATGGGTTTTTCAGACTATTCACAGTCAAGCCATCTCACTGTTGGTTTTATCATGCTAACCAGCCAAGCCAGCATTCACAGTTGGGTTTATCAGATTGTCCAGCCAAAGGTTACTTACCAGGTCAAGCACAACAAGACACAGCCAAGCCAACATATGGGTTTATCAGGCTACCCAGGCAATGGGCAGGAAGAACTGATAAGTTAGTGAGCTCATCTACAGAGCTAAGAACACCTTCACAAGACCTATCTGGCCTGGATTCCCTACTGCCTACACACCCAACACAAGGAAGTGTCCCCTTCTCTGCTCCACAGTCCCTCAGGCTACATCTTCCCTTCTGGTGCTCTTTAGGATGTGCATAGCAGGTTTACCAACCACTCTTATCTTATTGTGAGGTTCCACACTAGGTTTATCAAGCACATTCTACGTCTCTCCCATTCCTAAGTCTTGTACATAGCTCAGACCCGAGCCAGGGTGCACAACACAATAACCACAGGGAGACTCTACAACATAAGTTTACTTTGGAACATGAGTAACAGGGTCTCATACACTCTGTAGTCTCATACAACACCGCAACGCAACAATCACAGTCTTTCCAAGGGAAAGACACTCGCAGAATGGGAAGGATACACAGGTAGAGCTCCGCTGCTACCACAATGTCACTAAACACTCGCAGAACGTGAAGGGTACACACAGGAAGAGCGCAGCTACTAAAGACCTTCCCGTGAATGGAGAATGGAGATGGATAATGAGCCAGAACGTCCCGCATCTCTCAAAATCGTGAGAGTAAATCGCCAAAAACGTGAACTCGTGGGTCAACACTGGCATACGGTTCTGGTGTTTTCTTGTCCATGCAAGTAAAACACGATATCCCAAAACTGGGTGCTCTTCCCAATTCGAAATCGCCTATACTCTTCCCTTCCAAGCAATAACTACCTCAACCACCTTCTGGCAGAATAAATGGTTGGGAAGAGAAGACAAGAAATAGGGTAGTTTGACAGTTATGATGGGTTCTCCCCATGACACATGGCTTTTCCCAAACAGGCTCAAGGTTAACATTCCCACCCCCTTATCTTGAGGAAAATCATGCCCCCATCTCATTATTTGTTGCATTGACATAGCTGGCTGTGGGCTTTCATAATATTGCATATTTGCATGATGTTTACCACGTGCTTGGCTCAGCACAGAAACCATAGGTATCAACCATGATCGCCTATATACCAAACATTAATCAATGACAGGGCCTTGGCCTTGAGCTCCTTATCATGATTTGATATAATATTTACATCATATACATTAATGCAATGGGGTCAAAATCGGGGTGTTACATTGTATGTTTGTCAGCAGGATTCTTACAGTGAACATGTTGAGAAACTAGTCCAAACATTTATTGAATAACAAAAAGATAGTAACCAAACTAGTCCAAACATTAGTTGAATGCATATTTGATATGGAGTGCACCTAATAGTCAAATTTCAAAATTTAAACCATGACTTACTAATACACATGAAGTGCATACACATAGATGATGCCATTAAATGGCACAAGGTTAATCAAACGAGAGGAATTCATGTACATGATGCATTGAAGCAGTGGCCAATTCAAAGCTTGTGGATGAAGAAGAAGAGAGGGAGGGGCTATGTTGGTGCAAAAGAAGAAATTCATGAATTTATGTTGCCTTTCTGGCACTAGTTTATACCCTCAACGAGTAGTGATTAGAATTGACCTTTGAATTTTTCCTATTAACATTAGCATACACAGGTTTAACTTGAAATCACCACACACACACACACATATGATCACCAAAGATAGACAAATATTATATAATTTTAAAAGAAAAATATCTCATTAACTTTCAAAATTTTCAAAATTATTTTCATAATTCATTAACTTTATTTTATTTATGAATATATAATTAAAAAAAAATCCGCAAATCATAAGTATTTGAATGATTTAAGACTTTGCTCAGTTTAGTACAGATTTTAGTGAGTTTAGTACACGAGGGAAGTTAAGCAGATGTTTTATTCAATTTCGATGAGAGAGGGAGAACTTTAACTAACCAACCACTTCCTTTCTGACAAACCAATTTGGCAGTGACGTGGAGTTAATCTTCAATGTACAACATGAAATTCAATGTTATGCATCATTGTTGATGTTTTATGATAGTAGAAGCTTATGGGATGTTGTCAATGTTGTAATAAAGGCTGTTGAACAATAAATAATAACTTTTCCTTTCACAAACCTTGCCAATGACTAGAGGAACTTTCTTATTCACCTAATGTAACTACCAACATTTACAACAGTAATTGTATGACAAAAAATCATTTACAAGTTTAACAAGAACAATTGTATAAATAATTATTTACAGTAGTAAATGTACCATAAAGAATTGTTTATAGCAGATAAATCTCATAGTTGGTCATAAAGTTGGTGGCAATGTCGAGGACATTGCTACCGCGTGGCTCTTGTTAGTTGAATAAAGACATTATTGTTTTAGATAATATCATTGCAAATATAAACATACATGTGAAAATTAAAGTAATAAGTTTTCGATGTAATGATTACTGCAAGAAAGACTGGACATGGTTGGTTAGTAATATTAAAGGAAAGCTTAATCTTTGCTGTAACAATTGGCTTTTCAGAGGAGGTAGATTAATTATGATGAAGTCGGTCCTAGAAGCTATACATGTTTATTGGGCATCCATTGCCTATATTCCTCATGACATTATGGATAGCATTAGGAGAATATGCTTTAACTTCCTTTGGAGAGGATCTAAGAGTCAATAATCCTTTCCTTGGATTGCTTGGAAGAGATTGACTCTCCCCAAAGAGTTGGGGGGGGGTGGGGCCTCAAGTTCTACCCCAGCTTTGCTAGAGCCATAGTTGCTAAAGGCATGTAATATCCCCCAAGTGATAAACTTTATTTGTAATATTTTTGAAAGACTATTTTATTTTTAATGTGATTGTCAAACCTGGAATATGCCAAACAGTCCTTGGAGGATAGATGTAATTGAAACATTATGCTTGTAATAACAATCGAGAATGATAGGGACAACCATGTTGAATGAGGAAACTATGCATGTGAGAGTGGGGGACGTGAATAGTGAAATCTTAGGGAGGTTACACCAGGTGTGGGAATGCCAGTATGGCGTGAGACCCACCCCGAAAAATCAAATACGTAGTGGCTGCGGGAATTCCTGGAGGAATTGGTCATTAGCTGCAAAAGACCTAGGAAAAACTAAAACCATAAAAAAGGAAGCAAATGCTAGGAGGAGGGACCCACTGAGTATGCTGGAAAAGGAAGTACTTGATGTGTGAGCACTTTGTGTTAGACAAGCTAAAAGAAGTACTTGTTGTGTGAACACTCTGTGTTAGGAAAGCTAAAAGAAATACTTGTTGTGTGAGCACTCTCTGTTAGGCAAGTGATTTTTCAATGGAGAATTGGAACTGAATTTGACTACCACTGCTCTCGGCATGCATAGTTTAGCTCGGGGGTGATTGAGGACAGAGAGATCTGTGCCTAATCTACGATTGGGTGGAACATGGTTGTTCCCTTTTCATTGTGGCTCGCGTTATAAATAAGTTCCACCACTAGGTTTTGTTTTTTGCAAATCTATTAATCTCAGAGTAAGTCTATACATGTGCTAATAGGTGCTTCAAGGTTAATGAAATGATAAATACCAGTTTTAGGTTATTGATGAAATGTTGCTTACTAGCCGGGTATACTCATACCCAGTTTTGATTGACTCTGAAATGTATTTGGTAATATGGTTGCTCTATTGGGTTAATATGTTTAAGTCTTGCATGCTAATGAGTTCCTGATATATAGGTTTTACATGCATAAATGTAGTTTACTGACAATTATTGTTGTGTTGCGTGTGTTTTAAGAACTAGAACATGTATATATTTCCTATGTCCTAATATCTGGAACGTGTACTGGTTGCTAGAAGGTTTTGGGTTTTGTTAAAATGCTGTCATGTTTAGCCATTTAGTTTTTCTTAGACATGGAAGTATTGCTGCAAGGAAATATCATTTGAATGATGGTGCCTTGCATTGGTAGAATGGTAACTTAAATAGTGGAATATTGTTCCTGTAAAGAGTTATTTGTATGATGTATGAATTCCTTGGATTGATGAGCTCAAGGTATGTCTGTAGGTGTATAAATGTATGTTTCCATGTTGATGAAAGGATAAAGAACAGTCTTAAGTCTGTTGATGAAAGAATTGCTTAGGAACTGGTGTATTACTCATGATTGGTTGAAGATCTATGACTATAGTTAGTTATATGGATTATGGGGTACAGTAGCCATGCTCTGTTCCAAAGGTCTGAGGTTTCCCCTTGGTTACATGGACTTCTAACTGCTGTAAATATGGCTCCATGTTGAGTTACATGGATATTTTTTATCTGCTGTTAATTACCAGTGGTAAGGGACTTCTGTAAGAAGTCTATGTGCTTACTAGGTTAAACCTACCCAGCTTAGGGAAGCCCCCTATATCATACCTTAACTACAAGAGAGGGTAAAAGTGTGAAGGAAATCTTGGTTGTTGAAGTTCTTAGGAACTGGCCATTGTACACCACCATAAAATACTTTAACCTGAGTCTGTCCAAGTAAATCATTTAGCCTAGAACCTAGGAAGTGTATTTACTAGGTTCTTGGTACTTGCATTAAGAGCTGGGGTAGGGAAGGTGTACTTGTCAGTTTATTGCTTCCTGCAACGTGAAAGGTGTATAAAATGATAATACCAGTACTTAAGCTAGATGAATGTGTTGCTTACAAAGGGATGTAATACCCATGCTCTATTTTGATTTACTATGACTACATTGGATGCATAGACCATTGAAAAAGTAATGCACCTACCTTGTTTGTTGAACCGTAATTTGTATGTTGATACAGTTCCCTTAAGGAAGCACACAGTAGAATAGTGTAAAGATTCAAGTAGAGTTATTGTTGTAATACTCTCCTGCATCTTATATCTACGTATGCTTTTGGTTTCCCAAGCATTTTGCTTAAGTTCTTGGAGGCTAGAAGCCTAGTTACAGAGCCAGAATGCATCTGAATTAAGTGTTTCCGCACCCCGGGATCTGCGTGCGGAAGGTGGAAGCAGAAAGAGAACAGGAATAACAAAGTAAAATGTGTGTTCCCACATCCTGGACTTCACCTGTGGAAGGTGGAAAGTGGAAATCGAAAAATATTGATTTATTTTGAAAGAACTTCTATTTTAGCAATTTTCCTAAATGGCTATGAACACATTGAAGTCCTACTATTTCAAGGCTCCATCCATCTCACATTACAAATGTCTTAGGGGGTGATATCAAAAGACCCATGGAGAGGAAGCATGGTAAACAATATATTATATTTAAATTATCCCATGCCAAGAATTGAAAGCCAAAAGGCAAATAAGAGTCAAAATCTCCTAAGGAAGCAATATGTATCAAAACAAAGTACTGAACCACATTAGTACAAGATTGCCAAAGTTCCTCTCCATCCGTGAGCTGAAAATTAAATACATCTCTCACACAAAAGGACGCTATGGATAGAGGAGCCGAAATAAAAATTTCAGAAAGAAGGCATGCACGAGGACTCAAAGGAGGACAAAAGTGCAAAATGGCATGGGAATGAGGAACAAATGAATATTTATGTTTACCATATGTTACAATCCTGTGGTGTCCAAGCTGGGAGCTACCCGAAGACATAGGTAAAAAATGAAATTCATATCCCTGGCCTCAAAAGAGTTATCTAGACTTTGAAATCTTGGTTTCCATTTTCCCTAAATTGGATTATCATCAATGATTAAAAGTACATACATCTACCATTTGGGAAATCCAAACATCTAGAAGAATTCAACATGTTGGTATTTATTGTCAAAACAGTCTGTTACTTAAAGAAGAAATTATCCAGAGATCTGTGTTCACCAGGTAGTCACCAATTGTTGCAGCTGCAACCTATTTCCCAAATTTCTAAAAAAATTTGGACCCTCCTTTTGATTTTTCTGGCTCAGTTTTGTTTGATTTCTTTAAAGATGTCTTGGAAGTCTAGTTTTCCACTTAAAATTGACCTTTGGGAAGTCGGGTGATTAAACGAGCTAGTATTACCGTTGCCCAGCCGAACGTCTTTCGTTTATTTGAACACTTAACGTTTTGATTTTTCGATGATTTTATTTATCGCTGTAGAAAGTTGGTTGAAGATCAAGTCGGGGCATTAGTTCTCTATGTCACCGACATTTCGGAAGGGAAATGACGAACTACTCTTTTTCTCGCTGATCTGTGGCCTTTATCACCTTGTGGTTTTATTGTTTAAACCTTTGACTGTCGATGATTTGATTTCACTTTATCGCTATCGGAACGTTTTTTGACAGTGGTCAGAGGTGTAGTCCTCTGCGATGCCAACGTTGCGGAGGGCTTGTCCTCTATGTCACTGACTCTATGGAGAATATTGTGGTTTGAAGTTCCGATGTTTTAGTGGTTATTCTTTCGATCTCCGATACATGACTACGACGACGTTTAGTGCTTGGAATTGCCGACACTACGGCAATGCTTAGATTTAATACACTGACACTATAGAAGTGCATTGACGTTTAAGTCGTCGATACGTAGCACGTAGAGTTTCGGACGCCGATGGATTTGGAGTCGCCGACCCATAGCGTGTAGAGGTTCTGATCGCCGACGGTTTTATGATCCACAGAACCCGCAGTTGGTTTGTCACTCGTCGTTGCGACTGCCTAGTGAACTATCCTCCTGACGTTTAGAGAAGTTAGCTGCCAATAGGGTTTTCCCGCCGACTGCACTGCAACCTCATTGTTTAGGTTTTATTGTTACCTGAAACCATGGTTTTTCTCGGTTAGGGTTTTCCACGATGAGGAGCACAGTACAGAGTCTAGGGTTTTGGAGATTAGCAGTAGCGGCAATGTGGTTCATGCTTTTATCGGAGGAGTTCGAGTTAGTTTAGATGCGACCCAGATTAAGATGAGGAATATTTTCTATCAGGATTGTGATTTTGGTTACAGACAGTGGACTCAGAGGGTTTTAAGCACAACTTGCAGGATTTTCTTTCGCCTTGTTTTTTTCTTTTCATGCATTAATACCATGTATAGTTCATTTTTCAGAATGCATATGGAAGAGGTAAATAGATTGATACAACTTTTGTTATTATTGTTTCACTTGGTAAAAGCTAAATGGTCTAAGAACATGTTATGTTTATGACAGGGTGATTGCTGCAAAGGAGATATGTCTAAAAGACAAAAGAAGAAGGCTCTAGTTGTTGAAGGAGATCCAGCAGTTAAAGGATCTAGATGAACGAATTTTAAAGAATGCAGTGGCACATGCGGCTGTGAGTATTCATCTATTAGAAGATCAGCTGCGTCTGAGTCTAGCAAGGATAGAAGGGTTCAGGAACCAGGCTGCCAAATATGAGATAAATATCCATTTTCTTGAACCCTCTGATTTTGAAGGGATAGCAGCAGAGGCCCAGGCATGGAAAAAGTCCATAAATGACCAAGCGGGCCCCTCTTCATAAAGTGTTCTGTTAAATTTTGATTTAAAATGTAATATATTGTACAAATTATGAGCACTTACTACAAGACAAAATTTTGGGATTGAGAGGTTGGGGAAGCCCAAAAGTCATTTGGGGGCAGCCCAAAGGTTTTGTTTTTTTGTATAAATATAGGAGAGTTTAGATGGATAATGAGACTTCTTTCCCAAGCAATTTTTGAGAGTATATTGTAAGAAGAACTACTTCCTTTTGCAATAAAGAATTACAAGTTTCTGCTGGAGAAAGTTGGGTGGAATGTTTCAAATGCTGTGCTATGGATTAGTTGAATGTGAACTATTTCGTTTTCAGCTTATGTCCATTAACTGTGAGATCGTTATAACTCAATGAATTTATGTTCATGTTATGAATGCCTTATAGTTTATTTTGTGAAATTTCCACTGTGAGTAATGAGGGTTGTCATAAACAATAAGCTATCTTGTTGTTCATATTTCTATTAATGTTCATGTGTTCTAAAATAAGTAACATCTATCTGTAATTTTTCTCAATACATGCACAGAAATACATTACTCATTGATAACTGATAATTTTCTGCTCCCTGGGGATATGTTAGTTAGTTGTAGTTATTTTTTGGTTGTTTGTGATTTAGATGCAAGAGAGGTAAGACGAGAGGTAAGAACCTGCACATCACATTGTGACGCTCCTCGTTATCTCTATCAATTTGCATTTTTAGATAGGCACTTGCACATCATAACTTAAACACAAAAAACTAAAAATATACATGGTGGACCGAGCCGTAACCGGTAAAAAATTCTAATTTGTTACTTGACCTACGGTAGTCGGACCATAAACTGGACGGATTCCCCATACCAAACAATAACGGGCTAGTTGGGAACGTTTATTGGGGAGAATCCCTAACTGTTGTTACCTACGATTTTCCAGGCCTCAACACCAGGTCTATTCCCAGGAATTATGGAAGATGATTGAGAACATCGTGGACAATGTTACAATAAGGGGGGGAGGATGTAATATCCCCAAGTGATAAAATTTATTTGTAATATTTTTGAAAGACTATTTTAGTTTTTAATGTGATTGGCAGACCTGGAATATGCCAAACGGTCCTTGGAGGACAAATGTTAATGAAACATTATGCTTGTAATACAAATCGAGGATGATAGGGTCAGCCATGTTGAATGAGGAAACTATGCATGCGAGAGTGGGGGACGTGAACAGTCAAATCTCAGCGAGGTTACACCAGGCATGGGAATTCCAGTATGGTGCGAGACCCTCCTTGAGGAATCAAAGACGTAGTGGCTGCAGGAATTCCAGGAGGAATTGACCGTTATCTGCAACAGACCTAGGCAAAACTAAAACCATAAACAAGGGTTAGCAGCAAAGCTGCATATTCCCTGACTTTAGGGTTGTAATCCTAAATTTACATGATGTATTTGCAGAACATATTCCAACAGCTGGAATGCAAATATAGGAAATCAATTTGTCCTTGACTCATATGCAGTTGAAATGATTCAAACACATATGAAAAGCTTTAGGGAACATACAACAAATGCCCACACTCCATAGTGTTACAAGAGCCAAGAGCCAGTTATAGAAGAGAAAAAAAGCAACTGAGTTTTATTTTATTTGTCATCATCAAAAATCAACAATGGATTGACAAATTGACATATTTGTAAATGAGTACCAAGAAATGGATTGACAATTTTGTAAATAAGTACCAAGAAATGGATTGACAATTTTGTAAATGAGTACCAAGAAACGGATTGACAATTTTTTAAATGAGTCCCATGTCTGGTTCTAGTAATATTCAAGAGAAGAGAGACCCGTTGTAACCTAGAATTGTGTTTCAATTATAGCATGAGAAAGTTCTTTATCATTCCTAAGAGATTTCGTTAAATATTGCAGTAGTGGACATAAATAAATATCAAGCTGGCACTTCTGCTGTTGATTGTTCTCGACGTCCTTCACTATTAAATTGTAGATGTCAAGGAGTTAGGGGCTTGGCTTCCAGTAAAAGAAGGTGATCTGCCACCTACCATGCTCGGTGTCCTTTATTCTGATTCCCGTGAAGAGGGGAATGGCATTCCATTGTTTTCATCTCTTTTGCGGTAGAGATTGTTTGTTGCATCCTCTATGGGGTGAGACACACTCCTTTAATTTTTTGTTGTTTTGTTGAAGAAGTTATTGCATTATTTGTGGGAAAGGGAAAGAGACATACGTAAATTGAAGTAAGTAGCCCCTTATAGACTCAATTCGTGGAGCTAATGCAAAGTTTTAAGCAGACACGGGCCTTGCACCAAATTATAACGCCTTTGTATTTTGGTTTTAAGAAGATACTATGGAAATTGTACATTAATAAAAATCATTGTGATATTAAATAACAGCTCTTTTGGTCAACACACTTACAGAAACATGGTACATTTTACAGTAGATGAGATATGTAAAGTTCGTGTGTAACATATATGGATGAAAATGGAAAAAAAAACATTAGAATCTAAATTTAAATGTAAATGTACCTTAATTTTAGATATCATTTATCAATGAACACCTTAAATTTAAATATCTTACTCCAATGAAGAACTAAATATCAATTTGTTTTTCTCGTTCTAGGTGCTTGGTAGCCACATCGATCTCTATACCACACCTGAGAACTAGAGTTCAAGATGTAATAAATTACAGTGAGGTTCATGGAAATTTGATTGAATCTTTCAACCCATCTAAAGTGCTTGGCCACACATATATTGGAGTATTTGAGTGTTTGTTTATTCTGCTATGGGCATTTCTTATGGATAATTTCTGACTAAGTTATGAGTAGATCAGCGCATGCTGTGAAATATCTTATGTTCTGTACATATTAGCACATCTGAAATTATGTTAGTAATATCCCTATTGCATAAGAATCTCTTATAGTTAATGCATATATGTAGAATTGGTCCCATAGTACTACACATTAAGCTTGTTCTATCCATAGTTTACGCAAATCTTATGGCATGCAATGAAAGTACACAACAGAAAATCAACACACAAACATATTTACGAAAATATGGAAGGGAAAATCGAAGCAATATAGTCAATGCAGTTTCTCTTGCAAGTGAAACTCAATAACCAAAACGAATGTGAATGACTATGAGTCTAAGAGCCACCACCTTTCCCATTCGGTCCCTGAAATTCCCTTTATACAGGTTAAAGAATCTGAACTGTTGAAACTTCTTTTATAGCCAGGAATTCGAACCATCCCTTTATCCAATTATAGAGTCAGTTACGATTAGTTGAATGAAATTCTTTTTTTGTTCTCTTACATTGACAAAGCAATCGTGGAAGTGAAGGAAAACCAAGGACGCCCCCATGCATTTCTTGTTGGTGACCGCTTGTTTCACTACTGCTTGCACTATAGACAACTTCGTCGGACATGTTTTGTCAGAAAAATGTTAAGCTCAGTTGCCCATGCATAGTGTTAGTAATGGAGCATACAATAAACAAAATGATGAGAGTAATCCATCCATGAGTCTTCATGATTAGAAGAATTAGCTGATTTCCTTGCAAGTGAAGAGAATGGAATCAAACTGAATGCAGGAAGACGATGTGTGCAGATAGTTGGGGAAGACTGGGGGCTTTTTATAGCTGGAGGTGCAGAAATGAATTGACATTTTGTGATGCAGTCAACCTAAAAAATGGGTAGCAAAATGTATAAGATAATGTTGGGACTAGGTGGTAACACGGGCGATGATTACGTAAGGATTTAAAAGACCAGAGATCAGGTGAGGTATTGAAGGGGTTTTTACCAGCATTTGATTATTATATGCAAGAAGGCCCAAAGGAAAATTAAATAATGGAAGAAAAGGGACAAGAATTGAGAGAAAGAGTGATAGAAATGAGGGTGGATGCCAAAGTAGAAGTGGTCGAGGGTGATCCTCCATCAAGAATTTCTACCTCATTGTCTTTAAAATCATGTCTCTCAAAGCATAACAACATCATCAGATCTGTCATCTGTGTGGACGTGATGAAATCTCTCTAAACATTTTCATTACAGAGTTGTTTGTTTCCAAGTGAACTTGAACAGTATTGTCCTTGGCCTTCTATTAAGGAGATTTCAATTTAATTTTATGGATGATTATTGATGACATGCAACATGCCACATAAAACAATCATGCAAGATGCCATGCAAAAAAGTCATGTAGACTTTCAAGCAAATGTACAGATACCTAGGCAGCTGCATTTCAGGAACATAACAATTGTCATTCTATAAACATAACAGTTGTCAAGTCCAATAGGGCATGTCAGGTAGTTGTTAGATGTCAGAACTGGGTTGGCAGAACAAAGCCAAAAAAGTGTTTTTGGACAATAAGAAGGTAGTGAATAAAAAGTTAGGAAAACAAGTTGATTTGTTTGAAAAAACATAGCATAAAAAACAGTGATATTTCTGGCACAATTATCGAAAACCAGATGATTACATAATTCCCTGCTTGCAGGGAATAATAAGGAAGCATATGCTAGGAGGCGGGGACACCGCTGAGTATGCTAGAAAAGGAAGTACTTGCTGTGTGAGCACTCTATGTTAGGCAAGTTGAAAGAAGTACTTGCTGTGTGAGCACTCTGTGTTAGGAAAGCTGAAAGAAATACTTGCTGTGTGAACACTCTATGTTATGCAAGTGATTTCTCAATGGAGAACTAGAATTGAATTTGACTACCACCGCACTCGGCATGCATAGTTGAACTCGGAGGTGATTGAGGACAGATAAATTTGTGCCTAATCTATGGTTGGGTGGAATGTGGTTGTTCCCTTTTCATCGTGGCTCATGTTATAAACAGGTTCCACTACTAGGTTTTGTTTTCTGTAAATCTATTGAGCTCAAAGTAAGTCTATACATGTGTTAATAGGTGCTTCAAGGTTAATGAAATGATAAATACCAGTTTTAGGTGATTGATGAAATGTTGCTTACTAGCCGAGTATACTCATACTCTGTTTTGATTGACTGTGAAATGTATTTGGTAATATGGTTTCTCTATTGGGTTAAGATGTTTAAGTCTTGCATGCTAATCAATTTTTGATATACCGATTTTACATGCATAAATGTGGTTTACCGACAATTATTGTTGTGTTGCATGTGTTTTAAGAACTGGAACAGGTATATGTTTCCCGTGTCCTAATATTTGGAACATGTATTGGCTGCTAGAAGGTTTTGGGTTTTGGTAAAATGCTGTCGTGTTTATCCATTTAGTTTTTCTTAGATCTGGAAGTATCGCTACAAGGAAATATCATTTGAATGATGGTTCCTTGCATTGGCAGAATGGTAACTCAAATAGTGGAATATTGTTCCTGTAAAGAGTTATATATATGTTGTATGAATTCCTTGGATTGATGAGTTCAAGGCATGCATGTAGGTATATAAATGTATGTTTCCATGTTGATGAAAGGATAAAGAACAATATTAAGTCTGTTGACGAAAGCATTGCTTAGGAACTGGTGTATTACTCCTGCTTGGCTGAATATCTGTGACTATAGTTAGTTATATGGATTCTGGGGTACAGTAGCCATGCTCTGTTCCAAAGGTCTAAGGTTTCCCCTTGGTTACATGGACTTCTAACTGCTCTAAATATGGCCCCATGCCGAGTCACATGGATATTTTTGATCTGCTGTTAATAACCAGTGGTAAGGGACTTCTGTAAGAAGTCTAAGTGCTTACTGGGTTAAACCCTACCCAGCTTAGGGAAGCCCCATGTATAATACCTTAACTACAAGGGAGGGTAGAACTGTGAAGGAAAGCTTGGTTGTTAAAGTTCTTAGGAACTGGCCACTGTACACCACCATAAAATACTTTAACCTGAGCCTATCCAAGCAAAATCATTTGGCCTAGAGCCTAGGAAGAGTATTTTCTAGGTTCTTGGGACTTGCATTAAGGGTTGGGGCAGGGAAGGTGTATTTGTCAATTTTTTGCTGCCTGCAACGTGAAAGGTTTATAAAATGATAATACCAGTACTTAAGCTAGATGAATGTGCTGCTTATGAAGGGGTGTAATACCCATGCTCTATTTTGATTGACTATGACTGCATTGGATGCATAGACCACTGAAAATGTAATGCACCTACCCTGTTTGTTGAACCGTAAATTGTATGTTGATACAGTCCCCTTAAGGAAGCACACAGTAGAATAGTGTAAAGATTCAAGTAGAGTTACTGCTGTAATACTCTCCAGCATCTTATATCTGCGTATGCTTTTGGTTTCCCATGCATTTTTCTTAAGTTCCTGGAGGCTAGAAGCTTGGTTACAGAGTCAGAATGCATCTGAATTAAGCGTTTCCGCACCCCGGGATTCGCCCGTGGAAGGCGGAAGCGGAAAGAGAACATGAATAACAAAGTAAAATGTGTGTTCCTGCATCCCGAACTCCTCCTGCGGAAGGCAAAAAGCAGAAATTGGAAAACAAAAGATAAGGGTAAGATATTTTGGGTTTTCCACTACTCGAAATCCTCCCACGGAAGGCGAAAAGCAGAAAGTGAAAAGTGAAAAGAAGATTTAGGTGAACTTAAGAGTTTCTGCCTACCGCAATCCGCATTTTGGAATACGAAAGGCGAGAGGTAGAAGGTAGAAAGTGAAAGAATTATAGAGCAAATTTAGGAATTTCCGCATATCGCAATCTGCATAGCGAAAGGCAGAAGGCGGAAACAAAAAAAGGAAATCGTAAAATATTGAGGTTTTTGCGACCCGTAGTCTGCATTTTGGAATGCGAAAGGAGTAAATCCTAGAATTACTTAATTGCAGAAAGGAAATTGTAAAATTAATGAAATGTTAGAGTTTTCGCTTTCTGCAATCCACATTGCGGAATGATGAAAGTTAAACTGTGGAGATTTATGGACTTCCCGCAACCCGGAATCCGCCCTGCGAAATGCAGAAGGCAGAAGGCAGAAAGTGGAAAATAAAATAGAACACAATATGGGCTTTCCGCAACCTGGAATCTGCCCTGCGGAAGGTGGAAGGCGGAAAGTGAAAAGGAAACACCTAAAGTAATATGGTTTTTTGCAACCCGGAATCCGCCCTGCGAAATGTGGAAGGCAAAAAGTGAGAAAGGAAAATAGAAAGTAACTTGAGGGTTCTGCAATCCGCGATCTGCATTGTAGAAGTGAAATTGCAGAAAGGTCATGTTTAGTGTGGAAAGGACTCTTCTAGTTGCGGAAAGGACCTGTTAAATGTGGAATGACTGTACAGTAGCAATTAAGTTGAGAATGAATGATATAGGAGGATACATAGCCCATGACTTGTATGGAAGATTTCTTTTATTCATGTTTAGCAAGTTATATGGGTATGTTACAAGGCATCTCAAGACTGATTTTCGGTGATGGTTTGTGGGTTAATGTTATCAAAGAAAAGTATATTTACCCTCTTACTTTGGAGCAGTGGATCAAAACTCGGGACAAGTCCTCCAGGAACGTGTCTATTATTTGGAAAGTTATACTAAAAGCTTATGATCTAATTGGGATTGGTTATTTTGGGAGATCGACAACGAAATGAAAATTAGGATTGGGAAATACCCCTGGCAGGGTTTCTCAGTAGCTTATAGACTCCTTGCGAATTTGACTGACTACTTAAGGACTTGTAGAGTAATATATCTATACCAGATTCAAGATCTTGATAACTCCACGCTAATCTGTCACAAGTGGAAGATTGTTAATGACTTGGGCTTAGTTGGTGATCACCATATCATTTGGGATCAGTTTTTAAAAGATTTATACAGAGCTCATGTTTTTTTATGTGACAAAGAGGATTCCCTAATCTGGTCTAAGAATGAATCTGGTGGGGTTTATCTACCAAGTTTGGGTTACTTATCTATCAAAGTTGAAGAAGATATCCTAGTGCCTGAATGGTGGCATTTTTCTATCTAGAATTTGCATTGTCTTTTAAAAACCAAGCTATTTCTTTTGTTGGATTTAAATGGGAAAGTGCCTGTTTGGGATAGACTTATATCCTTTCTTGGTATCGGGCCCAGCAGATGCCTTCTTTGTCGTGATGACTTGGAATCCGTTGCGCACCTTTTCATTCATTTTCCATACATAGTCTCTATGTGGTAGTATGTTGCTTAGGTCTTTGGAAATCCCTTTAGATGGAGAGGTGATGATCTTATTGCTGCATGGAGGGAGTGGTTTCATGATCAATCATTTCAACACTATAAGTCCCTGCTTGTCCTAATTATTTGGGGTGCTTGGCTCGCATAGAACAGAGATATTTTCAGGATGTTATTTTTCCAACCTCGATGTATGCATAAAAAATTGTGGCAATCTTGCATTCTTTACCACATATGAAGGTACCATCGCCTCATAGGATCATTAAGGAGATATATATTGATAAATATATTAGCTATTGTTTTTTCAATGGTGCTTCACAAGGAAGGCCAACAATGGGTGGAGCTGGAAGTATTCTCTTTTTTACGGAAGACCGTTGGATTAAATTTTCAACAAGCATTGGCATGGAAACAAATAATATGACTAAACTAAAAGCTCTTTGCCTCATTATACACTTGGCCCATTCTAATGGTGGTCTTCATCTACAAGTTTTTGGGGATCCTATGTTGGTTATTGATTGGTTCAGGTTAAGAAGACCCCAAAAAAATAAACATCTGAGACTGATTTATGGAGACATCTTAATAAATATGGGCCTTTTCACAGACATAACCTTCAGTCATGCTTATGGGGAGAGGTACATGACGTTTTATTCTCTCTCCAAGTTCAGGATCCTTGTGGATGAATTCTCATGACATTTATAGGATGTTGATGGCGCCATAGTTGTTGAACATGAACTACAAGTTCAGCCTTAAATGATCTTTATGTTTTTTATTTCATTCGGTATCAAGGAATTTTCTTTTTTACTCCTTTTTTGTAGCTCTTTTCTTGACTGTTTCTGAGTTATGATCAGCGATAGGCTACGACCCCTGTTTACAATGTGGTTCTTCATAATAACAAGAATTGTGTTTTTTTTTCTATGGAAAAAAAATGCAATCGAGTTATATCAACTAAATTACATTTTAGTATAAAATGAACATACAATTTACATTTGTGTATTTGTGTTGCCTATGCAATAGGTTGGTGTCCGTAAAGATTGCAATATTATGTGAAATGCAAATTTGGCACATAGACATGCCATTGGCCTTTATTTAAGAAATTTTCAAATTACAAAGTTTAATGTGAAGATTTATGTATCACATAACATTTTTTCCCACTAAGGTTTGCAGTGTGATGGTTATTTGAAATTCATTATGTGATGAATCATGGAAGTAAACTTCATTTCTATAGACAAAATATTGTAAAACTAAAACTTTTTTGTGCAAATTATGACAAAGGCAAGGAAGCATATGCCAAAAGCTATGAGATAACTCGTAGCTTATAGTGAAGGGCAATGGCAAAGACTATTAAGAATGGTTAAAACTCCATTACTATGCTTTGAATAAACTATGTTTTTTTAATACATCACATATTTCGTTAAACCAATATAGACATATAACAATATATTTACATCAAGGAACCACAAAAGGGTCCCCACAATATTTCCATGTCGACCTTGGCTTCAACTTCATGAATATACGTGCCTTTCCCAAAAATAGTGATCTTGATTGTGAAATGTGTAACCAAATTCTTGACACCAACTTCAATAGTATATATTTCATAAAACTGGTGATCTTGTGTAGCGTGGAGTGTTCGTCTCATGAAATATTAATTAACATCATTGTTTTCATAAGAAAGAGATGTATATTGGGATAATCATGCCACACATACCCATAATGCTTTCAAACATTCCGACGGTCCTTAAAAACAAAGACCATGTTGCAAAGACCATGATATACTATTTGCAATTAAAATATCTGAAATGTAATTATGAACAAGTATATAAGAGAGTGCATTCTCAATCATGACCCACATAACCACATTTCACTGCTGAGAAAGTCTGTTGAGAACATATATCAATCATACAAAGCCATCCGTCCTTGGGAAAGGTACAAAGATCCTAAGAAACTAAGAAAATCCCTCATTTTCCACCTCAATTCTCCACCGGAAAGATCAAAGAACTTAAATTTATCTATAGCCTATTATAAAACAAAAGAGATGAAGCAAAAAAATACATAACTTTCTTTGATGATATTATATGCAAAGATGATTAAAATATTAATATAAATTCCTAGATCAACGACCATCTTCAAAGCTTGCTTCAATTTTATGCAAAATCTAGTTCCAAAGGAACTTTCCAAGTACAATAACTTTAAAAAAAAGGATCTAAATGACAAGTAATGTTGCCCTAATCAAATATGCATTATTTCACATCAAGCCAATCAAGAAAGTATTCCCAGTGATAAAAGGTTATATATTTTCCTCACTCCCGATTTCCTTAATAGCCTCGATAAAAATGTTGAGGCAATGATTTTTACCTTGTTCCCTCTTACAAGGTGACTCCAAAGAGAGGGTTGAATCATAAATTAGTATTTACTAATTCCTCCTTGCAAGGAAGAGAGATGCATTAATTTTGACCTTGCACTTGAACAATGTCAAGAAGGTATCCTAGAGAATCGATGACAATGACATAAAAATTGGGGGCAGAGGGCACCCTTATCTAATGAACCATTGACGTAAGAATCACTTTATATATACAAATCCAAGAGGAGGTATTAGACACGTATTAGAGAAATAGAGTTATCCTTGATTCTAGACATGAGGAATATTGAGAGTGAAATCTCAATTAATTTTTTGATAATATGCCCATGATACACATTGCCAAAATCAATGTTCAAGAAATAACCTTTCAACTAGTTTGTCGTTTCCCATTCAAGACTTCCCCGAGCTATAGTAATATATATTGGATGAAACAACCCTACTCAATAAACTTTCTTTTCTTAGGCCAAACTGTCAAGTGCTAATATTTCATATGAGTCAAAAGAGGTCAAACTCGGAAGGACCAAATCAGCAATGAAGGCTACTAGGATGTGGTCCAAGAAGGAGGGATTAGCACACAAGACAAGTCTTTTGGAGAATGGGGAGATTGTGTGTGTGCGTACATGCATGCACGCGCGCGCGTGCGTGCGCATGTGTGT
>LPNX010132442.1:258638-282461 GCA_001517045.1 Pseudotsuga menziesii | reverse complement strand
CTCTGATTATGTTATCTTATTTCTAAGTTTGTCGAATTCAATTTCCATGAATGGATATCAACCTTTAATTCCAATTTGATGCATAATTCCATGAAGGTCAAACCCTTTTCTATCTAAATTTATGGAATCCATCCTTGCGTGGGGATATCCCCTTTAAACTCCTGTTATGTTATCTTATTTCTAAGTTTGTCGAATTCAATTTCCATGAATGGATATCAACCTTTAATTCCAATTTTATGCATAATTCCATGAAGGTCAAACCCTTTGCTATCTAAATTTATGGAATCCATCCTTGCGTGGGGTAGTTTTTTGCTATGCATTTGTTTTGTCCAGATAGCATTTGGGATTTAGTGATAAGTGTCCCCTGATATTCTAGGGTGTGTAGCATTGACAACTGATTTATGGGTTTTCTTTCTTACAGGTGGATAGTGCAAACAAGCATGGTATTATGTTGGATCTTGTTCAAGTGCTAACAAACATGAACCTTAACATCAACCAGGCTTATGTTTTTTCAAATGGGAGACGGTTCATGGATGATATGTTGTAATAAATTATATTGTGTTTATGTTTTTTGGTTAATACTCTTACCATTGCTTTAGTCCTACCCTTAGGATTTCTTATGGTGTGGCAATGTTCCATGTCACATATGAAAATAGCAAAAAACTTACAAACAAAGGGGCAACTAGGTACATTGAGAAGGTAACCTTGAATTCATTTCAACCCAAAGCTAAAAAACACAAATACTTATATTTAGGATGAGAGCTTCTCGTTTTAGCTTTTATGCACCCTAAATCATTCATTCATTGTGTCGCAGACATTGGAAACAAACCCTTACATACTGCCTTAATTTGGAAAATCGCTAAGTATAGAGGTAACAACTGATCAATATATAATAATTGAATTGTCAGGCATGGATAGACTAGAGTTATTGTCTGAAATATTTGTGTTGTTGAGTTACTTAAAATGTTACATTGTTGAGGCATAGGCGTGGAAACAAAACGAGAGGGTTGCATGTCTTGGATGAGGAAAAATGTGTTCCCAACGAATATGAACAAAATATTTGTAAAATCGAAGAGATTTTGCCAAACATAATGAGAGGAAAGAACAACACCCAAGGTGTTAAAACGATGTTGTGAATGCAATTCACTCACACATAAAGGCAACTACATCAATTCATCTTTGTTGATCGTGACTATGAAAAAATGGATCACAGTACTGGAGACAAGGTACCTCCTCATTTCAACAATTTCAATGACAACACTAAGGCTCTTGTGATCGTTGACAAATGTTTGGAAAGGGGGTCGTTATGGTGAATGTTTAATGTAAAGACATTCATAAACTTCTCTTCGATATTGTGTGCACCTTGACAGCTATGGAGTATCTTGTCTTTGATGCCACTATAAAATCTCAAGGGCCACAAACTTTTCAGTCATAGCTCCAACACCTACAAGGGACTTGATTGTTCAAAGGGTATTTTTTTTTCCAAATATGTATTTCCTTCGTTGATTTTTGTTGAAACATGAATGCATAAATTAGATTTAGGTAGTTTCAACCTTCAAGTCACATCCCTGGTGGGATTGAATTAATTTTAATTAAGTTAAAGAAGAGTTGTGGTATTTATTTCCATTTTTCTATTTTGTGGCATAGGAGTATTATATCAAGCATGACAATGGATGTTTTGTGAATTCAAAAGTATAGGGGCAACATGTGATTTAGTGTTTGGAAATTGTCATTAGAAGACTAGAGGATAACAATTATGAGTCCCACGAGGGCATCGATAATGGAAATTTATACAAATCTTGTAACTTGTGTAATACTCCCAGTTTAGACCCTTGGAATGATGTAAATATGTTAGTATGGATTCCTAGTGCGGTGCTCAAGGCCAAGGCCCTACTAGTGAATGGCTAGGAATGTATAATGCAAATATTTCTATATGGGATATGTGGTTGGCTTGCCACGATGACTTAAAATCTATGTAAATATTATGTTGGAAAATAATAAAATGATCCAAGATAACTATTTAAAGAGCACTACAAGGGCTATGATTCGACACTAGAAGGGGAGAGGAAAGGGGGCTTATTGGGATATTAAATCTTATTTTGCAAAGTGTCAACCTTAGAACTCATCCATCTGTTGCCTTGTTCCTTGAATGATATAATTACTTCCTTTTGACTTATTAAATCCAATCATTGAATACATGTATGAGGTTGGTGGGAAAAGTTCTCGCATGTAGTTATAGAAGCATGGGATGAATATACTTCTATGACAATTGTAAGAGTCCTCCATTCTATGATAAAAAGTAATGTTAGTTGTCTTTTCACCAATCCTCTCATCTCCATTGGGGTTCTATCACTCATTTTCCATGCATATTTTTACTCTACATAGAGTTGTTTCATGCTATTGTTTCCATTACTGATTACCAAACTTAGAAAATACTCAAAATTTAACAATGTGAAGAAGGAAATCAGAAACATTAGAATGAAGAGCATTGTTGTAGGTGAGAATAGTGGCTACATTGGAGTGAGTTTTGGACCTATCTTGGAAGTTGCACACTACATATGGACAGTGGGACCAAAAACCACGCAGAAGGCAGAAGTTAGTTAGAAATTAGTTAGGGGTTAGGTCCACTTTGTAATGGGCTCTGCATGTGTTGTGATGTATAAATATGTAGGAGATATAAGGGCAAATGGTTAGCTATAATATTATGATTGAGGATGAGTGTGTTTTTGTTGTGTAATGTTGGGTTGTTGAAGACTATAACAGAGTATAGATGTGCACTATGTAGGTTATGTAAGATTGTTCCACTATGAATGAGAATGAGTAACAAATGTGTCCTATATTTTCATGAATGTGTTGTGTGTGTGTGTTGCGCAATAGATGAATGGTTGTTAGATCTGTTAGATTAATGCTCAAATCCCTTCAGCACTATGAAAGCTTGGTTCCTATGGTTCCCCTTGATACCTCAGGTGAGACTTCTCTTGCTAGCAAGTGATGCCGAAAGGGCCAATGTATGGGGTTTTGTTGGTGAAATTTACCTTGGGTTTGCTCGTGTGCCAACAAATGCTTCTATTGTTGGGAGGATCTGATACAGTTAATTAGGAATAAGAAACATGACCAAGTCTTAGTTGAAAGAATGAAGGACAAGTATGGTACACACAAAGCACAATGGGGTTTAGTTGTGGATAAGATCATGAATGATGTAGTAAGGTTTGCAACACAACTGTTGTCTTATAAGTTGGTAAGGAAGAGTCACAGAGATTAGGTTGCAATAGGAGTCATAGCAGCAATAGAGATGTGCACAGAAGGCGTACAAATGAATTGGTTGACATTCCTAGAAAATGATTTTATGGAAGATTGCAGAGAGGCACAATAAAAAGTGAAACCATTTCATTACACATGGTTGTTTATATTAATTGTGTTGGTAGCATGGAGGAAGGCAGATGAGTTGGAGTTCTTGGATACTGCGAATAAACCATGTTCAACAGCCAAATATGCTACTACGTGGTTTACAAAGAACAAGAGGAGGCATATTGATAACAATGTCACATTATTTTTCTATTGCGACACTCTTCAGTATATTATCAAGACAACATCATGCATTAAATAATAGGTGGTGGACATGTACAAAGGAATAGCATTCTTTAGGGACGACATGCACCACATGTATATCGAAGCTAGAAGGGACCCATAAAAACTATGGATGCCAACACTATTTAGGCTAATGGAGCAAGATGTCAGTGCAATTGCGAATGATTGGCAGGTGGATATTCCTACTCACAAAGAGGTCAAAGGAAGGTAGACCAGAGCTCACTTCTTTATGTTGTTTTGGGGAAGATGCCGTGATTTTAGGAATAAGCTATAGAGATGCAGAGACGAGGGGTAAAGTAGAGATGTCAGGTAGTGAAAATAGATAGGCGGTATAGAAAAAAGAGTCATCATAGAGTTAGAGCCAAAGCAGTTGCGTTGCAGAGAGCCATGGCACCACCAAAATGAAAAGGGACAATATAGAGAGAATCCTAATGAGAAAGGAGGGTTACTTCAAGAAGGAGCAGTTGGAGTAGCCAAGGTGATACCGATCAGTTGGTTGGAAAGATGTGCATCCTGAAGGTCATGAGATCTGACACAATTGCCAATGTGGAGGATAAGATCCAATATTTTGAGTCGTGTCTAAGAGGTGGGACATAATTCTTTGTCCAGCTAAAGCATGGTTGGAACTCTACTCACATTAAAATTTGGAATAATGTTCCTAAGGAGTAACAACTCTGGTTCGAAAGGTATTATGTAATAGTACTTAGGCTACTGGACTGAATATTTTTTGTCAAAGAAATTCATGCAGCAACTGAAGTTTCTCAAGATGAGCAATAGGTGAGTGTTGGGGGCCTGTTGGAGCAAGTTTTGGACATGTCTTGGAAGTTGTGCACAAGATATGGACCATGGGACAACTCAACAATTGGACCAAAACCATGCAGAAGGTGAAAGTTAGTTAGAAATTAGTTAGGAGTTGTGTCCACTTTGTAACGGGCTCCACCCTTGTTGTGATGTATAAATATTAAATATGTAGGAGATATAAGGGTACATGGTTAGTTGTAAGACTATGATGAAGGATGAGTGTGTTTTTTCTGTGTAATGTTGGTTGTCGAAGATTGTAACTGAGTATTGATACACACTGCACAAGTTATGTAACACTATTCCACTATGAATGAGAATGAGTAACTATGTTTCCAACACTTTGCACTTATGCTGAATGTGATGAATGCTTAGATTTGATACACATATGAACGATATATTATGTTGTTGTAGTGAATATGTCCTCTATTTTCATGAATGACCTAGCTATATATATATATATATATATATATATATGTTGTGAAATAAATGAATGGTTGTTAGATATTTTAGATTAATGCTCAAATCTATTAAGCACTATAGAAGCTTGGTTCCTGTAGTCCCCCTTGATACCTCGGGTGAGACTTCACCTGTTTGTAGGTGATAACGAAAGGGTCGGTGTCTGGGGTTTTTTTGGTGAAATTTATGATGAACCTTGGGTTAGCCCGTGTACCAACATGCTAGACAAGAGAAAAAACATTTACCCATTATTGATTTGTTGCTCCAGGATGCTTGAGAAGCCATGAATGGATGATTACATGAGGTTCTCTGCAAGCATACAATAGCGTGGACTCTTTATGCACACATTGAAGAGCACTGTAAGGGTTAGTGATCTTGATTTATGTGAGAACGAATGAAAGAGCTTAAATATATTCACAGACACAAATATATTGCAAGAGACACAGTGATACAATAAACTCAAATTCTATTAAAACAAATGAATCAAAACATATTTTAAAATAGAAGCAACTAGAATGGTGGTAGTTATATCTTTGAGAAGAGATGTGTTGGCTATGTCATTCATGACAAGATGAATACAAAAGGAGGCCAAAGGGGAGTATTTATCATAAGTATGAGGGAAAGAGCCCTCAACATCCAAAAACCTAACCCTAGAATATGAACTGTCATAAAATTTGCGGCCCCAAGGTGGTTAGTTGAACAATCAACTTCCTAGGGTCATAAATTTTGCATACAATCTTTGTTGAGGGCGTTGAATAGTCCATTGGAAAGATCTATCCATGGAGTACAATAGTAGATTAGACCCATATGAGAGGCTATGGATTTCATCTAACTCATGGTATACCAAGAAAAACATTGTTTAGGGAATCAAAACGACCCTGGAATTTTAGGACCCAAAAAACAATAGAAAAATTACAAGAAAATTGCCAACATGGAAAATTGTTTTGAGCCATTGGAATAGGTGGGTGGCCACCTATATCCATCTGAATCAGTCCTCCCCCCTTAGGAATGAATGGTGTCCATTTCATTAAGTGCCCTCATCAAATGGGGAAACTTTTGCTAAACTTGACTAATGGGGAGCCACTTGCCTTGGTGGAGTAGCTGCCCTACTTTGACAACACAATACAGTTCGATATTCTACTGGTGAGTTCCCTTAACTTGTGTGCCCATGATATGATCGATAGTTTCCTATTCCATGCAGTTAGGGTTGAGATTTGTAGGTGTCAATTGTTCTGCTACCTCCAATGTATCCAACAATGGTGGAAAATATTAGTGGAGTTCCACATTGAATACTGTGTGCAGGCCAAGGAATGAAGTAATGATTAATTTGAAGGAATTCTCTTCAACTACCTTGGTGATGGTGTATGACCCAAATCGAAGTGGACGAAGCTTGTGATGGAATCCTATGATCCTCTATTTCTGCAAATGCAACCAAACCTTATCACCCACCTGGAACTTGTGTGGAACCCAATGTTGGTCATCTCGTTGCTTGTATTTAGTGTTAGATTTTTCCAAAATGTCATGGACCTATTGGAGGACGTGTTGGATTTTTTCAACAAATTTGGTGGCCTTATCAACCCTTGTCTGAGAATGGGTAGAGTCCTTACATGTGGATGCAATGGACAAAGATACATCAATTGGGGACAATGGTTAGAACCCCAGGAGCACTTGAAAGGGGTTGTGGCAGGTAGAGCTATGAAGGGATCTATTATAGCTATGGTAAACATATGCAAGGATATCCTGCCATGTACGAGGATGTTTATAATTGTACATTATCAGAATATGCACAATCATCCAGTTTACTACCTCTGTTTTTCCATTAGTCTAGAGGCAGTCAATTTTAGCAAGCTTGGTATCCATCAATGACACTAGGCTAGACTAGAAGGTGCTTAGGAACCCGTTGTCTCGATATGAAATGATAATCGATGGAAAATCGAAATGAACCCAAACACGCTCAAAGATAATATCTTAGCAGTGGCTTCAATGAAGATGCTCTTCTTTCAAGCTATTAGGATGACCATATTAGAGAAGCAATCCACGACCACAAATACAAAGTCATTCCCATGGCCAATTGGTAGTAGGAAGAGGAGTGTACAACCCCTGCTTCTCGATGGTAGGTTTTGTGATGGTGTAGGAAGTGCAGGATTTGATATATCGACTGACATCTTGTCATATCTTGAGCCAGTAAAGTTATTTCTGCAATACCGTCACTGTAATTTTTGGTGCCAAAGTGCCCTGCCACCTGATTATATATATCGACTGACATCTTATCAGATCTTGAGCCAGTAAAATTATTTCTGCAATACCGTCACTGTATTTTTGGTGCCAAAATGCCCTGCCACCCAGCTATAATGCGCTTCCCAAATCAAATTTGCATGCTCGCTTAAAGGAAGACATAGATGGCCCATGTGGCATAACAATCCTTCCTAGAGGTGGAAGTTATCCACTAGTGTGCCTGCACATAGTTCTTGATAGATGGAAGAAAATTCATGATCACTGTCATATAGTTCAGGCCACTGAGAGGTCTCATGTCCACAAGAGTTGAGCACCGTGGTCATTACTGCTACTGGAGGTCGACTTAGGCAATCAACGACTCGATCGCTGCTACCCTTCTTATATTTAGTGTTCAAGTTGAATTGTTGCAAGTAGGTGGACCACTTTTGGTTGCGATCATTATGTAACTTTTGTTGGGTTTGCATGAACTACAGGGGCTTGTGATCAGTGTGGATGACCGTCTCATAGGATGTAATACTTCCATTGGCGACAGGTTTGGGCAAATGGAATACATTTTCTTGTCATAGGTGGAGTACTTGCAGATTGTATTTGAAAGCATCTCACTGTGATACACCACTGGATGGCCATGTTGAGTGAGGATTGCATCAACAACATAATTTGAAGCGTCTATCTCAATTTCAAAGGGTTGTTTTAGATATGGCAAGGTAAGGACATGCCCTGAACATAAACACTGCTTTAGTTCCTCAAATTCATGTTCTTGTGGCTTGTACCAAACAATCTTGGCCTTATATCCTCCATTGGTCACAAATTTGCGAAGTTTTGTGAGAATTGTTGGGGTCGTCCAGTCACGAATGGCTTGGATCTTGGTTGGATCCACATGCACACCATGATCATCCACTATGTATCCTAGATACTGAAACGTCTCTATTCCAAATGAGCACTTCTCTATATTGGCGTATAACTTGTGCTATCGTAGGGTGTTGAGGACCTGGTGGACATGCTGCAAATGTTATGCCCATGTTCTGTTGTAGATGATGATATGATCTAGATATACGGCCAGAAAATAATTGGTGAATGGATGGAGGATATCTTCCATCATCCCCATGAAGTTTGATGGAGAATTAGTACATATAAAATGCATGACAAACCACTCAAAAGGGCCTTCCCGATATTTGAAGGCAGTCTTCCAGACATTGATCTGCTCAATTGGCACTTGATGATAGCTAGAATTTAGGTCAATCTTACTAAAATATTTGGCACCCTTTAGTTGGTCCATAAGGTCATTGATTTGGGGAATGGGATACCGATTCCATACTGTGATTTTTTTTAGAGCTCGGTAATTAATACAAAGTTTCCATGTCCCGTCCTTTTTCACCAACACAATTGGACTCCCACAAGGTGAAGAGATGGGTCAAATATGCCCCTTATAGATTAATTCTTGAATATGTTGTTTGATTTCTTCATTTTCCATAAGGGAACGCTTGTATACTGGCCCATTAGGTAAAGGCACCATGTAATGTCCCTACTTGGAATTTTGGAGAAAAGTGCAATTCAAGCAATTTTTGAGCTTTCCTAGTCAAGATTGTAGGGGGTTGTTGATGGCTCGGGATTGTAGGTTGCTGAATAAAATAAAAGGAAATAAACAAGAGGAGGAAATCCAACTAGAAAGGCTTCAAATTGATCCCACACAGAGATGATTCTATCCCCGAGTTGTTAGGGATAACTAACGCCTATGGGTACAAGGCCTCCTATTGCCACAAGGTTTTTCAAATCTGAATGGATATGCTCTTCTTACAGGGAATACATAGGAAAGTTTTGAAGTAACTAGAGACTAGACCGTCTATGAAAACCGAGATAGTAATTGTGAATAATTTTAAGTAGAACAATTAGATGTATGATTTATGACAAATAAATAATAACCCAACATATAGAAATATAAATCAGGCATGTTCCCTTTTGCCAACCTTGAATGAAACCGAAACAATGAAAATTGTACTGCTTTATCCAAAGCATCATATATGTATATTGGTTCTATCAAAATAATACCAATTCAAAAATCAGTATGGGCATAAGTGATTGTTCAATAGTTGCAAGCAATGGCATATGAATTAAATAAAGACATTTATTCAATGCATATTCAACACATTAACATTGTAATGAAACATCGATACAAAAGTTAGCATGCTTGATAAATAAGAAACATGTGATCAATTTGTGAAGAAGATAGAAGAATGACCAGAATCCATGAAATAAATTTAATGAATAACCAGAAACATGACATAAGAAACAATGCAACTTTTATTAAAAATGTAACAAATTACAATATTTAAAAATTAGATAGCATCCTCGGTATGTCCTTGGTGGTTCCTTCTCCTATTGTCCTTTAGAATTACTCCTGCGAGCCCCTTTCTTGGGAGACACCCTCTCCTTTAAATAATTATTACAATATTTTACAAAGAAAGAAAATCTTCCCAAAATATGGGGTTACAAGATATCAATTTCAAGATTTTCCAAGGGCAGACTGCCACTTGGAAAATACATCCAACGAATCCTGTATGTCCTAATATTGAGCGCATTCTAGGTGTAGTTCAGCTTTGTAAATCAAGGATCCAATCTCTCTTTTCTTAACCTTTCCCCATTCTCGGAGTAAAATGTCAATCCTCATATGTGAGGTGAGAGGTGACTCGATCCATTCCCTGATTTTGGTTAGGTGAAGCTGACTAGTTTCCTGGATCTTCTCCTTAGCTTTTGCAAAGTATCTCTCAGTCTATTCTAGCTTAAGCTTCAGAGGAATGGCTTCATCAATTGAATCAGGTAGTGGTAGGTCCATAAAACCTAGTAGAGTTTCCGAAGCAAACCATTTCTTTTTGCAGGACACTTATCCATCTCTAATGATGGACTTTACCAAGTCACAAACAATTTCTCACGTTTCATTTGAAACCTTGATTCTTTTCAGGTTACCCTTGTCTAGGACTGGTAAATCATCAGGTCTGTCCTTGATATACTTTTTCCAGTCCACCAGGGTATCATAATCCCTTGTCTCTTCATTCCTCCTTCGATTGTGATCATGGAGGAGGTTAGAATGATGCTCTAATGCATTGTATGTCTCTTGCATCTCATTAAGTCCTTCAAAGAGACTAACCATTCTTTGATACAGATCATCATGAATCCTGTAATCCAACTGTTTAAATTTTTCCTCTGTGGATTTGGATAATGGAAGTAATAGATATAAATTAAAAATCTTTAAGTTGCTCTTCCAGGGTGGAAATCTTCTCAGTATGCTCATCGTTCAACCCTTTTGCTTCTTCAAGTTGTTGCTCAAGAAGATCATTATGACCTTGAAGTTTCTCCATCTTCTCTTCATATTCATTCTTCAAATCCTACATTTTCTGTTGTTGCTGTATATTTTCCTGAGCTTGTTCCTACTTGGACCTCTGCAACTCTTATTCCTTTTCCTCAACTTCCTTGTTGAGCAAGGAAACTGAACCATAATTTGCCCCTACAAAGGCCCTCGTGGCAGCTGCAGTTTATAAAGCCTCTTGTTTGACATCATTGGTAGCCCTCTTCCACACAATCTGGTTTGGCACTAAACCTTGCTTAAAGGTTCCTTCCTTGGATCTCTTTGATCCTTTGTTTTCTACAACCTTTTCCTTTCTACTCCAAAAATACTGCCCTAATGAGACAACTGCATCCTCACCAAAGTCAACCACCTCCTCTACTGTTGAGATGGTCCCTTAAGGGATTGTAACTATAGGGGCAAGCTGGGAAGTATCGGGTTTAGGGATTTGCATACTAACCGAGGGGATGGTAGTAAAAGTTGTGGAGGTATAAGAGGTAGGGGGTGAAAATATGGAAGTGGGAACAAATGTGATGGGTTCAGGGGAAGTGACAAGGATGGGAGAGCTAGCAGGTTGTGAGACTGATGAATGGGTTTGTCGAGATGTAGAAGTAGAATGCAACTCAAATGGTGCTGCAAAAATACGTAAAGTGGAAAAATGAGTAATAATAGGCATATGTACAGATACTGAAGGTGTTCCATTAGTGGCAGAAAGAATGTGGGAGAGGTTAATCTCCAAAAAGGTATGTTGAGGAATTGCAATTTCAAAAGGATTTCCCCCTGACTGGGTTATTGAAATAATGGGTGGTAAGCTTGTAGGAATGGTGATAGGGCATGTATACATGGAGGGAGAGATATCCTCCATAAGGTCACTCTCAATATCATGCACATCAATATTCACAAGGGGCGGTAAATCAACTTGTAGAACTGGTTGTTCTACCTTTTGGAATACCTATGGCAGAGGTTCTGGGACTGTTGCTTGTATTTGAACCTGTGGAATGGATTCTTCAACCTTTTGTCTCTTTGGCTATGGCTCAGAAATTGTTGTCCATGCCTCCCCTTCTAAGCTCATTCTTTTAAATATTTTCTTTATCTCCGCTGACCTTTGTAGGGCTTGGAGAGTAGACACAGGTTGGGATTTCATGGGACATTCAAGAACAAACTTACCTGTTTCTTTTGAGTGATCAACATGAGTGGAAGAAGAGCTGGCTAATGACTCCTTTGCTGCTTTTTTTGCTATTTTCTTTTGGGTATTTTCTTCCACTCTCAATTTGAGCTTCCTATAGTGTAACACTGTTGTTTTAAGCTCCTTTTGATACTGGAAGATGAATCTTTTCTCCTGAGGTGAAGAGATTCGGCTCACCACCTTTGAAAAATGATTTGTACCTCGGTAGATTGAGTCATAAGGGTTTTCTTGATGGACACAGTGGTCTTCATGTGGTCCTGAATAAAGTGGTTGTCTAAGAATGACTTAGGATCATGCATCCTTTTAGGTGCCTCCCCCAAGTTCATTGTAGTAATTCCCTTGCCCAGAATGGCAACAAGTGTAGAGTTCTGCAGAGTTAGGAATCCCAAATTTAAGGGAAACTTGGGCGAACCCTTTCTCTTGGCCGTTGTAAGATTTGGGAAGATCCCATCAATGACAGTATGAAAAGATATCTCTTGAAGCACCATCCTGTCCGACACTATCCTGGGCAGCATATGAACATTGTTGCTGCCCCAAATTCTGATGTAGGAGAAATAATCACCCACATACCAATCTCCCATGATGGAGATTAGTTCCTTGGCCTTGTTAGAGAAAATAGGGGCACCCCCTTTGAATATTTTCTGATAAATCGACCCATTGAAATGGTCGCCGATGTCATAAATGTGGGGAACAAAATTATCCTCCCATCAGGCTTAGCAGTAGATGTGGATTGGTGGTGAAGTCCTTCTCCAATTCCATCCCATAGTGGGAATGGAGATGTTGCGCAAAATATGTCCTTAACATAAGCCGACATGTAGAAAGATGGATTTCTGGATGTCGGGTTCTTCTGATACTTTTCTATGGCCTCCTTTAAAATGATCAAAAGAATTTGTGCCCAGTTGAAAGATTCACCTGTAGTCAGGACAAGACTTTAAAATGATCGAAAGAATTTGTGCCCAGTTGAAAGATTCACCTGTAATCAGGACAAGATGATTGAGGGGTTCCCATTCCGCTTTAAATATAGTACAATTTGGCTTCCCACACAACTTGCACAACATTGTCACCAATAGAGAGAATGACCCCCTAAACCAAGAGATGGGATAGGATTTATCAGGCTTTGGGATAAACTCATCGGGGTTATCCATCCATGATTTAATCGTCTCTTCAAAATTAAACTGGGTCAGGGCAGCTTCAAGAAATTGAGCATTCAATAACTGTTGTGGTGGGTTGAGGGCGTATTCCCTTGCAAATACCTCAAGGCGAAAAGAAGCTAGCTGGGTCTATGCATGATCCTCAAAATATTAGTCTTTGGGTTTTGCATTGTCAAGTGCCCACTTGTTCGGGTCTGTGTAAGGCATGAACAGAGGTATGGTTGTGATAAAATGGAGCTGGGACTTACTAACATTGTTGTAAAATGACTGTTCGTGAGAAATGGTGGAAAAATCCTCATTGTCGAAGATGGCATAGATTCAAGACCAGTCCAAGTAGTAGGTTTGTGACACTTGTCCGCCGGTGTCAGAGAAAATACCAGCTTTAGGGTCCTTGCTCTTCTACTCGTTGAGAGCGGTTTTAGACCTTGTAGTTCTCGACATATTTGTAGACTGGGAAGTAAATTTTGATAAAAAATTTGGTGACCATAATTAAAAATTTACACAAGATAAAAATAACAAAATTGAACCGCTGAGAACTAAGAAATTTGAGAAACTTACCCGTAGATAACTTGGAAGCAAGAGGATTCGTGGGCTCAGTGAGAAAATCACAGTAAAATCTTAGTGTAGGTAAAAATCGTAGGTTTAAATGGTGAAAAAATTGTAAAATTCTAATGATTTAAATTATCCAAGTCCAACGGTGAAATAAATCTACGCCGTAGATTTCGAAAAAATCAATGGTCGAGATTAGAGCGGGAAATAGAATTGCGGAGATAGACTTTAACCATTTTCTTCAATTTGGATTTCTTCATTGCGGGTTGCGGGATGATATTTTTGATCAGAAAATGATTTCTTTACTTCCCCAATCCGCATTATGGGTTGCAGAATTGCGGGAAAACATTTTTGCAATTTTATTATTTATTGAGTTTCAGATTTTGGCAATCCACATTGCAGGTTGCGAAAACGTGGAAGCAAAAATTTATATTTTATTTGTGAAAAGATTTTTCGACATCCACAATCCGCATTTGCGGGTTGCGGAAAGGCAAAAACAACAAAATAAAAGAAATTTGCATATGTGCAATCCGCTTTTGCGGGTTGGGGATTGCGAGAAAACAATTTTCAAAAACCTGAAAAAAAAGGACTTCCGCTATCCGCGTTACAGATTGCGGAAAAACAAAAATGACTAAAGAAAAAGGTTACTTCCGCAATCCACAAAAAAAAAACAAGGATTTGATGAAATTTATTTAAAACCAAAACATAATACTTACATTAAGCATGAATAAGACCCCATAAGTGAAAATCATAACCTTAAAGGTTACCTTAATGAATGCATGGGGCTTCCATTTTAGTAGTTGAAATGGGATCTATTGTTGCCAATAACAAATGGCGACTTGCTCGGAGAAGCATTTATATCTGTACAAATCAACTAAGAATTTCAAACAAAATATGTGAGTTAGATAAATATTTGAGTTTATAATCAATAGTGGGTTCATAACAGTACAACCAGATCTAGCAGAAGTTATATGTATAATTGTCATCTTCCCAACCAAATATCATTGATAATGATAGTCAATACATGAAAGAGGTTCATAAGTGATAAGGTGACCTTGTAAGCTATATGTAAGCAGAGGAGGGCAGTTTGTGATAAACCTCTAGGAAAACCTTGATCTATTTCATGACCATCAAACCGGTAATCACCTTGAATGCAGACTATTTATTAGTGATTTTATTCATCAGTATATACAATCATTATACGCATAAATATACATATCTTCTCCCCCCCCCCCCAACTTTTTTTTAGAAACAACAACTTAGTTGAAAGAAGACCACTGCCCTAGTAAGGTGCAATGCCATATACAAATCCTACCTAGAAGTTGAACAAGCTAGCTCTTTCAGGAGACTCCTTGTCTTTTAGTTTTTACACTAAAATAAATTACCATGGCTTGATAACCACATATCAGTAATTCCAGTCCAAAATAGGACCCATGAACATGTTTAGATTGGCTTGTGATAAGACCCCATGTCCTTGAATACAACAAGTTACAGTTAAAACAAAACAAAACAACATTATTTACACTATAAATTGCAAGCCATTACCTTGGCTTGGTAACCATCTGGTGGTAATGTCATTCACTGAACATGATAGGCTGGCTTGTGATAAGACCCCCTATCTTGCAATTTACAATTATTGAGGTGAACTTTTAGCCCAAATTCAAGGTGATCAAGATGAGATCAGAAAAGAACACAGTAAGGAGGTAGTAAGTATTTACTGCCAATCACCAATGAGGCATCTGACAGGAATACCAGACTACTCCTAAAGGATCAATCATCATTATGAAGGCTAGTAAAGATAGTGATTCCAGGAGGGGTAGATTCAATTTAAAGAGTTGGCATAGATATTTGGTTGTATTCCCATGAAGGGACTATTTTGAATATATACTGAGTAAAGGTTTTCTGACATATTCAACTTGATATTTCTTAGTTAGAAATGTGGAAGATGTACCGCTCACCAGTTGTAACCGATTGTTGTGTCAATACCATGTTTTGTGAAAAAATAAAATAAAAGGGAAAACACAATAAAAAAATAAAACAAACTAGAAAAATCCAATAAAAGAAACACACCTATGTATAGATAAGCTAACAATTACCTCAAACAAAGTACTTTTTGAGGAGCTGGATGTTCACTGGATAGGTCTCAGGTAAACCTTCTAGTTTTTGCAGTCGGACAGTATCAGGGCCAATATTTTATGTAATAATGAATAGCCTTAACCACAAATGTTGAAACTTAGTATAGTCATTCTTGGCTTTGTGGGAATTGTCCCATTTCAGTACCAGATCCCCAACTTGAAAATCTTGGTCGGTCGAAGGCTTCTCATCAAACCACCTCTTAACCAATTGTTGATGTTGATATAGTTTATTTCTATATTTCTCTCTCTCCTCTTCTAATTTAAGCAATGTGTTAATTTGATTCTGAAGAGGAGAGGATCCATCATCTTGTGAAAAATATTGAGTTATTTGTAATGATGGAAGGAAGAGGTTTGAGGGTAGGATAGATTCCTTGCCACAAACAAGGCAGTAAGGAGAGTTTCCAATGGAAACTTTAGGAGTGATACGATCTTCCCATAGGGAATTAAAGAGCTTGGTGTGCCAGTCCTTATGGTGTGTAGCCACAATTTTCTTTAAGATGTTGATAAAATTTTTATTAGAAGATTCTGCTAATCCATTCCCCTGGGGATAATAGTTTGCATAATACTTCACTTTGATCCCTTTTTCAAGGGAATACTGAGTAATACCAATGGAATTAAAATAAGATGCATTATCAAACACCAGAGACTTAGGGCCTCCAAATCTGGTGACAATATTACTCTCTAGAAAAGACACAACTGAGTTAGTATTAGAAACTATGAGGGGAATTGCTTCTACCCACCTAGTAAAGTAGTTCGTTATAGTTAAGATATACTTATGCTGTAAATAAGAGGGAGGAGTAATTGGGTCAAAAAAATACAGTCCCCATTGCTGAAATGGAGACTGGACATTAAGTTGGAGGGGAAAGGTTGGTTTCTTTACCTTACTAGCACATCTCTGGCAGGCTTCACACTTTCAGACGAAGGTATGTGCATCTTTAAACAATGTAGGCCAGCAGTAGCCAACTCTCAAAACCTTATGTGCAGTTGTTTCTCCTGAGAAGTGTCCTCCTACAGGCCTTGCATGCATTTCAAATAGAAGATTGTCAGCTTCTGTTTTTTCTAAACACTTGAGAAAAACACCATCATAATTCCTTCGAAAAGCACATTATCAATGAATTGGTAAGGTGTTGTCTTTAACCTTAAAGTCCTACGCTTCTTAAAGTCTAAGGTCAAAGGAGCATAGCCATGAGTAAGATCAAACCTGATATCATCATACCATTCATAAGATGGAGCAGAAATGACATCAATTGTGTCTATAGACATATCTTCTTCTTGAATCCACTGTTGTTCCCTCTTTGGGTCATCTGATTGGGATGGTAGCAAGAACAAGCCTTTCCATTTGAAAATATTGGAAGGATTGATCTCTAAATCATATTCGTAAAGTGCAATCATCCAATTGGATCGCTTCTCTCCTAACTCTTTTTGAATCAAAACATTTCTTATAGCTGCATAGGTGACAATCACTTTCGTTTTAGATTTCAATAAATAAGGCCTAAAATGTTTGACATATTTATAAATAGTATAGGCCTATTTATCAATCTTTGTATAGTTTAATTCATCCCATTTGAATGTGGATCTCATGAACGAAATGGGGATCTCTATGTCCTCTTCTTGTTTCTGAGTCGAAACAACAACATAAGAAAAATCAGTGGCAAACATGTATAAAATGAAATCCTTGTCAAAATCTGGGGACATAATGCAGGAGCATCCATAATAGCTTTCCTAATATTGACAAGTGCATCCTTTTGAATGTTAGACCATTTAAGTAAAATATTCTTTTTAATTAGATCCTGCAATGGCCTAACAATCTGTGCAAAATCTGGCACAAACCTCCTAACAAAATTTATTTTACCAAGAAAAGATTGCATGGACTTTCGCAATGGCATATGTCCTTTCATGATCAATTATCATTCCATCCTTAAAAACAATAAAAACCAAAAGCTTACCTTTGGTTACCGCAAAAAATCGATTTCTTCGGATTCGAATAAATCCCATACTTTATACATCTTTCAAAAAATTGTCTCAATGAAAACAGATGATCATGTCATTTCTTTGAATAAATAGTTATATCATCCAAATAAACAACAACATAATTTTGCATCAAACCTCTAAAATCTACATCTATAGCTCTTTGGAATGTTGCACCAACGTTGATCAATCCAAAGGGCATTCTTCTATAGGAAAATGTGCCCCAAGGTGTTCTGAAAGAAGTCTTGAGTTGATTGGAGGATGTGATCAATACCTGATTATAACCGGAGAAACCATCCAACAGAGAGAACATTTCTGCACTTGCAACCCTTTGTAATATCTGTTCAATTGAACGAACATGGTAGTTATCTTTGTCAGATGCCCTGTTTAGATTTCATAAATCCACACACAATCTTATTTCCCCATTCTTCTTGTGGACAGGGACTAAGTTGGAGATCCATTGTGCATGTCTTACTGGAAATATAATCGTGGCTTTTAGTAGTTTCTCAAGTTCATTCATGATAGATGGTTCAAGACTGGGGTGCATCTTTATCAGCTTCTACTGATAGGGTTTTGTGTCAGGATTCAAAGTATGTTGTGTTGCATGATGGATATGTAAAAGTTTTTCAAATCGTCATATGTCCATGCAAAAACATATTTGAATTCTTTACAAAGTTTAATTAAATCCCTTTCTTACTATGAGGAACAACTAACCCCTATGTTGATAAGCTGAGGGTTTTGCTCATTTCCAAGATTAACAATTTTAAAGTTGAGGGAAGAACTGTGTGTCTTGCAGTTAGGGTTACCTTTGAATTTGTCCTATAAGTCATAATACTTCTCGATATTTATAACTGACTTGGGGATAACATTGGAAGGGATATTATGGTCAGATAAAGACTTGTCATGTTCAGCCTAATCTATGGCTACGTTCTTAAAGGTATCCTGGGATGTTAAAAAGTCTAAAATCTGTAGGTCATCATCAAAAACCTTCCAACTTGTCACATTATCAGGGATAGAGGGTCTGGACATAAGTTCAATGGAAAAGGTGTCAGGGGACATACCTTCTGGGGAAATGATCCTGGATGCGGTATTAGCTAAAATATATGCATCAAATTTTGTGAACTAGGGACAGATTTGATATTAAAAGCTTTAAACGAATTAGTCATGTCCGTAACCAATTTCTGATAATTAATCAAATGAGGAGATAAGCAATGGATCATGTTCGTTACCTGCTTGACTATGATCTCGGAATCACCATAACATTCTATCACTTGAGCACCCAGATCTATCGCTTTCCTGAGTCCTTGCACAAGAGCCTCATATTCAACAATAGTATTTGTGCATTCAAACCCAAGTTGGTAGGTAATCATGATTTTGGTGCCCTTTGGATCTATTAGTACACAACCTGCACCAACACCATCCTTGGATTTAGATCCATAAAAAAACAGGGTCCAAGAAGATAAATCTAACCTAAAATTTGTATTACATTATATACATTATGGAAAATATCACCAGTAAAAGGGACAACTGTGCAATTATTGATTTCAGATAAATTATCAACATCCTCAATAGGGGAGGAATCAAAATACATACTTCCAAATAAAGAATCGAAGGTGTAATGTTATATGGCTGTGGTAAAGAAAACAACAAGTTCACTAGGATCATTAAGATCAGTAGTTTTCTGTTTCATAAAAGGTTCCCTTACAATTTTGATATGATTTTGTCTTCCGTTGTAAGGGAGCCACAAATGTGACCAAATAGTAGAAAAGTAGCCTTTCAATTTTTCTGACTAGTCCCTGGTCAACCACATACCATAAGTTTCAGGGATATTAGCAACAATAATGTCTACTTTCTGATGAATCCTAAGATCTATAAATAATGTCAGAAGGACATTATTTGACTCACCTACCACCTTAAGCTTTGATCTATCGAATTGGACTATTTGGGTGGGGCAAGGTTACTAGGTTGCATTCAATTTCCTACAGATAGATACTGGCATGACATTAGATGAATCCCTTGGATCAATCATACAATTATGGACATTCCTAATGAAAATTTCAAAAGTAATTAAGAAAGGTGGGACACTTTTCATACTAGACTTCTGGCTATGAGGATTTCCACAGGCTTCTAAAGTATTATTTTGAACTTCCCTAGATTTATTCAAAATCATATTCTTAGGAAAATTTTCCCTTATAGAAGGTATTTTAAGAAGTTCAAATAAAGAAATATTAGCTTTAGACTTTTTAAAATCATCAACCGAATTGTATTCGATTTCAAGAATTACCTTCTCTTTTGGAGTTGCTACTTTACCCGTATTAGGAGTGGATGTTGATGGTGGAGTTTCCTGTCACGTTTTTCCTTTAATCCTGGCATTATAAGAGTGTTGTAGATCGAATATAGCTTCAGATTCATCTTCTTCTTTTGCCATTGGCAGTTTTGAAAAACAATTAATAGTGTTCAGGTGTTGATCCTGTTCTTCATCGGGAGGTATAGAATATGTAGCTCCTTGAGAACTGTCTCTATTGTCATCATGGGTAGTTTGGGGTCCATAAGTTAGGGCCTTGAAAATAGAGTAAATATCATTAGAGGTCAGAGTCTCATCAATATTCGAAGGAGTTTGATTCTGAGGAGGCTGGTAGGGTCTCCTAAAATGTGGCCTTTCCAAACCTCTATTATTTACTTGATTTTCAGTGTTACTTCTCTTGAGATCCACCATGTCATTGGAAATATTTTGTAGTAGCTTCTTCATATTGTCCATCTCGAAAAAGTAATTGGTTTTTCTAGGTTTAGGGAAATGATCTTGCCTCCTTCTAGATGTAGAAGGTTGATTTGATTGTACATCTAGATTGTCTTTTAGGCAGAACATGTCTTTCTCCACTAAGATAGCTTCTGAAAAAAGTTTTCTACATAGTAGATTTGTGTGCCCTTTTAACCCACTTAGCGATGGGAGTAGGTAGAACCTTAATATAGTGGGAAACCTATAATTCTTTCGTAGGAAGAACATTAGTAGGAATCCTATTTTTCAAACAGGAAAACCTCTGGTTAAAATCCTTCACTCTCTCTTTTCCCTTTATCCTTAAAGAGGATAGATCCATTACCAGATCTTCAGGGGTGCTGTCATCCCCAAATTTTTGTAGAAACAACTTCTCAAAATCATTCGAAGAGTTGATAGAACCAAACTCCAAGGAAAAATACCAAGTGGAAGCCTGTCCTTCAAAGGAATAGGGAAATAATTTGCATACTACATCCACATGTACTACGTTTCTTAATAGAATGGATTGCATAAATGTTTTAATATGATCATCAGCAGGGGATCTTTCATCTGGATTGAACTTTGGGATCCACTTCTCTAGATTCTTAGGCAATTTATATTGTTTCCTAGGGACAAAGATTGCACCTTGGTCTAGCCAGGGTTTGTTTAGTTGCTCAACCATTGGTACTTCTTTAGATGAATAAGGATCTGAAGATGTTTTACTATTCGAGGAGTCCTCTGATGGTGATGAATATGAAGCAGGTGGTGGTCCTGTTGCCGCCTTTCACACACCTGGGTCACGTGGCAGAAATCTTCAAGCCACTTGGTGTGTCCTTGGGGGCAAGTCTCAAGTCAAGGCTATCACCTTGTTCTTGACTCCTCCGTTTAGGCTCAACTCCTAATGAAGCCAAGGGGGGTAGACCCTATTAAGTTGCTAAGGATAATTACTTAGCGTTGTGATGTTAAACTGATTGAGCTACTTAGGAGTTTGGAATTTAATTATAGATAATCAAAGATGGCAAGATATAAAAGATGAACACATGAAAGCACAATGCTGAGACAATATATATATATATAAAACAAGAAAATAACCAGTGCCTTAGAATGGAGTAAAAAATAGAAACAATGTACTTGCATGTGCTTGGAGTGAGTGTTTTGTGATTGCCTCTTGGTATGTTTTAAGTTAAATTTGAAGTGTGAGTTGATTAAAATTAGGCTAAAGGGGGACTCCAGATATACCCGAGAGTACTTGGAGTATGTCCAAAACTAAACTTTCACGGCTACCCACAAGGAATATGTGGGATGAAATGGAGTGTCTAGGGCTATTGTTCGTAACGCACCTGTTAGGGTGTGACAAAGATTAGCACCCCGAGGTCACTTTTCAGAAGTTCTCGCTTCCTTTGGGTATTTTGCCACGGTAAAGGTTTGATCTAGGTGTTGGATTTTCACCTGATGGTTTGTCAGTTGGGGAGAGTGAGTCCTAATTATACTAGTCACCCAAGTGCTTTTGATACAGCTTGACTGATCGGGTGAACTACAGCCAAGTGCAGAGCATACACACTGGAGTCTTGTCAATTTTAGTAAGTTTCAAACTGGGTGTTCTTGTTTAAAAGAAAACCCTCCAGGAACCTCTTTCGATCCAAGTGGATCTCAATCGGGGAATCGAGGAGGGGTTATTTTTATAATTGCTGATAAATAAATGATAAAAAAAAAGAAAACAGATACACAATTCTAGTTTCTTAATTAGTCCTACCACTAATCTCTTTCCCCTTTCGGGTCAATCGGGAAATCGTGGGGTAAGTATTAAGATTACTTTGAAATGTAAAATATGGAATATGGAATTAATAATGAAATAAATTATACTACCCTACATATTATATCAATACTAGTTTGAAAATAAATGAGTAGAAAGCGACGAAAAGGACACCGATGCAAATCCCCCCAGGGGGGATGGGGAATGGGCTCGAAAGAGCCTATTCCAAAAATAGTTTTATTTAATATTGGTTACAATATCAGGGAACTGAAATATTAGAAACTTCTTGGTCCTTATAAAGGCTGAAACCAAGATCTTACAACTTTGCAAAAATTTTAAGATTTTGGTGAAAAGGGAGACCCTTGGGGGGATTTGAACGCTCATGAGGCCACTTCCGGACATCAGCTTCCTTTCTTTTCTGTCAGACCTACTAAAATACAGCAATCATGTTAGAATAAAATACACCCAAAATCACTTTAATAGTACCTTTGGATCAGCCTATCTTATCTTAAAAAAAATGAAGTTAAAACTAGCTAAACAGGCGAAAAAGGAACTAAGGAAAGCAAGAATTCCTTGGGATCTTGGATTGCTGTTTGTGCAGCCAATGAAGTACGCACTAATTTCTGGATTTAATCTCTTTTAAAATAGAATGGAAAATTGGTGCATGCAACCTACTGATTCTCTTTAACTTGTCATGCAAAATGGATGATTTCCTTATGCTAGATCTAGAAGACTTAATGATATTTTTCAGAATTGAGATCTAGACTATGATATTTGAAATATCAGATCTATGTATATTTTAATTTGATGAAACAGATCCAAATGATAACAAATCTTTTACACACCGTAACCAGGTAAGAAAATTGATTTTTTATAGAAATGAGAAGAAGAGGAGAGAAGGTCGGATCGTTGCTTGAATGGAGCAAGCTGAAAGGAGGCCCTTTTGTGGAGTGCTGAGGGACAGAGTCTTGAGCTTATTGGATAGGAATGGCATCAATATAGATCCACACCTTCATCCAATCAAGAACCTACAACTAAATAACACAAGCCTGCACACACCTTGTGAGATCTGGATATAGATGTATAAAGCAACAAAAATGAAAGATTATGTAAAAATAATCTTATTTAAGCATATAACTGAAATTTTTGAGCATACATCATAGGGATAAACAATATCAAGTAATCTAACTTGCCTAGTTTACACCCTTACTTGATTCAACCGAATCCTTAAAGCCAGAGCACAGAAGCAGCACGGAATTTGGCAAGAAATTGCAGCTACCACATCAGCAGCATAACACTGAGAATCCACACATACACATGCACTACATAGTATAGCCTCCAAAGCTTCTTTATTCACAAATGATGATCAAATACAGAATTACAATGGCAAGCCCTTCAGTCCAGCTCTAACTAGCTTGGAAGAGGGAGCCTCAAGCAGGATATATACAAATTACAGGCCATCCAGCCTAGGGGGGGCACAATTCCTCATGGAATCAAGTGAAATCAACTGATGGAGAGTTCATCAATGTAGAACTGAAGCTGAATTGAGCCTACTTGTCAACCGAGGGCTTGATTGAGCTGACACATCAACCCATACACCAACACATAAGTCCACAGAGCATCTAGGAGAGTCCACACATGTGGAGGAGAGAGAGAGGGCACAATTCCCCATGAAGACAGCTGTAGATCAACTCTGGATCTGATTTGATCCCCTCCTTCAGTCAAGGATTTGTCAAATCCAGTAAACCTGCTTCAGATCTGACTGATTTCAATCAAATCAGCTGAGGATCCACTGATTTATGATTTTGGATTTGCTCCATTATTCATCAATTTATTGATTAAAATAATCAATAATTGATTTTTGGGGCTTTCTGACCTGAGTGATGGAAAATCACTCAAAACTTAGGAAAGA
>LPNX010132442.1:215056-258462 GCA_001517045.1 Pseudotsuga menziesii | reverse complement strand
CTTCCAAAGGTCTTTTTGAAGTCCGAACAAGTTAACCCTGTCCGGTTCACCAGGCTCACTTGATAAAAAACCACTAAGTACAACTTAGGTGGTAACAAGTCCACCAGACTGAATGTTAGGATGTAGATCTGCTTGAGGATGTTCTATATGTTGAAACAATAGATATGTTTGGATCTCAGGAATTACTCCTTGTTCAATGTTGTTTTGAGTGCTTGTGTTAACATGAGAGTTATCAGTTGAATGAGCTAGGGACAAAGCATCTCTGAGTCTTTGAACTGTTTCAGTCCTATGCTCTACCATAGTAGTTATATCATGGGTATGTTTTCTCAACTGTTCAAGGGTGAGGGTTCTTCTAGTTGGTGATACAAAGAGGATTTCTAGTCTTCTATTAACTTGTTCCAAGACATGGGTAACAGTGACTGTTGTCTGACTTTCTACAGGTTGTGATGTAGATGTAGAATCTTGGACTTGGCTTCTAGTGATACTTGGTGATCTGGGAAGAGGAGGTTTAGTTATATTTTGACTTGACATGTTTAACTATGGCCCTCCTTCTGGCACCATTTGTTGATGGCCTGGGCTTGTAGGATGCTGGATAAACTACAAGGAAATCAACAGGAGGAGGTAGTCCAACCAGAAAGGATTCAAATCAATCCCACGTAGAGATGATTCTATACCTGAGTTTTTTGGGATGACTAACTCCTATGGATACAAGGCCTCCATTGGCACAAGGTTTTTCAGATCTGAATGTATCTGCTCTTCTTACAGGGAAGATATAGGAAAGTTTTGAAGTAACTGGAGACTAGAATGTCTAAGGAGACTAAGACAGTAATCGTGAATAATTTTAAGTAGAACAATTAAATGTATGATTTATGACAAATAAGTAAAACCCAACATATAGAAATATAAATTAGGTCTGTTCCCTTTTGCCGACCTTGAATGAAACTGAAACAATGAAAATTGTACTGCTTTATCCAAAGTATTATATATGTATAACTGTTCTATCAAAATAATACCAATTCAAAAATCAGTGTGTGCATAAGTGTCTGTTCAATAGTTGTAAGTAAAGGCATACAAATTAAATAAAGACATTTATTCAATGCATATTCAACACATTAACATTGTAATGAAACATTAATACAGAAGTTAACATGTTTGATAAATAAGCAACCAGTGATCAATTTGTCAGGAAGATAGAAGAATGACCAGAATCCATGAAATAAATTTAATGAATAACCATAAACATGACATAAGAAATAGTGTAACTTTTATTAAAACTGTAACAAATTACAATATTGCAAAATTACATAGCATCCCTGGTATGTCCTTGGTGGTTCCTTCTCCTATCATCCTTTAGAATTACTCCCACAAGCCCCTTTCTTGGGAGACACCCTCTCCTTTAAATAATTATTACAATATTTTACAAAGAAAGGAAATCTTCCCAAAATATGGGGTTACAAGATATCAATTTCAAGATTTTCCAAGGGCAGACTGTCACTTGGAAAATACATCCAACAAATCCTGTATGTCCTGATACTGAGCGTGTTCTAGGTGCAATTCAGCTTTGTAAATCAAGGATCTGATCACTCTTTTCTTAACCTTTCCCCATTCTTGGAGGAAAAGGTCAATCCTCATCTATGATGTGAGAGGTGACTCGATCCATTCCTTGATTTTGGTTAGGTAAAGCTAACTGATTTCCTGGATCTGCTCCTTAGCTTTTGCAAAGTCACTCTCGATCTGTTCTAGCTTAAGCTTTGGAGGCATGGCTTCATCAATTTGATCCAATAGTGGTAGGTAAAAAAAACCTAGCAGAGATTCCGAAGACTCAATATCTCTTTTTGTAGGCCACTTGTCCATCTCTAATGACAAACTCTACCAAGTCACAAACAATTTCCCATGTTTCAAATGAAACTTGGATTCTTTTTAGCTTACCCTTGCCCAATACTGGTAGATCATCAGGTCTATCCTTGATATACTTTTTCCAATCCACCAGGGTATCATAAGTCCTTGTCGCTTCATTCCTCCTTCAATTGTGATCATGGAGGAGGTCAAAATGGCATGCGAATGCATTGTATGTCTCTTGCATCTCATGCGAATGCATTGTATGTGCTGGCTGTTGCTCTACTGGTAAGTCAAGAGATCTCCACAAGGCCCTGTTCTCATCAAACTAGACATCACTGCTCACAATGATACTCCAGTGAGTGGAATGTAAACTCTATATGCCTTCGAAATCTCGCTGTAACCAACAAGTAATCCCTTCTCTTCAGAAGGGTCCAACTTCTTCCTATTGTCAGCATGAACATGACAATAACATACACTGCCGAATATGCGAATGTGACTCACATCTGGTCTAGTTCCTGTGATTAACTCCTCTGGTGTCTTCCTCCCCAAGGATGTGTGGGGACACCTATTCTAAATGTATACTGCAGTCCTATATGCATCGACTTAGAGGAATAGTGGTAATCCTCGATCAAATAGCATGGCCTTGGCTGCTCCAACCATAGTCCTGTTCTTCCGTTTTAGAACTCCATTCTGTTGTGGGGTATGGGGCACAGTGTGCTCCTTCTTGATCCCCTCATTCGAAAAATACTGCATGAACTCATTGGAAGTGTACTCACCCCCATTGTCTGTCCTCAACACTCGAATCTTCTTTCCTATTTGGTTCTCCACAAGAGTATTGAACTCTTGAAACCTCTCAAAGACCTTTGACTTTGCATTCAGGAAATAGATCCAAGTTTTCTTTAAATAGTCATCAATGAAGGTTACATAGTAACCGTAACCACTAAATGAATGGACACTCATAGATCCACATACATCCGAATGCACCAAGTCCAAGGGCACTTTAGACTTTTGCTCACTATGTGGGAAAGGCTACCTGATGTTCTTCCCCAAATCACAACCCATGAAGTGGTTATGTTTTTCCTCTTGTACCCGAGGAACTCCAATGACTACCTATCTCAAATGCTTTAGTGCTCCATGGTGTAAGTGTGCCATCCTCCTATGCCACAACTCACCTTGACTACTGCTGCTGCTGCTGATGCTGACTAGAGCCTTTGCAGGCTCAAAGTGTAATCTGTACACTTTCTCGCTCCTTCTGCCAATCACCCAATCCAAGCTCCTATCTAACTCCTTGGGCTTGATATACACTCTATGGTCATGAAACTTCACCTGATATCCCTTGTCCTCCAGAGTGGAGACTGATATAAGGTTCTTGGTCAGTCCTAGAAAATATAACATATCAAAAAAACTGAGGGGTTTTTCATACTCCCTCTCAAATGAAACAGTGCCAACTCCCTACGCCTGATACCACACATCATCACCCAGCTCAACGTGGATCCCTTTTCCACCCTCCTACAATTTTTTGAAGAATCTCTTCTGTCTAGTCATGTGAATATATGCTCCATTGTCAATGTCCCATATGATGCTCCCTATGGTGCTTGACATGCAAGCTATCAAACATAACTCCTCATCAAAGTCCCTGCTGAACTCATCCACCTATACAGATCCAACCATCTGAGCGTTACTCTTCTTCTTCTTGTCTGGGCACTAGGAGACCAAGTGTCCATGCTTGTGGCAGATAAAACACTTGACCTTTGACACGTCAAGGTTCTTCTTATCATCCTTCTTCCTATTTTCCTTTCCCTTGCTCTTCCCTATAAGGGTTAGAGCCTCCTCATCCACAATCTATGGGGCACTGTTAGATGAGCCTGATCCTTGACCCATGCGGGTCTCCTCCTGCACAAAGTCATCCCATAGTCTCTTCCAATCAGGGAGCTTCTCCCTAGCCACAACACCTTTGACAAAGGTGTCCCATGGCATAGAGAAGCCATTGAGGGCTATCTGAATTAGCTCCTCATCCATTGTCTTAGAACCAACAACTCCAAGCTCATCCTTGATTTGTTTGAGCCTCATGACATAAGGCACCACTCCTTCTCCCTTGGCCATCTTGGTGCTACGCATCCGCTCTTGCAACACAATCTTCTGGTTCTCGTTCTTGCTTTGGTACAAACTCTCAAAATCCATCTACATCTCTAGTGCAGTCTTCTTACCAGAAAGGTGAGGGACTATATGGTTCTTCACTCCATCCATGATAATCATCATGGCTCTAGAATCAATCTTCTTCCAAGCTTCTAAATTTACCGAATCTGTGGGTGCAACATTCATGGAGTCAATGTGCTCCTCTGCATCACTAATGTCTAGGATCCTTGTGATCCTTTCTTTCCATGTAGGAAAGTTCTGAGCACCCTTGAGTCTATCCTCAACTCTCAATTGCATGACCACAGTGAAGTGTACCTGTCAAACCCTAGATCTGTAAGTCTAGGCTTGTGTATTCCTATAGATCTGTGTTAGATTTTTATCATTCAAGCTAGCATTATGTTAGGATATTTAATTGAGATAATAACAAGCACATCAATCAAACACAAGAGACAATAGACACAAATATTTTCCTTGGGGAAACCATAAAGGAGAAAACCCCGCAAATTCCTCAGAGATAGAATCAACACCAAAAGCAAAACCCTAAAACAATAAGATGATCTCTCGACAACAATAGTCTCTCTCTCTCTTGTCCCAACAACTTCTTCTCTCTCAGTTATGCGTTACAACTGAGTGTGAGTGAATGTGTGATAAATAGAGAGACTCGCTCTCTATTTATACTAATTCATGACTTGACAATAACTCACTAGGAATGAATTCTTTAGGAGAGCCTAATAACTCTAGGGCCCCACAACTACGGGGACTTTAACCCTTGATCAATAGGAAGGGTTACCCTCTATGACTTTACATGACTTGTTTACATTATTGAATCTCCCGATAGGAACATTGGGGCATGACATGACTCAATTACAATATAGATACTTGCCGGAATAAACATCAGGGTACAATACATAAAATATACAAGTGAATACATTCCAAAGTTACAAATACATCAACACTCCCTCTTAACTATGAAGGTATTCTCTTGACACAATTTGTTAGCACAGGTCTTCTTATCTGTATCCACTGGATCATCATCGAGTTCTTGTCATCTTGATCTTCAAGTCATCTTCATTACTGGATCTAGATCATCACTCGATCTGGATCACCACTGTTGGATCTTCATCACTGGATCTGGATCATCATTGGATTTGGATCATCACTTTTGGATCATCATCACTGGATTTGGATCATCACTCGATCTAGATCATCACTGGGTCATCATCACTGGTGCTATCTCTCGATTCTTCTCATCATAGGAAGTTCTACAGAGCCAACCCTTTTTCATGCTGGTTGTAGGCCTAGCCTCCATGTAGGTCTTCTTAAGTTCTTATATCTAACCCTAAGTTAGAATGGCCCTCCCAGCACTTATATCTGACGATGAGAGGAACACATCCAACAACCATGTTAGAAAGGCATGCCCAACACTCACATCTGACCATGGGAGGAACACATCTAAGAACCATGTCAGAAAGGCCCAACACTCACATCCGATCATGGGAGGCACACATCCAAGAACCATACAGGAAAGTCTCAGCACTCACATCCGATCATGGGAGGAACACATCCAAGAACCATATCGAAAAGGCTCAGCACTCACATCTGATCATGGGAGGAACACATCCAAGAACCATATCAAAAAGGCTCAACACTCACATCCAATCATGGGAGGAACACATCCAAGAACCATATCGGAAAGGCTCAACACTTATATCTAACCATGGGAGGAACACATCCAAGAACCATGTCAGAAGGTCTCAACACTTATATCTAACCATGTGAAGAACACATCCAAGAACCATGTCAGAAGGGATCAACCATGTGGGGAACACATCCTGCATCCATGCTAGAAGGGCTCAAAACTTATATCCAGCCATGTGGGGAACACATACCACATCCATGCTAGAAGGGCTCAACACTTATATCCAGCCATGTGTGGAACACATCCCGCATCCATGCTAGAAGGGCTCAGCACTTATATCTGATCATGTGGGAACACATCCCACAGTCTCCTTAGAATGGCTCTGCACTTACATCTGATAATGTGGGAACACATCCCACAGTCACATCATAATGGCTCTACACTTACATCTGATCATGTGGGAACACATCCCATAGTCACATCAGAATGGCCCTGCACTTACATCTAATCATGTGGGAACAAATCCCACAGTCACATCAGAATGGCCCTAGCCTCCAGGCTGAGTATTCCTGGTAACTGAACAGGTGCCTCCATTCTCCCAAAGAATGGCCTTCATCGCTTATATCTGATCATGTGGGAACACATCCCACAATCAGCTCAGACTGGCTCAGCACTTACATCTGACCATGGAAGCAACCAATCCTCTCACAATGTCATAATGGCTCACGGACTCATCACTTCCCCTTGGAGGGAACCTCGATCTAGAGAACACCAAGATTCTCCCTGAAGTAATCAAACTTCACTCTGGCCAATGGCTTAGTCAACACATCATCTATCTATTCATCCATTGTAACATACTATAGCTTCACTGCTCCTCTCTGCACCATATCCTTGATATAGTGATATTTGATATCAATATGCTTCGAATTGTCATGGAACACCGAGTTCTTAGACAACTTCACACAACTTTGGTTGTCGCAATATATACAAGTAGCATCCAAGTGGAGATCAAATAAATCAGACAGTAGCTTCCTCAGCCATACTACCTCACAACTAGCTGAACAAGCTGTGACATACTCTGCTGCAGCAGTACTTAGTGCCACACAAGACTATTTCCTGCTAAACCAAGAGATCATACCTGATCCCATACTGAAGCAGCACCCTGAAGTGCTCTTTCTATTGATTGCACTGCTTGCCCAATCTAAATCAACATAAACTTCCAGGTTAATCTTCTGATCAACCTTATACTTGAGCCCATAATCAACTGTACCCTTTAGGTACCTCAGAATATGCTTTGCAGCAATCAAATGAACATGTCTCGGATCCGTCAGGAATTGGCTCAAGGTGTTCACAACAAAGAAAATATCCGGTCTTGTATTCGTCAGTTACATCAAGGACCCAATCATCTGATGATACATCGTAACATCAGCCATCTCTGATGAAGAATCACTTAGAAGCTTCAGATTCGATGCCATGGGTGTGGTCATGGCCTTGCATTCCATCATCTTGAACCTCTTCAAGATCTCTACTACATACTTCCCTTGTCCAAGGGAGATTTCATCCGCATTCTGCCACACTTCCATGACTAGAAAATAGTGCATCATACCCAAGTCCTTCATTTCGAACTCAGCAGTAAGATTCCTCTTTGTATCAGCAATCAACCCATCCATACCTGTTACAAACAGATCATCTACATACAACAGGAGTATCACTAGGTTCCCATCTTCAACCTTGTAGTAAAGGTTGGAATCTTCTTTACTTTTGGTAAATCCCAAACTGGATAGGAAGCTATCAATTCTGCCGTACTATGTCCTGAGTGCATGTTTCAAACTTTACAGGGCTTTCTTCAATTTACACACATGAGTTTCCTTGTCATGTGTCTCAAAACTGAGTGGCTGCTCTACATACACTTCCTCTTCCACTACACCATTCAAGAAAACAATATTGACATCCATCTGTTGTATCTTCCATTTCATCACTACAGTCAGAGCAAGTACTGATATGATGGAAGTGTATCTGGCTACAGGTGCAAAAGTTTCTTCATAATCTATTCCTTCTTTCTGGGAGAAGCCACGAGCCACAAATCTTGATGTATGTTTTTCTATGCTGCCGTCTACAGCATGCTTAATCTTGTAGATCCATTTGGAAGTTACAATAGACTTCCCCTTTGGTTTAGGGACAACATCCCATACATCATTCTTCATGATCGATTGATACTCTTCGATCATAGCATCCTTCCATTCTTTCCTTTCTGCCGCTTCTTCATAGTTGGAAGGTTCTTTATCGATGAAGTCACATAATAAGGCTACATAACCGGAGCAGGACCTGGTTCTTTTCCTTTCTCTGTGATTTTCTTCTGGAGCCCCATATCTTTCTGTACCTAGGCTATATTCTCATACCTAAATAGGTTTCCTCTTGTGAGGATTCTTCTCCTGATGTGAATCTACAGGTTCTTGAGGTTCTTATCTTTCTCGATCTTCTTCTTGAATTTCTTCGTTCATGGTTGTGTCATGAATTCTGGGTACTTCTGTTTCTTCAGATTCTTCAGTAGGTCTCTTTCTAGATTTGATGTAAGCTGAGTCTTTGTCAAATGTTACGTCCCTGCTGATGTCGATCTTCTTGAATCCTGGGAAGTATATTCCGTAAGCTCTCGAGCTTTCAGAGTATCCCACAAATATACCCTTCCTTCCTGAAGGATCTAACTTTTTCCTCTTTTCTTTTGGAATGTGCATGTACACTGGACAACTGAATATTTTGAGATGGCAGACTTCTAGTTTCTTGCCAGAAAAGACTTCTTCATGTGTCTTGTTCTCAAGTACTCTATGTGGAGTAGGGTTCTGTACATACACCACTGTTCTGGCAGCTTCTTCCCATAGATGCATGGGAAGATCTTGATCATGAAGCATGGCCCTTGCAGCTTCCATGATCATTCTATTCTTCATTTCTGCAGCCCCATTTTGTTGTGGATTATATGGAGTAGTTAACTCCCTCTTAATCCTTGAATCTTTGCATAATGCATTGAATTCATTTGATGTGCATTCTCCACCATTATATGATCGAAAGGTTTTGATCTTCTTTTTGTATGGTTCTTGATCAAGGCTTTGAATTTCTTGAACTTGCCGAATACTTCATCTTTGTTCTTCAAGAAGTATATCCATGTCTTCCTAGAAAAATCATCAATAAAAGAAACATAGTATACATACTCGCTTAATGAATTGGATGACATCAGACCGCATACATCGGAGTGGATGATTTCCAAGATTTCTTTTGCCTTTCTCTCGCTACTTGGAAATGTCCTATTTGTGTTCTTTCCTTTCACACATCCTTTGTGGACACCATCATGCTTTGCCTGAATTTCTGGAAGACCTTCAATAGCTTTGCTTGCAAGTGGTAGTGCTCTGTAATGCACATGTGCAAGCCTTCTATTCCAAAGTTCATTTGGTTCTACTGAGTCATGAACCAAAGCTTGTTCTAGTTGTCCCTTCAATTTGTATAGACCTCCCTCTTGTTCCCCAATCACTACTGCATCATCAATAGTCTTTCCCTTTGGCCACATGAGAACTTGGACATCTATAAATGCAACCCTCATGCCTTTTGCATCCAATGTAGATATGGAGAGGAGGTTTTTCTTAAGTCCTGGTACAAACAAGACATCCTTCATCGTCATAGAATTTCTAGAGTCTAGCTTATAGGAGGATTCCCCACTACCTTTTATTAGATACTAGTAGTCATCTCCAAGTTTCACCTTGTGGGGTGATTCATGTTCTGATAGTTTTACAAATGATTCTTTGAATCCCGTCATATGTTTGGAATCTCCACTGTCTATAAGCCAATCATTGCTTCCATGTGTGATGTTTCCCGTGAGATTGAAAATCAAGACATATTCTTCATCACTTTCTTGCTTGATTCTCTTTGTGGAAGGTTCATCATCTTCTGCAACATGAGCATGATGTCTTCTCTTGTTTCCCTTCTTCTTGTGAGATCTATTTTTGTTTCTAGGACAATCTTTGGAAAAGTGTCCTCTTTCATCACATGTATAACATCTGAATTTAGAAAAATATCTTCTAGTATTATATTTCTTGTGGAAGTGCTTACCTTTGGGGTGATGAGAGTTTCTTCTGCTTTTCTTGGAGTGTACTGTAAGAGCTTGATCTTCACTTCCCATATTTTCTTCTCAAGCTACTATCCGAGCTTCTTCTTGTGATAATTCTTCCCACATTCTACTGAAATTGACTAGCTTCTTTCTGGCACAGATCCCTTGAATAAAGGAGTCCCATGATCTAGGGAGGCCATTCAAGGTGGTCATCACAATTTTTGCATTCTCCACTTATTCATATACTGCTTCAAGCTGTTCCTTGATTTGAGAGACTCTTGAAAATTAAGACTGGATGGTTTCTGCATTCTGGATCTTTACATTCTTCAATTGGTTTCTCAGAGTCATCTTCCGATTTATGTTCTTCCCTTCAAATAGTTTGGTCAGGGCATTAAACATAGGTTTAGGTGTCTTTAGGGAGGACACCTGTGGTATGAGGTGATCCTTGATTGAATCAACAATAATTCTTTTAGCCATGACCAAGTACATCAAGGACCCAATCATTTGATGATACATCATAGAATCAGCCATATCTGATGAAGCATCACTTAGAAGCTTGAGATTCGATGCCATGGGTGTGGTCATGGCCTTGCAGTCCATCATCCTGAACCTCTTCAGGATCTCTACTGCATACTTCCCTTGTCTGAGGGAGATTCCATCCGCATTCTGTGACACTTCCATGCCTAGAAAATAGTGCATCATACCCAAGTCCTTCATTTCGAACTCGACATCAAGCTTCCTCTTTGTATCAACAATCAACCCATCCATACCTGTTATAAACAGATCATCTACATACAACAGGAGTATCACTGGGTTCCCATATTCAACCTTGTAGTAAAGGTTGGAATCTGCTTTACTTTTGGTGAAGCCCAAATTGGATAGGAAGCTATCAATTCTATCATACCATGTCCTGGGTGCTTGTTTCAAACTGTACAATGCTTTCTTCAATTTACACACATGAGTCTCCTTGTCATGTGTCTCAAAATCGAGTGGATTCTCTACATACACTTCCTCTTCCACTACACCATTCAAGAAAGCAGTCTTTACATCCATCTGGTGTATCTTCCATTTCATCACTGTAGCCAGAGAAAGTACTGATATGATGGAAGTGTATCTGGCTGCAGCTGCAAATGTTTCTTCATAATCTATTCCTTCTTTCTGGGAGAAGCGACGAGCCACAAATCTTGCTTTATATTTTTCTATGCTGCCATCTACAGCATGATTGATCTTGTAGATCCATTTGGAAGTTACAATAGAATTCCCCTTTGGTTTAGGGACAACATCCCTTACATCATTCTTCATGATCGATTGATACTCTTCAATCATAGAATCCTTCCATTCTTTCCTTTTTGCCGCTTCTTCATACTTGGAAGGTTCCTTATCGATGACGCCACATAATAGGGCCACATAATCAGAGCATGATCTGGTTCTTTTCCTTTCTTTGTGATTTTCTTCTAAAGCCCCATATCTTTCTGCACCTTGGATAACTTATTGTACCCAAGTAGGTTTCTTCTTGTGAGGATTCTTCTCTTGAGGTGGATCTACAGGTTCTTGAGGTTCTTCTCTTTCTCGATCTTCTTCTTGAATTTCTTCGTTCATGGGTGTCATGAAATTTGGGTACTTCTGTTTCTTCAGGTTCTTTAGCAGGTCTCTTTCTGGATTTGTTGTAAGCCGAGTCTTCGTCAAATGTTACGTCCCTGCTGATGTCGATCTTCTTGAATCATGGGAAGTATATTCTGTAAGCTTTCGAGCTTTCAGATTATCCCACAAATATACCCTTCCTTCCTGAAGGATCTAACTTTGTTCTGTTTTCTTTCGGAATGTGTATGTACACTAGACAACCGAATATTCTGTGATGGCTGAATTCTGGTTTCTTGCCAGAAAAGACTTCTTCAGGTGTCTTGTTCTCGAGTACTCTATGGGGAGTACGGTTCTGTACATACACCAATTTTCTGGTGTCTTCTGCCCATAGATGCATGGGAGGATCTTGATCATGAAGCATGGTCCTTGCAGCTTCCATGATCATTCTATTCTTCCTTTCTGCAACCCCATTCTGTTGTGGATTATATGGAGTAGTTAACTCCCTCTCAATCCCTGAATCTTTGCATAATGCTTTGAATTCATTTGATGTGAATTCTCCACCATTATCTGATCAAAAGGTTTTGATCTTCTTTTCTGTATGGTTCTCGATCAAGGCTTTGAATTCCTTGAAAATTGTAAATATAGGAAAAGGATTTTGTGGTGTGTATTGTTGCGCGTAAACAATGAACTGGAGGAGTTATTTTGCAAGACAATAGTGTGGTGTGTTATGATTCAAGAAATCTAAAAGAATATGAAAATAATTATGTTACCCATGATTAAGAGATTGTTGTCATAGTGCATGCTTTGACAACGCGGATGCATTATTTGATGGGCATACAATTTGAGCTTGAAACTGACCATTGTGGTCTGAAATATTTGTTTGATATACTGATATTAAATGCAAGGCAAGCTAGATGGCTGATTTTTTTTCTATGAATTTGAATTTGAAATCAGACACATTCAAGGGAAGAAAAATAAAGTGGTTGATGCACCGAACAAAAAAATTCATGTAATGCATGCAACATCCATTAGTAACTACCAAACATATTTAAGACAAAGGATTCCCAATTCCCTTGTTGAAGATGGACATTATGTGCAAGTAAAAAAAAATTAAAGCAATACAATTTGGAAAAGGTGCATGAAGGTTATTATTTAGAGGAAGATGAACTTCTCGCCTATAAAAATGGAATGTATATTCCTAATGTGTTAAATTTGTCAAAAAATGTTATTTATGAAATCCATAAAATGCCATATTATGGACATCCAAGATACCATAAAACAATTGCTACAACAAGAATGCAATATGTTTGGTCGAGATTCAAGAAAGGTGTTTCAAAGTATATTATTTATGAAATGCCAACAAGTAAAGGATAACCATCAACACCTAATAAGCTAATTACTACAATAATTTCCAATTCAGAAATGGAAACAAGAAGTGGTAACTATGGATTTTATCATAGGGTTACCAACTACTACAAAGAGGCATGATTCCGTCATGATTATGGTGGATAAATTATCCAAGTAAACACATTTTATTCTGGTTAAATATACTCACAAGGATGATGAGATAACAAGGATATTTATTAAAGAAATATTCAAATTGCATGGGTTACTTAAAGCATTTGGAAAGGTATTTTTGCATATTTGGTAAGATAGCTGAATTTTAGTATTGCCTACTATTTACAAACATATGAGCAAATAGAAAGGGTAAATAAAGTGATTGAAGACATGCTTTGAGTGTATGTGATGGACAAACCATCCAAGTGGGAGGATTATCTACACTTGGTAGAATTTGCATATAACAATGGGCATCAATCATCACTGAGAATGAGTCCATTTGAATCTTTGTATGGCAGAAGGTGTAGAAAACAAGTGAGTTGAATCTTTGTATGGCAGAAGGTGTAGAAAACAAAATTCTACTTGGGCTTGAAATGATTAAGGAAATGGAATAGGATATTGCAAAGATTAGAATGAATTTGAAGGAGACCCAAGATAGACAGAAAATCTATAGAGATAAAGATAGAATGCATAAGGAATTCAATGTCATGGATTATGTTTATCTCCAACTGATACCTAGGAAGAGTTCTTTGAAACTTGGAAGTTGTGCCAAGTTGTCACCAATATATTGTGGGGAATTTGAAGTGCTTGAGAGGATAAGATCAATTGAATATAGAACTGCATTGCCTGCTAACACTAGAGATCATAATGCATTTCATGTTTCTTTTCTTAAGAAATATGCACATGATCCTAACCATGTGATTGATTGGGATGTGATATAGGCGGAATGTGAGGGAGAGTTCCAAATAGAGCCAATATTCATCCTTCACAGGAAAGTAACATTGCTGTAGAACTAAACCATCATACAGGTAAAGGTGCGATGGAAACACTTCGGTCATAATGAGGCTACATGGGAGCTAGAGGATGATATGAGAGAGGAATATCAATTTTTGTTCTAATTTTGAGGAAAACAGAGGATGATGTTATTCCAAGGGGGAGGGACTATAATAACCCTAGTTGTGACCCTTCAAATATATTGAATCAGATTAAGTAAATGATGTAAATTGTTGGGACTCCAATGTTAACGACCCGAGAGTTTGGTAACTCCGCGGTTTTGGTGAAAGCTTATAAGTGGAGTTACAGCTCAAAATAGTCTTAGGGGTGTCGGGGGTGAGTCAAAGACTTCTGTTGTAATAAACCCATGGTTTAAGTCCAGGGTTTAGGGTTTGGGATACCCATGGTTTAAGACCATGGTTTTGTAATAGTGTGCTGTATAAATATGCACTTGTGTAAAGAAGTGAGGTTAGGTTTTTGAATGTAAGAAAGTAAGGCGAAGCTAAGGCTATTTTGTAAGTGAAGGATAAGTCCCAGCTGAGTGCGTGGATGACCTCTACAGCTGTGTGCGCAGAGGGTTTTGTAAGTGATAAGGAAATCTGTAGCTGTGTGCGTAGAGGCCTGCTGCTGTGTGCACGACTTTGAGGACTGAAAGGATCTGCAGCTGAGTGCACAGATCAGAACTGTGATTTTGTAGAAAAGTTGAATAAAACACAGTTCTGTGGATGTAACCCCTACACTGGGGGTGAACCACGTTATATCTGGTGTTGTGGTTCTTGTGTGATTTTTGTTATGTTCTTTTAGGCATTGATAAGTATAGATAAATCTGATAAGTAAGATCGCTGTTTAAGAAATAGCTTCGCTGCGCATTCCCAGTAAGGGTTAACCAAGTCACGGTGTTATTTAACTGCGAAGATATATATATATATATATGTGAATGATTAAGCTCTGTGTTACTTGATTATAAATTGATAAAAGCTAAAGGTACAGTAATCTCCCTCTTCTGCTTGCAGAAACCTGATTCTGCGGCATCCCATAGCTGTTTCGAGTGAGACTGCAACCTGTTCGCAGGTTGTTGCCGAAAGGGCCAACACTGTGGGTCTTTCGTTGGTGCGAAGCTAAAGGTATAAAACCCGGGTCTGCCCTATAGCCCAACAAAGTGGTTCCGTTGCCGGTTGAACTCAGTATCTGCGCAAGAGGGGTTTACATCGTACCTCGAGGGCTATGTTCTGGAGACCCTCTGTGAAAGAAATCGGTGATTGGCTGGATGAGACTTATCTGAAATTCACTGAGCAAGAGAACAAAGATCCGTGTCGTAGTGCAAGCAAATTTTTACAAAGGTATGTTTTTTGTGATGTTTATGAAATTTTCTTTGGTAGTATCCACATAGAGTTGCACCAGTGGGTATCCAGGTTGGCCGAGCGAAGGACGAACTTCCGTGGAGGTCAGTTTCTTGCTTGGACCCCCGCAAGAATCAACTTGTTGAAATGAGTAAACAACAGGATTTCTCACGCTGTTGATTTCTGGACGACGCGAACCCTTGAGGCGTTCGTGACGGAGTTCGCTATTGACACGAGTACCTCCTTTAGTGAAGTGGAGCGACAGTTCTTCAAAGGACCAAGGGATAAGTTTTTAAATTTATTTAGTCTGAAGATTAAGATGCTATTAACTGAAAAAGGAATATTGCTTCTTGAATCAGACTGTTAGATTGTGTATTACTAACCTATGTTTGCAAGTGGAAACACCTTCGACGAGCAAAGTGGTTTGATGCGAAGTGGCAAAAGGTACAAGAGAACTTTTGAGTCATCTACCCTAGGTCAGGATACTGAGTCTAACCCCTTCAGTCTAGCAGCCTCAAAGCCCGAAGAAATCCCTTCTGCTGGAAACCCCCCGGTAACCCCGCAACGCCGATCTGTTATCCCTGAGAATCCATCGTAGACTGAAAGTAACCCTAGTACCAGCACTCCTGTCGCAGGTCATTCTACCCCAATAAGTTCCCCTCCGCCTACTTCCCGTCCCCCTCCAACCCCCCCTAGATCTACTATGGCCCACATGACTGATGATATTAAGCTCCCTGTTTTCAAAGGAACTGGATTAGAGGATCCAGAACAGTTCTGGTTTTTATGTGAGGCGGTGTGGACTGCTAAGAACATTACAGACCCAGTTGTAAGAACCACGCAACTCATTACTTCTTTCAGGGACCGAGCTTTGACCTGGTTCATGAAATTCTCTAGTACTCAGAATCCTGCCCTAGATGATATCAAGGCAGCAATAATCAAAGAGTTTAAGAATCCCAAATCAGAGTCGCAGTGTATCACTGAATTAAAGGAAATTCAGCAAAAGCAAGGCGAATCAGTGTGGGACTTTGATCAGAGGTTCAAAGTTCTGCTTGACCAGGTCAGTTTCACAATTGGACCGACGCAGCACAAGGAATGGTTTATTGCCGCATTGCTACCACATCTCAGAACTCCACTCATGCAACAGAAGGTTGCTGACCAGCAGGAAGCTTTGGAAATCGCGATGAAGCTTGAGACCGCACCTGTTAGAGATAATCCTGGTATTGTTCAAATCCAAGCGCAGTTGGCAGCCATGGCCCTGGAGCTCCGTGAAATGAAGACAGGAAAACTTGGCCGTGAAGAGGTTTGGTGTACACAATGTCGGACCGAAGGTCACGACAAGGATCGGTGTCCTTTGGTAAGAAATTACCTGAATACGGGTGCGCCAAACCCATTTCCACCGCAAGTTCTATATTGCGAGCTCTGCAAAATAATAGGTCAGCATCGACTTGAGGACTGCCACCTGCTACAAAGGTATGGACAAGGATCTCAGAACCCCTATTGTAGATTTTGTAAGTCTGTAGGACATAATGAAGCTGAGTGTGGCACCTATGACGCCTATCGGATACAAAATGAAGCACAGAGCAATGATGGTTATGGTTACCGCGGTGGTGCATCCAGTAGAAGTGCTCTTGGAGGATGTGGTCGTGGTGGTATGGTAGGAAGAGGCAGAGGCCAGGTCATCTGCTACAACTGTAACCAAGCCGGGCATTTGGCTAGAGATTGTCGAAACCCAACTATGACATGTCGCTATTGCCGAGCAGTAGATCACGTGATCGAGCAGTGCCCGCAACTGATAGCTAAGATTCAGGCCAGAAATAGTATTCCTACCCAGAATATCCAGATGATTTCTGTCGAGCCACGACCTGTCGTAGCTATTAATGTTGTCACACGGAGTGGATCTACGACGCACATACAGAATATGGAGAAACGGATTGACGATCCTTGTGTTCATAAAGCTCCCAAGAAAATCCGAGCATTTGATATCGAAAGAGAAAAAGAGACATTCATAGAAGCCAAGAAAGATTTTGCTGACCCTAGCATCCCAGTTGCACCTGCGCAACCCCCTCAGCCGCTGGCGCAGCCGCAAGAAGCTTCGATGGACAAAGTAAGTACACTGTCCTCCTTTTCACAGAGTTGCCTGAAACTCTTAAGAAATCAGAATGCTTTAAATGAGCTGCAGAAAGTGATTGCCTCCTGCGAACCTCAGCAAAGCCATGGTCGGGAAAAAACTGTTAATAGAGTCAGAAGAACTAGCAGGGAAATGAGATTGAATGCTCAGGTAGGAGAATATGATATGACTGATGTCATTTTGGATCTAGGATCAGAGTTCAATGTTCTAACTAAGAAAACCTGGGAGCAAATGGGGAAGCCTGCCCTTGCCTGGTCTCCTATACAGTTGAAGTTAGCCAATCAGCAAAGGATTGTACCCCTAGGGAGATTCCTTAGTGTCCCAATCGATATTGATGGGGTCAGTACTTTGGCAGACTTTGAAGTTATTGAGATCATTGATGATAGTAATCCCTACCCAGCCCTGTTAGGAATTGAATGGGCAATGGAAAATGCCGCAGTCATTAACCTTAAGAAGTGACAGATGACCTTCGAAGGGAAAGATTTGAGAGTCATCGTACCCCTGGACCCTTCACAAGGGGAAAGGTACACAGAACCACTACGAGACGAAGATCATGATGACCTGGAACACATCTATAACATTACAGCTAAGGAAGAATATTATGTCGATCCTACTGCCGAAGGTATTTTGGATGGCAGTGTGACAGCTCCTGTATGACAGACTCCGATGATGGGTTGGAGAACTGGCATAATAGACTCCATGAGCTGCATGGACATAGATGCGCCCGAATTACCAAGTCTCTCAGATGGCTTGGTACTTAGGACAGTACCCTACCTCTTAACGATGGGTTGTCAGATCCAGAGCAGTTTATTGGACAATTTTCAGAACAGGTACCAGACTCACGGAGACTAGAGACCTTGGATTCAGCATTCACGGCCACAGTAGCCAGATGGTGGAACAGCCATAAGAAAAATATTCCTAATTGGGAAACTTGTCAGAAGCTCCTTTGCCTAAGATTTCGGGACCAACCCCAGGAGCTGCGAACCAAGTTTGATGGAAAGTCTAGCTCCCAGGAACATTTGGCAAGATGCTACGAGGCGTGGAAATATGTACCTCAGGAAGAATGGGTACATAGATTTGTGCATACTCTGGAGCCAATAGCAAGGAACTGGTACGTAGAGGCTGAGCTTCACCGGGATACTGTAAGTTGGGATTGTCTTGTTGATAGTTTTGTACTTACCTTTTCCACTAATGAAGTTTGTCCAGCTTTAGATGTAGCTATCAGGTTGATCCACACTAAGGTATTTGACGATCAAGAGGTAGAAGAATACCGACCTGACTGGAAGACACAAGAAGCCCATGCCGTAGAATGTTATAACCTCACAATTGACGAGGATGAGGATCCGCGCAACATTGAAATTCCTGAGTTAGAAGGAAACTGCGAAGTACAAGGACCAGCAGTCGAAGCAGTGGAAGTGACTCAGCCCCTAAAGATGCGGACCGTCAACATTGGATCAGAAGACCAGCCTAAGTATGCTACCATTGGAGATTATTAGGATGATGAGATGGTGAGAAAAGTGACCCAACTTCTCCATGAATATTAGGACCTGTTCCCGACGAAGTTTTCCGAGATGAAAGGTATACTGGGGGACATCGGTGTGATAAAAATCCCACTGAAACCTGATGCGAAGCCTGTGAAGTAGCGTCCTTATAGGTTGAACCCAAAGTATAAGGAAAAAGTTCGGCTGGAGCTGGATAAGATACTCGCTGCAGGAATCATTGAACCTGTGGAAGAATCTGAGTGGGTCAATCCTATGGTGGTGCAAGAGAAGAAGACTAAAGGCAAGATCCGAATCTGTGTTGATCTAAGGAATTTGAATGATGCTTGTTTACATAATCCCTTCCCCACCCCTTTTACAGACGAAGTGCTCGACAATGTTGGGGGTCAAGAGGTGTACTCTTTTACTGACAGATTTTCAGGCTACCATTAGATTAGAATTGCTCCAGAGGATCGACATAAGACAACCTTTGCTACAGAAATGGGGTCCTTTCAGTATACAGTTATGCCGTTTGGGTTGAATAATGCCCCTGCTATATTTTCTAGAGTAGTCATATCCGCATTTAAAGAATTTATACATAAATTCCTCGAAGTATATTTCGATGATTGGACTATCTTTGGGCTAGTAAAAGATCACATAACTAGTATAAGACTTATGTTGGATAAGTGTAGACAGCACCAGATCTCCTTGAACTTGAAGAAGTGCATCTTTTGTGCACCATTTGGGATTTTGCTTGGACACATTGTATGTAAGCAAGGATTGATGATGGATCCTGCAAAGATAGCTATTATTGTAAACCTGCCACCTCTGAAGTCTGTTAAACAACTTCGCACTACACTTGGTCACACTGGCTATTACAGGAAATTCATCCGAAACTATGCCCAGATCACCGCCCCGATGGAAAGGCAACTGAAGAAAGATATTAAGTTCGAGTGGACACCAGAGTGCCAAGAAAGCTTGGATGTGCTAAAAGAAAAAATGGTCACCACCCCTATCTTAGTATTCCCTGACTGGAATAAGGAGTTCCATGTACATGTTGATGCATCCTCCATTGCTTTGGGTATTGTCTTGGCTCAATCTGGTGAAGGTAATATCGATCACCCTATTGCTTTTGCAAGTAGAAAATTGTCTACAGTAGTGAAAAATTATACTACGACAGAACGCGAAGGTCTTGCTATGGTGTATGCACTACAGAAGTTTTGACATTATTTGCTAGGATCTCACTTTAAGATGTTCACTGAACACTCTGCTTTGAAGTATTTGGTTAACAAGCCTGTACTAGGTGGAAGGATATGTAGGTGGCTAATTCTATTTCAGGAATATGATTTTGAGATCATAGTTAAGCCTGGAAGACTTAACCTTGGACCTGTCCACTTGTCGAGGCTCGAGTCAGGAGAAGAACCTACCAGTTTGGACGAAATTCTTCCTGATGCCTAGTTGTTTGCTATCCAGATGATTGATGAGTACTTTTAGGATATTGTTCAGTATTTGTCTACAGGTTTTCCACCCGCGGAGATGACCACATAGCAGAAGAAGCAGTTGGTGGTTCGCGCAGCAGACTTCACCTTAATAGCAGGAAAGCTGTATAAAATGGGACCAGATGAAATACTGCGCAGATGTGTCTTGGAGCATGAAAAGCCACGGCACAGAAGATTTTGACAGCCGGATTGTGTTGGCCTACGATCCACAAGGATGCAAGAGAATATTGCCACAGCTGTGACATCTGTCAAAGAACAGGTAAACCATCTAGGAGGGATGAGATGCCTCTAGTCCCGCAGGTAACTTTACAAGCATTTGACAAATGGGCAATTGATTTTGTTGGCCCTATCAATCCCCCTGCGAAGAAGTTAGGGGCACGATACATTATTACAACGACTGATTACCTTACCCATTGGGCCGAAGCTCAACCAGTCAAGACTTGTAGCACTGCTGTAGCTGCGAAGTTCATCTTCGACAACATCTTGTCCAGATTTGGGTGTCCTAGAATTCTTATGAGTGATCAAGGATCACATTTTTTAAACAAGACTATTGAAGTATTGACTGAAGAATTCTAGGTTTATCATTAGAAGAGTACTGCCTATCATCCACAAGCAAATGGAACTGTCGAAGCTTTTAACAAGATCCTTGAACATGCTCTGACGAAGGTTTGCAATGTTAACAGAAATGACTGGGATCTTAGAATTCCAGCAGTCCTTTGGGAATATAGAACTACCTGCAGGAAATTGACAGGCCATACACCTTTTAGGTTGGTTTATGGGCAAGAAGCAGTCATGCCCATGGAGTACATTGTTCCTAGCCTCAGAATATCCGCTTTTACAGAGATGGATGACCCAGCTAGAGTGACAGCAAGGCTAACGAAGATACTAGAACTGGGAGGACAGATTTATTGCAGGGTTCCAACAGCAAGTGCAGAAAGCCCGAGAAAAAGCATGGCATGATAGACACATCAAGAAGAAGCAGTTCCAACAGGGTGATCTTGTGCTCTTATACGACAGCAAATTCATGAAATTCCTAGGCAAGTTCAAGACACATTGGAAGGGACCGTACATAGTACAAAAAGTTACTGATGGTGGCGCAATTCAGCTAGCTAAGTTGAATGGAGAAGTTTTACCCTCGATGGTAAATGGAAGTCATCTGAAGAAGTATAGGGACAGGCCGAGGCCTCTTAATCAGAAGTAGCCCCTAGAAGGACAGTCTTACTCCCAAGAACAGTCGAAACTTGGATACCGCATGGGGTAGTAAGTATTGAGGGTTAATATTGTGTCGCAGTAGCGGCCAGTTGTTATGTCGAAGGTCTAAGGTGTGTCGCAGCCTAAAATGTGATGGATGGGACAAAATGGATTTGGCAGCGCTGGCACGAGAACTGCTCTCCATACCTGTAATAATGAGATTTTGGAGGAAAATTTGGTGCCGTGTGGACAAGATTTTCGGCATTCCATCGGATTTGGTGTCATTAATGCACCATGATGACAGATTCTGTTACGAGATTCTATAAAACACTTCATCGGCCTCCGACTCCTGCATTAACCATTTCTTTGAGTTGTTCAGTTGGAACCATGTCAAACAATTGTGAAGTCCAGAAGTTAATACGAGAGTTCAAAGAGAGAGGGTTGCAGAACCTTCTGAGCAGTTCACCAGTACAGTCCTATCCATCTAAGACACAAAGGAAGGCAAAAGTTTTCTCTAAACCGGATGAAGGCAGGCAGAAGTTCGCTCTAACGTGGAGCGATGAAAGGCCCAAAGCCTCATATCAAGAATCTGGAGAATCCCACCATGTATCCTCCGGGTTTGACAAAACCAAGGCGGCTGTTTGCCTTATGCAGCTTGACACGCAATTCTGGGGACCCTTAGTTGTGGATGGTCAAGTGTTCGGCAAACAGAGTGAAGGGTGGGGTTGTAGATGGATCCAGAAGACCTTCCTCGGCATAAATAGCACGACAGAAGGAAGCGAGCAGCCGACAGCAGCAGGAGGGGCGTCCGCAAGCAGCGCAGTATGTCTTCACCGACAACGTCTATTACCAGCCCAGTGGATGAGTGTCCCGGGACGGGACACTGGTGAGTCTTAGGGGTCTGTTGGGACTCCAGTGTTAATGACCCAAGAGTTTGGTAACTACGTGGTTTTGGTGAAAGCTTATAAGCGGAGTTACAACTCAAAATAGTCTTAGGGGTGTCGGGGGTGAGTCAAAGACTTCTGTTGTAATAAACCCATGGTTTAAGTCCAGGGTTTAGGGTTTGGGATACCCATGGTTTAAGACCATGGTTTTGTAATAGTGCGCTGTATAAATATGCACTTGTGTAAAGAAGTGAGGTTAGGTTTTTGAATGTAAGAAAGTAAGGCGAAGCTAAGGCTATTTTGTAAGTGAAGGATAAGTCCCGGCTGAGTGCGTGGACGACCTCTGCAGCTGTGTGCGCAGAGGGTTTTGTAAGTGATAAGGAAATTTGCAGCTGTGTGCGCGGCTTTGAGGACTGAAAGGATCTGCAGTTGANATTAAGCTCTGTGTTACTTGATTATAAATTGATAAAAGCTAAAGGTACAGTAATCTCCCTCTTTTGCTTGCAGAAACCTGATTCTGCGGCATCCCATAGATGTTTCGGGTGAGACTGCAACCTGTTCGCAGGTTGTTGCTGAAAGGGCCAACACTGTGGGTCTTTCATTGGTGCGAAGCTAAAGGTATAAAACCCGGGTCTGCCCTATAGCCCAACATAAATATGCTATTATGGATTCCTAGTGCGGTGCTCAAGGCCAAGTCCCAACTAGTGAATGGCCAAGCATGCATAATGAAAATATTTCTATATGGGCCATGTGTTTGGATTGTCATAATGAATCAAAATCTATGCAAATGTTATGCTGGAAATAATAAAATGATACAATATGACTTTGTAAAGAGCACTAAAGAGGCTGTGATTCCATTAGAGGGGAAGAGGAAAGGGGACTTATGGGATAATAAATCATATTTTTGCCGAGTGTTAGCCTTAGAACTCATCCATTTGCTGCTATGTGCCTCAAAAGAGCCAATTAATTCATTTTTCCTTATCAAATCCAATCATTTAATGAATGTGCAAGGTTGGTGGGAAAAACATTCTCATGTAATTATGGAAGCATGGGATGAATACACTTCTATGACAATTGTAAGAGTCCTTCCTTCTAAGTAATGTCAACTATATTTTCACCATTATTCTCGTCCCCATTGTAGGTCTATCACTCATTTTCCATGTAGATTTTTACAATGTGTAGAGCTTTGTCATAATATTGTCTCCATTACCAATTTCCAGACTGAAAAAATAACCAGAATTTAACAGTGCAAGGAGGGAAATTGTGGAAACTATAGTGAAGAGAATGACTATAGATGAGAATAAAGGCTGGGAAGATAGGACCTTTACCCACTGTTTATTTTCTACTCCAAGATGTTTGAGAAGCCATGAATTGATTATAGGAGGTTTTCTATAAGCATATAGCAAGTTGGACTCTTTCTGAACACACTGAAGAGCATTGTAAGGGAAGGTACTATGAGAGATTATTGAGTAAATAAAAAGTTGTAAATTTTCCTTTAATATTCAACTAGGGCTAAACAGTGCATGCAAAATATCAACTGATAACCACACATGAATATCTTTTACAGTATGCAGTGGAATATAAAAATGAGAAATAAATCACAACATCACATCACAATATTGACACTATTATTTTGGGTATGGAAACCCCCGAAAAAACCCAAGATGGGAAAACAGATGCAACAGTCAGATATAGATTTTATTATGAGAAGATATGGGACTTTTACAATCACTGCAAATTCACCCAAACCCAGTGAATGCAATACCCGACAGAATCACTGGGCAAATCCCAGCTAAAACTCAACACCCTGTTATGTGAGTGTACGAACCAGCTGTACGAAGCTCGATGATCCTGCTACTCGCTCCTCCGTCTTCTCAGCTAAATATTATGTTTGACTTTCTCTCCCTATTTGTATCATGTTTCTATCAGAATACAAGTGTGTGTGTTCTCTCCACCAATTGATCTCTCTTTTATAACTCTAGGTAAAGCAAAAACCCTAATTTCACTTTCACTTTAACTAGTGGTAAAACAAAAAACCTAATTTCACTTTCACTTTAACTAGTGGTTCACTAAAGTTAATTTAGATCACTTTAATTTATTTTTCAAAGTAAACTTAAGAAAAGTAAATTAAATACAACTGGTTTCCTATTTTAATTCTTCTACATGCAAGAACACATTCATGTAGGAAGACCTTCCTTGTTGCTACTAGTTTAACACTCCCTCTCAACGAGGAAGGGATTTGGTAGCAACCCCAACTTATCCTTGAACTTCACAAAACTCTGTCTGCAAAGTGCCTTGGTGAAAATTTCCACCACCTTCTCATCTGTTTGTATGTACTCCAACCGAATGGTTCTCCTCTGAATACAATCTCTCAATAAATGGTATCTGATGTTTATGTGTTTGCTCCGGTCATGGAACACTGGATTCTTAGATAGCCCGATGCCACTCTGATTGTCATAGTGAACTACTGTAGCCTCTAGCTCACACTCAAACAACCCTGCAAGTAACTTACTTAGCCACATACCCTCACAAGAATCCATGTTGGCTGCCATGTACTCAGCCTCTGTCGAGCTCAATGCAACGGACTTTTGCTTCCTATTGAACCAAGAGACAACCCCTGATATGATGCTAAAACAACAACCTGAAGTACTCTTTCGGTCCTCTACACATCCTGCCTAGTCAACATCTATGAAACCCACTAACTGTGCACTCCCCCTGCGCTCATAAACCAATCCATACTCCACTGTACCTTTGATGTAGCGAAGTATGTGCTTCGCAGCCGTCCAATGCACTCTTCGAGGGTCCACCATGAACTGACTCAGAGAGTTGACTGCAAATCTGATGTTTGGTCGAGTGTTGACCAGATACATAAGCAATTTGATAAGTTGACGATACAAGGTAGGATCAAATATGTCTGATCCTGATGCATCAATATTCCTCCATTTGGAAACTAGAGGTATAGCCATAGGCTAGCAGTACTCCATCCTCAATCTCTTCAGGATCTCTACTGCATACTTCCCCTATCCGACGAAGAAGCATCCATCTCTCTGCCAAACCTCGAATCCCAGAAAGTAATGCATCAGCCCAAGGTCTTTCATCTCAAACTCTACTGCAAGGTTGGACTTGCAGTCTCCAATTAACCTCTCATCTCCTGTCAAAAAGAGATCATCCAGATATAATACCAGTATGAGAGGCACCTCACCTGTCAAGAAGTACCGGTTGTGGTTATCCTCACTCCACTAAAATCCCATCTCCCATAGATAGCTGTCAATCCTCGAGTACCATGCTTGAGGTACCTGCTTGAGCCTATAAAGAGATTGATGCAGTTTGCATACATGCATCTCCCTATTCTCCACATCAAACCCCTCTGGCTGCTCAATATACACCTCCTCTTCTAGAACTCTATTGAGGAAGGAAGTCCTGACATTCATTTGATGGACACGCCAGCCCATCTTAGCTGCTAGTGAGATAATGGTCTGAATGGAAGAATACATGGCAATAGGGGCGAAGGTATCCTCATAATAAATACCCTCCTTCTATGAAAACCCCTTTTCCATGAAGTGCACCTTGTACTTCTCCACGCTTCCATTTGTTGCATGCTTCACCTTGTAGATCCATCTGGATCCCACCACGTTTTTCCCTTATGGCCTCGGCACAACCTCCCATACTTGGTTTTTCATAATTGAGTCATACTCCTCAACCATAGATTCCTACCACACATCATGTTGTGTAGCCTGCCCGAAGCTGAAAGGTTCAGATTTAATCAAATCTGTCATTAATGCCTTATAACTAAGCCTCTCTGGTGGTACACTCCGTCTAAAATATGTCTATGGAGGATCTACCTTCCTGGAATCCTGCACTGTGGATCTAAACTGCTTAGGCCTTGGCCTAGTGTCAACCTCCTGTGGCTTCTGGATATTCGTCTCCTACTGCAGCTCATCCTTCATGTCAATTACTAAAGGATCCTGTCCACTTGACTCCCTCTGATCATTAGAACATGTTCTCTGTGTCTGTACCTGTCCCTATACATCTAGCTCCTCCAACTTGACTCCCGACTCCTGTGCTGGATGATGCTCCGTTGGTAAGTCAAGAGATCTCTGCAAGGCCCTGTCCTCATCAAACTGGAAATCACTGCTCATAATGATCCTCCTGCGAGCAGGAATGTAAACTCTATATGCCTTCAAAATCTCGCTATAACCAACAAGTAACTACTTCTCTCCAGAAGGGTCCAGCTTCTTCCTATTGTCAACATGAACAAGACAATAGAAGACACTGCCAAATATGCGAATGTGACTCACATCTGTCCTAGTGCCTGTGAAGACCTCCTCTGGTGTCTTCCTTCCCAAGGTTGTGTGGGGACACCTGTTCTGAATGTATACTGCAGTCCTGTATGCCTCGGCCCAGAGGAATAGTGGTAATCCCTGATCAAATAGCATGGCCTTGGCTGCTCCAACTATAGTCCTGTTCTTCTGCTCTGCAACTCCATTTTGCTGTGGGGTATTGGGCACAGTGTGCTCCTTCTTGATCCCCTTAGCCGAGCAATACTCCATGAACTCATTGGAAGTGTACTCGAATCTTCTTTCCTGTTTGTTTCTCCACAAGAGTCTTGAACTCTTGAAACCTCTCAAATACCTCTGACTTGGCCTTCAGGAAATAGATCCAGGTTTTCCTATAATAGTCATCAATGAAGGTTACGCAGTAACTATAACCACTAAACGAATGGACACTCATAGGTTCACATACATCTGAATGCACCAAGTCTAAGGGATCCTTATACTTGTGCTCACTCTGTGGGAAAGGCTTCTTGATGTTCTTCCCCAAAGCACAACCCTTGCAGTGGTTATGCTTTTCCTCCTGTACCCGAGGAACTCCAATGACTGCCTGTCTCAAATGCTTCAGTGCTCCATGGTGTAAGTGTGGCATCCTCCTATGACACAACTCACCCTGACTGATGTTGCTGTTGCTGACTAGAGCCTTTGCAGGCTCAAAGTGTAATCTGTACACTTTCCTACTCCTTCTGCCAATCATCCGATCCAAGATCCTATCTGACCCCTTGGGCCTGATATAAATTCTATGGTCACAAAACTTCACCTGATATCCTTGTCCTCCAGAGTGGAGATTGATATAAGGTTCTTGGTCAGTCCTAGAAAATATAACACATCATCAAAACTGAGGGGTTTTCCAGACTCCCTCTTAAATGAAACAGTGCCAAATCCCTGCGCCTGATACCACGCATCATCACCCAGCTCAACGTGGATCCTTGTTCTACCCTCCTACAAATTTTTGAAGAATCTCTTTTGTCCAGTCATGTGACTAGATGCTCCATTGTTAATGTACCATATGCTGCTCCCTATGGTGCTTTCCATGCAAGCTATCAAACAGAACTCCTCATTGAAGTTCCTACTGAACGCATCCACCTCTATAGATCCAACCATCTGAGTGTTACTCTTCTTCTTCCTATCTAGGCACTGGGAGGAAAAGTGTCCCTACTTGTGGCAGATAAAACACTTGACCTTTGACACGTCAAGGTTCTTCTTATCATCCTTCTTCCTCTTTTCCTTCCCCTTGCTCTTCCCTATAAGGGCTAGAGCCTCCTCATCCACAATCTGTGGGGCACTGCTGGCTGAGCCTGATCCTTGACCCATGCGGGTCTCCTCCTGCACAAAGTCATCCCATAGTCTCTGCCAATCAAGGATCTTCTCCCTAGCCACAACACCTTTGACAAAGGTGTCAAATGGCTTAGAGAATCCATTGAGGGCTATCTGAACTAACTCCTCATCCACTGTCTTAGAGCCAACAGCTCCAAGCTCATCCTTGATCTATGTGAGCCTCGTGAGATAAGGCACCACTCCTTCTCCCTTGTCCATCTTGGTGCTGTGCATCCTCTCTTTCAACCCAGCATTCCTATAGACCGGTGTTAGATTTTTATTATTCAACCTAGCATTATCTTAGGATCTTTAACTGAGAGAATAACAAGCACAACAATCAAACACAAGGGACAATAGACACAAATATTTTCCTCAGGGAAACCATAAAGGAGAAAACCCTGCAACCTCCTCAGAGATAGAATCAACACCAAAAGCAATACAACAAAATAGTAACATGATCTCCCGACAGCAGTAGTCTCTCTCTCTATCTTGTCCCAACAACTTCTTCTCTCTCAGTTATGTGCTATAACTAAGTGTGATTGAATGTGTGATAAATAGAGACTCTCACTCTCTATTTATACTAATTCCTGACTTGACAATAACTCACTAGGGATGACTTCTCTAGGAGAGTCTAATAACCCTAGGGCCCCACAACTACGGGGACTTTAACCCTTGATCAATAGAAAGGATTACCCTCTATGACTTTACATGATTTGTTTACATTATTGAATCTCCCGATAGGAACATCGGGGCATGACATGACTCAATTACATTACATATACTTCTTAGAACAAACATCGGGGTACAATACATAAAATATACAAGTGAATACATTCCAAAGTTACAAATACATCAACACTCCCTCTTAACTAGGAAGGTATTCTCTCGACACAATTTATCAGCACAGGTCTTCTTCTCTGTATCAACTGGATCATCATCTAGTTCTTGTCATCTTCATGTTCAAGTCATCTTCATTACTAGATCTGGATCATCACTGGATCTAGATCATCACTACTGGATCATAATCACTAGATCTGGATCATCACTAGATCTAGATCATCACTGTTGGATCATCATCACTGGATCTGGATGATCACTCGATCTGGATCATCACTGGGTCATCATCACTGGTGTTATCTCTCGATTATTCTTGTCATAGGAATTTCTATAGAGCCAACCCTTTTTCATGCTGGTTGTAGGCCTAGCCTCCATGTAGGTCTTCTTCAGCGCTTATATCTGACCCTAAGTCAGAATGGCCCACCCAACACTTATATCCGACCATGAGAGGAACACATCCAACAATCATGTCAGAAAGGCACGCCCAACACTCACATCTGACCATGGGAGGAACACATCCAAGAACCATGTCAGAAAGGCCTAGCACTCACATCCGATGATGGGAGAAACACATCCAAGAACCATACCGGAAAGGCTCAGCACTCACATCTGATCATGGGAGGAACACATCCAAGAACCATATCGAAAAGTCTCAGCACTCACATCCGATCATGAGAGGAACACATCCAAGAACCATATCGAAAAGGATCAACACTCACATCCAATCATGGGAGGAACACATCCAAGAACCATATCATAAAGGATCAACACTTATATCTAACCATGGGAGGAACACATCCAAGAACCATGTCAGAAGGACTCATCACTTATATCTGACCATGGGAGGAACACATCCAAGAACCATGTCAGAAGGGCTCAACACTTATATCCAGCCATGTGGGGAACACATCCCACATCCATGCTAGAAGGGCTCAGCACTTATATCCATCCATGTGGGGAACACATCCCACATCCATGCTAGAAGGGCTTAGCACTTATATCTGATCATGTGGGAACACATCCTACAGTCTCCTCAGAATGGATCTGCACTTACATCTAATAATGTGGGAACACATCCCACAGTCACATCAGAATGGCTCTGCACTTACATATGATCATGTGGGAACACATCCCACAGTCACATCAAAATGGCCCTACACTTACATATGATCATGTGGGAACACATCCCACAGTCACATTAGAATGGCCCTCAGCTCTAGGCTGAGTATTCCTGGTAACTGACCAGGTGCCTCCATTCTCCCAGAGAATGGCCTTCAATGCTTATATCTGATCATGTGGGAACATATCCCATAGTCACCTCAGAATGGCTCAACACTTACATCTAACCATGGAAGGAACCAATCCTCTCACCATGTCATAATGGCTCATGGACTCATCACTTCCCCTTGGAGGGAACCTTGATCTGGAAAACACCAAGCTTCTCCCTAAAGTAATCAAACTTCACTCTAGCCAATGGCTTAGTCAACACATCATCTATATGTTTATCTATCACAACATACTGGAGCTTCACTGCTCCTCTTTGCACCATATCCCTAATATAGTGATATTTGATCTTGATATGCTTTGACTTGTCATGGAACACCGGGTTCTCAGACAACTTCACACAACTCTGGTTGTCGCAATATATACAAGTAATATCCAATTGGAGATCAAATAAATCAGACAGTAGCTTCCTCAGCCATACTGCCTCACAACTAGCTGAACAATCTGCGACATACTCTGCTGCAGCTATACTCGGTGCCACGCAAGACTGTTTCCTACTAAACCAAGAGATCATACCTGATCCCATACTGAAGCAACACCCTGAAGTGATCTTTCTATCGATGGCACTGCCTGCCCAATCTGAATCAACATAACCTTCCAGGTTAATCTTCTGATCAACCTTATACTTGAGCCCATAATCAACTGTACCCTTTAGGTACCTCAGAATATGCTTTGCAACAATCAAGTGAACATGTCTCGGATCCGTCAGGAATTGGCTCAAGGTGTTCACATCAAATCAAATATCCAGTCTCGTATTCATCAGGTACATTAAGGACCCAATCATCTGACGATACATCGTAGCATTAGTTGTCTCTGATGAAGCATCACTTAGAAGCTTCAGATTCAATGCCATGGGTGTGGTCATGGCCTTGCATTCCATCAACCTGAACCTCTTCAGGATCTCTACTGCATACTTCCCTTGTCTGAGGGAGATTCCATCCGCATTCTGCCACACTTCCATGCCTAGAAAATAGTGCATCATACCCAAATCCTTCATTTTGAACTTAACAACAAGCTTCCTCTTTGTATCAGCAATCAACCCATCCATACCTGTTACAAACAGATCATCTACATACAACAGGAGTATCACTGGGTTCCCATATTCAACCTTGTAGTAAAGGTTGAAATCTTCTTTACTTTTGGTAAATCCCAAACTGGATAGGAAGCTATCAATTCTGTCGTACCATGTCCTGGGTGCATGTTTCAAACTATATAGGGATTTCTTCAATTTACACACATGAGTCTCCCTATCATGTGTCTCAAAACCAGGTGGCTGCTCTACATACACTTCCTCTTCCACTACACCATTCAAGAAAGCGGTCTTGACATCCATATGGTGTATCTTCCATTTCATCACTATAGCCAGAGCAAGTACTGATTTGATGAAAGTGTATCTGGCTATAGGTGCAAAAGTTTCTTCATAATCTATTCCTTCTTTCTAGGAGAAGCCACGAGCCACAAATTTTGCTTTATGTTTTTCTATGCTGGCATCTGCAGAATGCTTGATCTTGTAGATCCATTTGGAAGTTACAATAGACTTCCCTTTGGTTTAGGGACAACATCCCATACATCATTCTTCATGATCGATTGATACTCTTTGATCATAGCATCCTTCCATTCTTTCCTTTCTACTGCTTCTTCACACTTGGAAGGTTCTTTATCGATGAAGTCACATAATAAGGCTACATAACTGGAGCAGGACCTAGTTCTTTTCCTTTCTCTATGATTTTCTTCTGGAGCCCCATATCTTTCTGCACCTTGTATCGATTCTAGTACCCAATCAGGTTTCCTCTTGTGAGGATTCTTCTCATGAGGTGGATCTACAAGTCCTTGAGATTCTTCTATTTCTCGATCTTCTTCTTGAATTTCTTTGTTCATGGTTGTGTCATGAATTTTGGGTAATTCCATTTCTTCAAATTCTTCAGCAGGTCTCTTTCTGGATTTGTTGTAAGCTGAGTCTTCATCAAATGTTACATCCCTACTGATGTCGATCTTCTTGAATCCTGGGAAGTATATTCTGTAAGCTCTCAAGATTTCAAAGTATCCCACAAATATACCCTTCCTTCCTAAAGGATCTAACTTTGTCCTCTTTTCTTTCGGAATGTGTATGTCCAATGGACAACCGAATCTTTTGAGATGGATGACTTCTGGTTTCTTGCTGGAAAAGACTTCTTCAGGTGTCTTGTTCTCAAGTACTCTGTGTGGAGTACGGTTCTGTACATACACTGCTGTTCTAGTAGCTTCTACCCATAGATACATTGGAAGATCTTGATCATGAAGCATGGCCCTTGTAGCTTCCATGATCGTTATGATTCTTCTTTTCTGCAACCTCATTCTGTTGTGGATTATATGGAGTAGTTAACTCCCTCTTAATCCATGAATATTTGCATAATGCTTTGAATTCATTTGATGTGAATTCTCCACCATTATTTGATCGAAATGTTTTGATCTTGTTTTCTGTATGGTTCTCGATCAAGGCTTTGAATTCCTTGAACTTGCTGAATACTTCATCTTTGTTCTTCAAGAAGTATATCCATGTCTTCCTGGAAAAATCATCAATAAAAGAAACATAGTATACATACCTGCTTAATAAACTATATGACATCGGACTGCATACATCGGAGTGGGTGATTTCCAAGATTCCTTTTTCCTTTCTCTTGCTACTTGGAAATTTCTTCTTTGTGTTCTTTCCTTTCGCACATCCTTTGTAGACACCATCATGTTTTGCCTGAATTTCTGGAAGACCTTCAACAACTTTGCTTGCAAGTGGTAGTGCTTTGTAATGCACATGTGCAAGCCTTCTTTGCCAAAGTTCATTTGGTTCTACTGAGTCATGAACCAAAGCTTGTTCTAGTTGGCCCTTCAATTTGTATAGACCTCCCTCTTGTTCCCCAATCACTACTGCATCATCAATAGTCTTTCCCTTTGGCCACATGAGATCTTGGCCATATATAAATGCAACCCTCATGCCTTTTGCATCCAATACAGATATGGAGAGGAGGTTCTTCTTAAGTCCTGGTACAAACAAGACATCCTTCATCGTCATAGAATTTCCAGAGTCTAGCTTATAGGAGGATTCCTCACTACCTTTTATTGGATACTGGTAGTCATCTCCAAGTTTCACCTTGTGGGGTGATTCATGTTCTGATAGTTTTACAAATGATTCTTTGAATCCCGTCATATGTTTGGAAGCCCCACTGTCTATAAGACAATCATTGCTTCCATCTGTGATGTTTCCCATGAGATCGGAAATAAAGATATATTCTTCATCACTTCCTTGCTTGATTCTCTTTGTGGAAGGTTCATCATCTTCTACAGCATGAGCATGATGTCTTCTCTTGTTTCCCTTCTTCTTGTGAGAGCTATTTTTGTTTCTAGGACAATCTTTGGCAAAGTGTCCTCTTTCATCACATGTATAGCATCTGAATTTAGACAAATATCTTATAGTATTATCTTTTTGGTGGAAGTGCTTACCTTTGGGGTGATGAGAGTTTCTTCTGCTTTTCTTGGAGTGTACTGTAAGAGATTGATCTTCACTTCCCATCTTTTCTTATCGAGCTACTATCCAAGCTTCTTCTTGTGAGCATTCTTCCCACAGTCTACTGAAATTGACTAGCTTATTTCTAGCACAGATCCCTTGAATAAAGGAGTCCCATGATCTAGGGAGGCCATTCAAGGTGGTCATCACAATTTTGCATTCTCCACTTCTTCATCTACTGCTTCAAGATGTTCCTTGATTTGAGAGACTCTTGAAAAGTAAGACTGGATGGTTTCTGCATTCTTCATTTGGTTTCTCAGAGTCATCTTCCGATTTATGTTTTTCCCTTCAAACAGTTTGGTCAGGGAATAAAACATAGATTTAGGTGTCTTTATGGAGGACACCTATGGTATGAGGTGATCCTTGATTGAATCAGTAATAATCCTTTTATCCATGACCAATTTCTTCTTCTGTAGGGCCTTAGCCTCATCTCCCTTTGGAACTGGAACCTCTTCATTGATGTAAGAGTCCAACTCATTTTCTTCCAGGACTAGGGAGATCCTATACTTCCATGCTCAGAAGTTATCAACTTCCTCAAGCTTTTCATCAAGCTTGGTATGATGAGACATCTTCACAGAGAACCTCAAATGGAAATGCAAAAGATTTGGATCTTACCAGTTCAAGATGTCGAAACTGGATCTTGAGCTGAATTTCTACAGAGCTGGTTCAGGAGTAGATTAGGGTTTGACTTTCCCGTAGTTCTTCCCAACCAAAAAATTTGATCTTGATCTATAAACTTCGATTTTGAGGAGGAGATCAATCTAGGCTTGGGCTCACTCAAAAATTCCACTTCTGTGGAAAGCCCTAATTTCCGGCAGTAGTGTTGGGTCAAAATCTGAAAATGCTCAGAATCAGATTCTGCTTCGACAGAAAGATGTGCCCTGGAGAGGAGAGTCAGCCCAACCTTCTTTTGCTGAAAATCTGTGGAGAGAGATCCAAAAAGTAGGAAGCCATAGTTTCCATAGTTGCATAGTGTCTTCTTCTCAAGTTAGCTCTGATACCATGTTAGATTTTTATCATTCAAGCTAGCATTATATTAGGATATTTAACTGAGAGAATAACAAGCACAACAATCAAACACAAGAGACAATAGACACAAATATTTTCCATGGGGAAACCATAAAGGAGAAAACCCCGCAACTTCCTCAGAGATAGAATCAACACCAAAAGCAAAACCCCAAAACAGTAAGATGATCTCCCAATAGTAGTAGTCTCTCTCTCTCTCTTGTCCCAACAACTTATTCTCTCTCAGTTATGCGCTACAATTGAGTGTGAGTGAATGTGTGATAAATGGAGAGACTCACTCTCTATTTATACTAATTCTCGACTTGGCAATAACTCACTAGGGATGACTTCTCTAGGAGAGTCTAATAACTCTAGGGCCCCACAACTGCGGGGAATTTAACCCTGGATCAATAGGAAGGGTTACCCTCTATGACTTTACATGACTTGTTTAAATTATTGAATCTCCCGATAGGAACATCGGGGCATGACATGACTCAATTACATTACAGATACTTCCCAGAATAAACATCGGGGTACAATACATAAAATATACAAGTGAATACATTCCAGAGTTACACATACATCAAAAATCTGCCCCTGATCTATCACTGCTACTGCAAATATCTCAGGTTTAGATCACCAGAGCTCTGATACCATGTAAATTTTCCTTTAATAATCAACTAGGGCTAAACAATGTATGCAAAATATCAATTGATAACCACACATGAATATATTTTACAGTATAACCACACATGAATATCTTTTACAGTATGCAGTGGAATATAAAACTGAGAAATAAATCACAACATCACATCACAATATTGACACTATTAGTTTTGGGTATGGAAACCTCCGGAAAAACCCAATATGGGAAAACCGGTGCAACAGTCAGATATAGATTTTATTATGAGAAAATATGGAACTTTTACAATCACTGCAAATTCACCCAAACCTGGAGAATGCAGTACCCAACAAAATCACTGGGAAAATACCAGCTAAACCTCAACACCCTCCTGTGTGAGTGTACGACCCAACTGTATGAAGCTCGATGATCCTGCTACTCGCTCCTCCGTTTTCTTAGCTAAATCCTCTGTTTGACTTTCTCTCCCTGTTTGTATCCTATCTCTGTCGGAATACAAGTGTGTGTGTTCTCTCCACCAATTGATCTCTCTTTTATAACTTTAGGTAAAGCGAAAACCCTAATTTCACTTTCACTTTAACTAGTGGTAAAGAAAAAAACCTAATTTCACATTCACTTTAACTAGTGGTTCACTATAGTTAATTTAGATCACTTTAATTTATTTTCCAAATTAAACTTAGGAAAAGTAAATTAAATACAAATGGTTTCCTATTTTAAGTATTCCGCATGCAAGAACACATGCATGTAGGAAGACCTTCCTTGTTGCTACTAGTTTAACAAAAGTATGCCTTCATTGTGTTATGTGGGGTAGTGTAAGAGAGTTCCATAGTTGGGGTGGCTGAATAAGATTCTTGTAGTGATCAATGGTGAGTAGAGTGGCTAACCAACATAACAAACGGGTTTTGAGTTGAAAGAGATAAGCCTATAAGTGTTTCCTTTACCTTGGTGGCCTCATAGCCCAACTTAGGGGTGGTATCTATAGTTGATACTTATGGTTGGGTGGAAAATCACTCTTACATAGACAGTTGCTTGGAACTACTTCTGTTTAAAGATAAGTATTCTCTTGTCCATGAATGTGAAATGATTACATTTAGTTTTTGTTATGAATATGATGATCTATCCATGTTGTATAATTATTAATATCGATGTGTATTATATTCATGCACTTGTGCATGCATTTCTTAGTCTATGTTGCTCATGGTTGCCTTAAATTAGTTATGAACTAGGCTAATGGCCCATGGGGTGAAAATTGTGAACATAAAATTCGTAATTACCCCCTCTTATTGTCGAAATGATGGATGGGGATGCTACAACTTGGGTTCCCATTACATTCAAAAATTTTTAAAAATAATTTTTTTAAAATTACATGAGTGTTGTTGATGATGCTTCTATGACTTTGTTTGGGAAGGTTGTCATGCAACGCATAATTTAGTGTAAAACTTTATAATTGGTGAATATGAGGAATCTATTTCTCTTAGAATAGATGCAAGATATATGAGAGTGTATGCCAAAGTGTATGAAGGAGAGATTTTCATGCCCGGTAGCATGGGAGGGAAGTCCCTTGATGTCAAAGAGCTTTTTGCTCAAGGTAGTGTTTACCTTGTATTGTAAAAATATTTCATTGTATTGTAATAGTATCTTGTGGTTATAATGGTTTGTATTGAATTGAATTGTAGGGAAAATTAGAGGAGACCAAACTCGAAAAGAACAACTTGGTAGTGATTTCTACCAAGAGGTGGGCCACAAAGGAGGGCTTATGAAAGTTTGGTGAAGAACGAGTAGTTGAAGTGGTTATATATATATATATCAACTTCTTCTATCTTATTTCCAAGTTTGTTGAATTCAATTTCCATGAAAGTATGTCAACCTTTGATTCCGATTTGATGAATAATTCCATGAAGGTGAATCCCTTGTCTCTTGGTTTCTAAATTTTTGGAATCCATCCACATGTGGGGTAGTTTCTTACTATGTATATGTTCTATCCAAATAACATTTGGGATTTAGTAAGAAGTGGTCCTTCGGTAACTAGGATGTTTAGTGAAATTGATAGTTGATTTAGGATTTTCCTTCTTATAAGCGGACAATGAAAACAAGAATGGTATTCTATTGGAGGTTGTTAAAATCCTAAAAAACTTGATTCTTAATATATTCATTGTTTTTTACTAGGGGAATCGACAACTGGGGATGGGGCTAGTACCCGCGTTACACGGGGTCTAGGGATCCAATCCCACTACCACTATATGCCTAAGTGCATCCACATGGCCCAAACTATTGAACACAAGTAATTTTGGGGGGATTTGAACATGAGACCTTCCATTTACAACCATTTACAACAATTCCACTTTACCACTTGCTCTGCCCCCCACAAGCTAACTTGAATTTGAATATCAACAAGGCTCATGTTTCTTTAATTGGGAGATGGTTCATGAATGGTATGTTGTAATTAATGATATTATCATTAAGTTTTTGTAGGTTAATACTCTAACCATTGTTTAGTCATTCCATTACAATTTCTTCTATAGTGACAACATTCCATATCACAAACCAAAATGTAAAAAAACTTCTAGATGAAGGGGTAATTGGTAACATTGAGCAAGCAAGCTTGAATTCATTTAAATCCAAAGATAAAATAAATAAATGTTTATATTTCTAATGAGAGATTCCCATTTTGGATTTTAAGCATTTGAATCATTCATTCGTTGTGTTGCAGAAGTTTGCAGTAAAACCTTGCATACTGCCTTCATTTGGAAAACCAATAGAAATAGAGCTAGAAGGTAATCAATATACACCCATTGAATTGACAACCAAGGATCGATTGGAGTTACTATCTAAAATATTTACGGTGTTGAGTGACTTGAATCATAATGCTCGGTGAAGGTAAAGGCATGGACACACAATAGGAGGGTTGCATGTCTTGTTTACATTACTAATGAGGAGATGAGACTTCCCATGGAAGATGGACAAAATATTTGTAAAATTGAATAGCTCTTACCAAACATAATGAGAGGAAAACACAACATCTGAGATGCTAAAATGATGGTGTTAATGTGATCGACTCACAAAAATATTCAACTACATCAATTGATGTTTATTGACCAAGACTATGAGAAACTAGACAGAACTAAAGGTAGGGCACTTGCTCCTATAAATGTTAATGATGACAACACCAAGCCTCTTATATTATTTTCACTTGAAGGATATGGAGTATGGTGTCTTTGATGCCACAATAGACTCTCAAATCACACAACAATACAAGGAAAACACCTTCTAACAGAGGTTTTTTTGGAACCTCTCCGAAAAATGTCTCCTTTATCCATTTATAGCATAGGTGGGAAGCCAGAGGTTTAGTGAAAGTTTATTCTCAGTGCTCTTAAACTTTTATAACGCACTAGTGCACTACAAAACCATACACATCAGTGCACTAAATAGACTAATGCCCCAAGGTTTATAACTTTATAGAGAACCATGTAAAATAAATAAATAATTATGTTTTTAACAATTTATCAGTGCACCCAAATATAAAAAGCATATTGGGTGCATGGATTTACATAAATCATTGATTTACGATAAAATATTTAATAATAAAATGTTGACTTAAAAACATAAAAATAAAAACAGGATCCAATGCATATTATTTTACCAAATTCCCTGATGTGTATAGGTATACGAAGCAACATATGTGCAAATTATATTGCGGTGCACAAAAAATACAAAATAAATAAAATTTTAGTGGTTTTAACCCTTTATTGGTGCACCTATACAATACAACTTCCCCAATGCACATCAATATACATGAAGCATTGACTCATGATTAAATTTTTAATAATAAAAAAGTACGGTTTTATTTAAAAAAGAAATAGAATCTGCTGTATTTGTATCTACTAACAACCCTAGAGCATACTGAGGCAGACAGAGCATCGTATATTAAAACTAGTTGTCTCGCTCTACCCTTTCACTAGTGCTCCTAAATAACAAGCATTCATCGATGCGCACCGAGGTAGTGTCAAATAAAAAGAAAAATTAAAGACCATAATTTATTTTTTGCATCATATAAAGTGCTACAAACTACCGAAGAATTGGTGCGCAACCCCTTAGATTGACCTCATCGTCATCAATACCTTTTACTTTTCAAATTCCTCCCATTGTTTGATACGACTATGCATTTCAAATTTTGGGAAATGGTCTAAAAATTTCATTTATTAAGTACGTGGATTGGTGTAGAAGAGACAATGTAAATTCTTTGTTACTGCCTCATTTACATTTCTATTGGTGTGGTGCAGTCGATTCTTTGGCTCTCTCCATAAAGACTATTGTGCCCTATAAATACATAGTGTGCAATGAACACTATGTTTAATAGTTATATTTGAAGCAAACCATGAATGGTGCGTTAATATTAGAACATGCACCATACCATGCATTTATGGAATTCCAAATATATTACAGTGCATTTTAGGATAAATGAGGCACCATAAATGGTGTAGAAGTATCTTCAAAACACATAGTTAGAGTAGGAATTTAGACAGACCCATGTTTAGGTGGTGCATTGTAAAATTCATATGCATTTGTAGCGGTGTGTATTTTTATCACAATCATAGTTAGACGATGCAATATAATAATGACACATGTGTAATTTTATATTTTAAGATCTTCATGTATTGGAAGTGAGGTATATTGTCTATTTCATACCGCATATAGTGTGGTACTCTACACACCGTCGATAATGCACAACTGTTTTAATGGTGCATCAAAATTATGCATAAAACAATACAACATCCAAATGGTGTTTGTGCTTATTATAAGCGCAATATTAATGTCAATGTGATTTAGTAACGAAGTATGGATATTCATTGTAGAAAACATGTTGCATGTTCAGTTGGTATAGTATCTTTGGCGCACCTATGATGATGCATTAATTAAGTATACACACTATTAACAATGTGTTGGTATTTTATAAGCACACCATAATTTTTGGAATTTTTTTTCTAAATAGATTGGATTGGTATGAACCCACCAATTATGATGCACGCATGTATTATGGGTGCACCATTATTGTTGGTGCACGATAATAAACACACACTGATGTTAGTTACAAAAGTTGAACACAATTGACATGTGGTGTAGTAATATGGTACATCAACTTTGGTGCGTTAGTTATTTTTATGCAATGTCTATGGTTTGTTATGTATTTTTACACATTTCCAACTGTGCATTATTGTTTTTAAGGTGAATTAACAATATTTTTCTCAAAAATAAATAAAAATGGTCATTCAATACATTTTTTATGTTAATCGGAGACAACAATGATGACAACAACAACATCATGTGCAAACTGATCAATACAATGTTGTACAAGACTGGGAGGCTAGATAAAGGGAGAAGGATTTATACCTTCACCCTATTATAGCCTGGAATCATAACCTCTTCATCACTTTTTGAGGAATGTTGGCATTTTCCAGTTTTATGAGGATGCAACATCCCTTAAGGGGAACACAACATTATTGAGTTAGTTGATCCGTCATTAGGATATGCTAGGAAAGAAATTAGAGTCAGTCCTAATATGTGGTTCTAGACCATAGCGAAGGACATATATTTCATTACTGGATTTTTAAGAGGGGAGGATTTTCCCTAGTTCCTCGATCTCCCGCCCAAAGTTGCGGGAAAGAGTCATCTTGCATATGTTCAAATATATATTAGTGAGGGAATCACTACCCCTTTTAGCTCACATTTGATATTATAACAGTTTCTACTTGCATTTTATCCAAATCAACAATCAATATATGTCTACATTCTTAAAAAAGTTTGTGAAGCATATAACAATCTAGTTTTAAAATCACTTTTGAACCATTTTTTAAGTATATGGCGTGAGTTTAAGCAACATATGTATCATATGGAGCATTTTAATTTACAACTGTATGATTTTAACATCAAACATTCATAGGGATGTTAAATGAAATTGGCGCACTTGTTTCCATGTATCACACTGATACATTTATAATCCTAAATCGTGCCGGTGCACATTTAAAACATGTGTGTCCGATAACAACATCCACTAACATATAATAGAGGAGGTTTGTGTTTTCATTTATTTAATATAACACAATGTGTTCTTGAAGAAATTGCACTAGTGTGCTTTACCCAATACGACCCATTGAAAATAGAAATATGAAAAAAAACGCCCCATGTGTTTTTCCTTAATGAACTGAAATATCTAGCAGGTAAATGAATGAGAATTTCATTTTTGAAAAGTGAGTTTTAAAAATAAGTTTATAATAGAAAACCTAATCACTATCTTAATCTTTTCCCAAAATTCCAAGGGAGCGGTTTGCAAGAGATACTACGAGGGAAGACTTTGGAGTAGCCAAAGTTTTTTGAAGAACCAAAGTTTTTTGAAGAGCCAAAGTTATATGGTATTGTGGGTCACATACAACTCTACGTAGTAGGAATTCCAGGTATTTATTTTTCCTGTAATGGTTTTAAAAATTGCATGAAATCTTTCTGAGTAATATTTATAATGTATTTTTAACAAGTAAAAGGTTTTTAATAGTTAGCTTCAATGCTGGAAACCCTTGCTTTTTTTTTGCTTCCCTTTTGTTATATGTGGCTGCAAAACTTAACATTAGGGGTTTATCCTATCTCCTATTATACAATTAGGGTTTTTCTTTCTGGACGTTGTATATTTAATGTATTTTTGATTTTATATATGAGGCATTGGGCATTTGTTGCAATGGGTCCACTCATTACATATGTTACTGAAACCTATACATGCCAGTTTTATAGAAAAAAAATATTGCCACTTTTTTGGTGTGTATTGTACATATTAAAAGCACACCATTTTTGTTTTGTTCTTAAAGTTCACGATTATATTAGTGCAATACATGCAATTATTACACACCGATGCTCTAATGGAAATGGAACACTAAAATTTAATTCAAATTTTAAAAATTTGACACACCATACCAATGCATATATATGACGTTTGCGCATTGGTGCACATATGGGATTGTAGACTGATTGGTGCATATATCAGTATAATGCACATCGACTAACCATAAAACATTCATAGCTAAAAATTATTTAATTTAGTTGTAAAATATATCTAAAAGTTTCTATATTTAATGATGCAGGGCCTTTATTGATAGGAAATGTCTGATGGAAGTTCAATGAAACATTTTTGTTGCAATGAGCGTGATGGGACCACATCCCAAAAAGATAACAAAGCAAGTTCTTTGAAATTATAATATAAAATTAATATTTTTGAATGTTCTATATGTTTAAATAATGTGTATTTGTTAATGTGTGTAATGCAGAGCAAAAGCTTGAAGAAACTCGATAAGATTGTTTGCAATTTGAGTGAAAAAGAGAGTAAAACCTTGATGGAAAAGTTACAAAGAGATGAATAAGGTGAATCCTACATTTTTCTTTGAATTTTGAGTATAATGTACTTCTTAAGAGTCACTGATAACATTTTTCAAACAATGTATTTCACATTTGCCGAGTGTTGTGTAGGGATTGACAACGAGGGGAGAGAATTTCATCCTAAGAAGATACAAATTATGAATGATTTAAATAATGATGAATTGATCCTCAATTCATCTAGATTGGTGTTGGAAGTTAATGAAATGGGGATTTTTTTATTATAAAACTATGAGAGATATTGTGAAAAGAATATATAAGCGTGCTTTCCACTTACAGTACAAAAAATCAATCCAATGATTTCAAGAATCAGGTTATATACAAAATATAGGAAGTGTTTCCGAACCAACAGTCAATGAGACTTGTCAAACTTACAATAGTGAAAACATACAACAACACAAACAAAAAATTTAAAAAGTATTATACATAAACATGATTTTCTCTAATATGTATATACTACCACAGAAACTTTATGAAATTAATATTTTGGCTAATATTTACTTACATATTGATATAAAAACTTGTTTGTTTGTGGTTTAATTCATTTTCTAGGCAGATTGTGAAAATCCTAAAGGACAAAAGAGGTGATATATGAAAAATTGTATAAGGAGATGGCTAATGAAATGAACATAATTGTATCATAGGAGGAGCCATCTCAAAAATAATGTGTATCAAACATATATGATTGTTATAGAGGATTTCACCACTCTAGGTGAATCACACTTTGTATGGCCTTCCCCTGTCCCGTTGCAGACTCTTTAGACCCCATGGACTATTTTTTATCCTTTGATGTTTCCTTGATCATCCCTAAAACTATATGAAAAATGATATACGCGGATTTTTACCCGATAACCGCGTACATACGCGGGTTTGACCCATATAACCGTGTACATCGGGATGCG